>CM053595.1:276596332-276628616 GCA_028646575.1 Pseudocheirus occidentalis | reverse complement strand
TGAACTGTTGAAACTGTGAAAATTGTACTGAATAAAGATTTGTAATGGAATAAACAGAGTGTTCACTAATACTATGTAATCCAAATCTTAAAGGCTGTTCACAGTAGCATACTCTCAGGAATCTACTGCTGATTGGCTTTACAAGTGCAGAGATTGGTTACACACACACACACACACACACACACACACACACGTATCCATAGACATACACGTATACACACTCAAAGTCATTTACATAAGACCCTACTATGATGATTTCCATTTGTCATCTGTTTCTCTGTACGTGGTTAGCATCTTCCTTCATAAGTCCAAGTCTTTCCATTTTTTTTCTGCAACAATATTCCGATCCAATCACATTCTATCAGGGAGCCTGTCTATGAGAGTTTCTCCCCTACCCCCCACCCCACAATTTTTCTGCATTCCCTCTATTCTTGGCTACTCAGGTTTTATTTATACAGGATTTTTTAAATTTAAAAATCATCAAAATTATCCATTTTACATTTCAACATTGTTCTCACCTTAGAATGTGGCTTAAGGTCTGATACTGCTGAATCTAGCTCCTTCATGTCTTTATCCAAGAATGACTTTTGTTAATTAAAAAAAACTATATTATTAATTCTGAAACCTGTTCTAAGGAACTTGATACACTGATGTCAGATTTCATGAATGGAAAGTTCCTCTTGACACAAGTACTTTACAATTTTCAATGGGTTTGTTTTGCTATCAATGGTTGTTATGTATTTGATCATCAAGGAGAAACACATGATTGGAGAAGGATGATGTAGTGAGACTGATAACCAAGGGTTGCCCTGGTACCCACTGTGCCACCCAGCTGCCCCGTGCTCAAAGTAAGCCTTTAATACATTCTTCATTCATTCATCCTCATATTGCTTGATGGGGTTCAGATAGAAATGTCTCTAGGACAAGTCAATATCTTGCTATTATTCCTTTATGTTTAGTGTTTTCTAGACAGTTGTACAGGTGAGTAAAATAATAGCTTTTTGAAGTTTAATAAAAATATCAGGATGCAAACTTATCCTCTGCAGACACCCTGAAAGGATTCTCAGGCAGCAGAAGGGACGATAAGAATGAGCTCATCCTGTTTCTAGCTGATTTTTACCTCCTCTGCTAGGTCAATCAATCAGCAGACATTGGCACCAGGCTGAATCTCTATATTTTGAAAGCTTTAATTCCATGTAGCTTGGAAACTGAGAATTGGGTTAAAGATGAAGTTTTATTTATGTCAAATCATAAAAATAAGATTAAATTTTTAAAACTTTTTTACAGATCAACATTATATCTGGGTGATTTGGGGCAACAGCTTGATCTATGATAAGGCTTTGATGCTGGTATAGTTTGCTGATTGAGTTCTTGGGGATGCTCTGAGGTCTGCATTTATAGTTCTGGGACTTGTCAGCTGTCAGTCCGAGTAGCATAGTGTATAATGTATGTATAATTTCAGCCATGAGCTCATGTCTTGCTAAATATTTGGTAGGGACTAAATTATTAGTCTGCAGTGATACATTTCACAGTTCCAACCCTTTCCTTAAATGATCGGCACTAATAATGGCAAAAGAAGTGAGCTGCATTTGGGATATGATGATGATGATGATGATGATGATGATGATGATGATGATGATGAAGGTAAAGCTAATAATAACAGTAATAGATAGGACCTTTGATTTCACTGGAATAAGAAACTCCCTAGTAAGATAGCTTCCTCTACCAGTGCAAAGTTTTTCTAAAACTTATAAAAATTAAGATATCTATGTAGATATGATATCTATATATATATAGATATAGATATTATTGAGAGGATAGGTTTCTGTTCAGTTGTGTCTGCCTCTTTTTACAGATGAGGAAACTGAGGCAAAGAGAGTTAAGTGACTTGTCCAGGGTCACAGCTAGTATGTGACTTGTTCTGGGTCATACAGTCAACATAAATCAGAAGCATGACCTAAACTGAGGTCTTCTACTCACCTCTACAAACACCACGGAACTTCTTTATTTCTGAAACAAATCCCACAGTTCCCTTCTTTTGCTATCCTTCCCTTTCTCACTTTCTGTTACGTTGTCCTTTGATACTAAAATCCAGCCAAGACTGTTTTTGCTTCTATAGGATTTTAGAGCCAAGATACATGGTGTTAGTGGGAATCTTGATGCAAGACCGATCAATGCTACCAACCCCTCCTCCTCCTCCCAACCATGGTCTTTTGCTAGTCCGGTAAGTGTTGGGAAATGTTCAACTGTGGTGAACATAGCAAACAGGGTCCAAGCTGAGAACCAGTAGATTATTCTGAATTAACTTAAAATCATTGGCATCAAAAATCATGCTTACAAGTTCTAAGCTCAAATTAAGTTCTAGAGAGATATTAGCAATATCTCGTGTCCTTAGATATTTCGTTTCCTTACACATCATGTGGTCGAATCCCCTCTATTTACAGGGTAAAATCAGAATCTGAAAAGGTTAAGTGACCTACCAGTGTCCAAAGTGGTTACATATTTTCAAATTATCTGGGACTTGGGATCTTGGATCTGGAGCTAGAAGGCATCTCAGACACCGTCTTGTCTGAAGCCCTCACTTTACAGATGAGGAAACTGAGGAGACCTAGGGAGGTTAAGTGACTCACCCAATATCACAAATAGCATTGGAGGTGGGATTTGAATCCAGGCCCTCTGATCGAGAGCCAATGACCTTTCTACTGTACCAGTTTTTGAAATAAATAGCTTTTAAAACAAGCATATTTTGGAAAAAGCCGTATGACCTAGTATGTGCTTTTGTTTTTTCTACATTTTTTGTGGGCCACCCAAAATCCTTTGACATGCCACAGGTTGTACAGGCTTGGACTAGGAGAATGAACACTACACTAGGAACTGGAAGACCAGGTTTAGGTCCTGAGTTTTCCTCTCCCTAGTTGGGTGACTTAGATAAGTCACTTTCCTTTTCTGAGACTCAGTTTCCCTATCTGTAAAATAAGGAGAACAAATGAGCACAAAGACCGTTTAAGGTGGGAAATTCTAAGAGTTGTGAGGAAGGAAAAATGTTCTGAGGGTGGAACAGCAATTTCACTTGTCTTTCTCTTTTTTAATTTTTATTTCCCCCCCCCAATTACATGTGAAAACAATTTTTGACATTCATTGTTTTCTTTTTAAAAGTATGTGTCTCTTTTGAACTTTGCTATGCAGCTGAATAAATATGTCCATTCCCTCCAAAGTGATGTCTATATATTCCCAATGTTAGACATGGAAGAGATTCTCTGACCCCTTCCATTTTCTAGATGACTAGACTGAGTCCAAGAGAGGGGATGTGATATCACACTGCTGGCACAGATAGTACTTGAATGCAGATTTCCTGAGTCCAGGATTCCCCATAACCTATTCCTATATAGCAATGACTTATTACTGAGTTCCCTGAAAATGGAATTTTAAAATTATTTCACTCAAGCAGCTGGGGCTTAGAAGAAACGCTCGCTAATCTTCTAAAAGCCACTAGATCCAAGGCAAGTTTTGCTTCTAAGCTTTACAGTTGCATTAGCAGTAATTTCAGTATTGCTAAATACTCTTGGGTGCTCTTGGGAACTCTCTCTCTCTCTGTGTCTCTCTCTGTGTCTCTCTGTCTCTGTCTCTCTGTGTCTCTGTCTCTGTCTCTGTCTGTCTCTTTGTCTCTCTGTCTCTCTCTCTCTCTGTGTCTGTCTGTGTGTGTCTCTCTCTGTCTCTGTCTCTCTCTGTCTCTCTGTCTCTCTCTGTCTCTCTCTCTGTCTCTCTCTCTCTGTCTCTCTTTGTCTCTCTGTCTCTCTGTCTCTCTCTCTCTGTCTCTCTGTCTCTCTCTATCTTTCTCTCTCTCTGTCTCTCTCTCTGTCTCTCTTTGTCTCTCTGTCTCTCTCTCTGTCTCTCTCTCTCTGTCTCTCTGTCTCTCTCTATCTTTCTCTCTCTCTGTCTCTCTCTCACCTTTTTCCCTTTTCTTCTCCCAGCCTCTCTGTATCACAGGGCAGCACTGGATTCAGAATCACAAAATCAGGGTTAGAATTCTGATTGTGCTACAAGTCTCCGATGGTTTCCAAAGACTCTTCCCACTCCAAATCTGATGGCTGCCATCTAAGTGAGATTGACAATGCCATCCAGTAATCTGTAATGTTGGGTAATAGATGTTTTTCTTTTTTTTTAAGAGCACCCAGAGCACCCTTCAGAACCAGAGGCAAGAGGAAGAGACAGTAAGTGGTGAGGTGTCTGCTGAAGAAGACCAAGTAGAAGATCTCAGGGAAACAAGGACTTCTCGGATGAGAAGATAATTGTCTCATGGCAGTCACTGAAACCGGAGTTTGAATGAGCATTCTGTACCCTCATCCACAGAACCCTTTTAACATCCCCTAAGCAGAAAGTGTCTAACATGGGGCCTCATGAGGCTGGCAACACTCCCAAGGGAGACCCGAACCAGATCAAGATACAATTGGAAAATATCCAACAAAGCAAATGAAAATACAATAAGACAAAGATGATAAAATTCTTTGCAATCTTTAAAGTACTACATGAATGCTGGTGATGATGATGATGGCAACAACAATGGTGATAACCCTTGTCAATATTTCTTAAGCTGGTAATTTTCAGAATGATTTTGTTTAGCATTGTCAATTAAATTTAACAAGCATTTACTTGTATTAAATACTGGGGATAAAACAAAAAACAAATTAAAAAACCCAGTAACTAACTGCCCTCAAGGAGCATGTATTCTTTTTTGGTGTGTCTTTTTTTAGAGGGGTGGAAGGCAGGGCAATTGGGGTTAAGTGACTTGCCCAAGGTCACATGGCTAGTAAGTGTTAAGTGTCAGAGGCTGGATTTGAACTCAGGTCCTCCTGACTCCAGGGCTGGTGCTCTATTCAGTGCATCATCCAGCTGCCCTTCTACTGGAGGAAATAGTGTGTACACAGATAAAACATGGTGGCTGGACCTATTATTTCTTTCATTGGCAACTCCCAGCAAGAAATTTCCTCCATTGATGGAGGTTGGCTCTACTTCTGCAACTCTGCACATTTGAGAGTTTCCTAGAGCACTGAGAGGCTAAGACTTATTTGCCCAGCATCGGACAGCAAATATATGTGGGAGACAAGCCTGGAACCCAGGTGTTCTCAGCTCAGGGGCCAACTCTCCCCTATACCGGCTCGTTAAATAAATACAAAATGTTTGCCAAGTATTGTCCAGGAGAATACTGTAAACTGAGGGAGATTAGGAAAGGCCTCTTATGAGTTGTGATACCTGAACTGAGATTAGAAGGGAACTAGGGAGCCCACAAGTTAGAGATGAAGAGGGATAGCACTCCCAAGAACCTCTTATGCAAAGTCTCAGAGGCAGGAGATGGAAATGTCTTACAAAGGAAACAAGCAGATTAGTTTGGTTGGAAGAAAATATCGAATGATGTGAAATCAATTTCAAAAGCTAATATTGGCAGAGCCATATTGTGGAGGGCTTTCCATGCTAGAGGAATTTGTATTAAATGTAGAAGGAAGAGGAGGTCACTGAGACTTGAATCAGAGAAAAACGTGGCCAGTCAGATGCTTCATCTGGAAAATGGTGGCCTCCAAGGCCCCTTCCAGGGCCAACTCTCTGATCCTGTAATTGATGGTAACACTGCAGACTGAATGGATGCTGTTCATCTCTAAAGTTGTTCAATTGTTTGCTTTTTTATGAAACAAGAAAGAAATAGATGTGAGGAGTCTGTGGTTCTTGGCAAACATAATGGAGTTAGATTCAGAGAACCCTGCTTCAAATCCTGGCTGAGTTTTGAATGCAATCCTTGCCACTTGTTTCTTGCATGACCTGGGTCCATTAACCTCTGGGGCCTCAGTCTCCTTACCTGAAAATTGAAGAGGTTGTACTAAGTTGCGTCTAAGTCTTCCCTTCCAGCTCTGACTCTACCATTCCAACATGTTAACTTTTTAATTCCAGAAAACTGGATTGAATAAGTTGATCAACTGGAGAGTGTCCATAAGAGCCCCCATAGGCTACATCATAGATGGGAGTCCTGGTCAAGTAGGGGTTGGCCTAGATGGCTGAAGGGCTCCTTTCTAGTTGTGAGATTCAGTGAAAGCATCATCTGGTGCAAAGGAAAATGCAACACAGGACAATCATCATCCTCATTATTACTAGGGGATCAAAATCATGCCAAAGACAAATCTTTTGAATGGGAGAATAAATGAAAATAGATGTAACTGCTGTCAAGCAGTATAGTAACCCCTCCACATTGAGACTTTCCTTGTTGCATTTTCAATATATTGTGGGTCAGCATGTGAAATTAAATGGGAATTGGGGGGAGTTTTGTGGAAGTCACAGACAACATGTGAAGGCCAGGAGATGACAAAGTTTAGACACTCAAAATGCATAATATATATATATGTATATATACATATATAGTATTGTATAATATCAACATATTTTTATCTTTTTTTTTACTTTTTGGAGGGGAAAGGCAGGGCAATTGGGGTTAAATGACTTGCCCAAGGTCACACAACAAGTAAGTGTTAAATGTCTGAGGCTGAATTTGAACTTGGTCCTCCTGACTTCAGGGATGGTGCTCTATTCACTGCACCACCTAGCTGCCCCCATATTTCATCTTTTAATACCATAATAATTCAGACTTCTGTGGCCAAAAAATTTCATGCAAATTTTCTAGATCCCCCAGGGGTTAGGGACATTGCACTGCTCCCCCCCCACCATGATCTAGAAAATGCTGAGTCCTAAACCCCCGCAGTGTAAAAAGGATAACTATTTGTATAGGCAGCCCTAAAAAAGGCAACCTAGCATAAAGATATAGAGTGTTTAGCCTGGGAACAAGGGCACCAGAGTTCTAACCCTACTCCTGACACTTACTGTGTGATCCTGGGAAAGTCATTTTTAACAATTTGTAACTCAGGCAACTCCCTAGGACTTGGCTATATTTTAGATAGAGTGTGGTTATCTGTCATGGTAGAAGAACTTCCCTATGCTGGAGACCTCACAGCTCTTCCTGTATTTGCATGGTATTCCATTGGTAATAAAAATGATAATGATGATAGGTAACATTTGTCTAGAACTGCATGCCAGGCACTCTACAATTACTATCTCATAATAAGAATAGCGGCTACAGGAACAGTAAGAATAATAGTGAAAAAGCATTTTATAGATATTTTATATTTTTATAAAATTTTTATTTTTCTATTTTATACAGCATTTATAAAGCGTTTTAGAAATATTATCTCATTGTATCTGGGAGGAGATAATAATAAAAATCACGGCTATTTATATAGCACTTACTGCATTAAATGCATTACAATTAGTGTCTCATTTGACCCTCACAACAGCCCTGTGAGGGAGGTGCTATTTTATCCCCATTTTGCATATGAGAACACCGAGGCAGAGAGAGGTGAAGTGAGTTGCCCAGGGTCACATAACTAGAAAATGTTTGAGGCCAGATTTGAACTAAGATCTTGCTGACTCCAGACCCAGTGCTCTATCCACTGTACCCCCTGGCAGCCTGACTCTTTTTTTTAAAAAAATAGGTGACACAGTGAATAGAGTGCTGGCCCTAGAGTCAGAAGGATCTGAATTCAAATCTTGCCTCAGACACTTAACACTTAACTAGCTATGTGACCTAGGGCAAGTCACAACCCCAATTGCCCAGACTTCCCCCCTCCAAAAAGCAAAAAATAAAAAAATAGAAGTTCATGTCATAACATTCACTGCTAAGATTCATTCTTCTACCATACTGCATGTGATCTGCTCTCCATGGTGCTTATTGTTATCATTTGTTACTGAGACTTGGTCTTTCCATCTCACCCAAGCTGGAAGTTCAGCAGGCACTCACCGGCCTCATCCAACTGCTGATCTTACCCAGGTTTTTTTTGACCCACTCCATTTCTGACCCACCCTTCCTTGGTCAGGTGGCCTCCTACTCCTACTCCCAGGAGTTCAGCATATTTGCTCCAGATTTCATGAGTTCACAAGATCAGCTTAACCCCTTGAGCCACCCACCTCAGCCTCCCTAGATCAGAGTGAGGGAATGTCACCACGGCCAGCTGGTGCTTCCTTTCAGAAGTTCAATATTTACTGTGGAATGAAACATTTCTCAAGGGGCCCCTATTCCATCCACTGTATGTCATGTGAACATGCAAAGGTTAGTGGATTATTTCACTTCATATAAAAAAAACTACGCACTAGAACATGAGCTCTTTACACGTAGAGGTCACTTCCTTCTTTGTACTTCTACCCACAGTACCTGGCACATAGTGGGCACTCTGTGAAAACTTGATTTTATGCCTACATAAGTAACAGAGTAGGAAAGATAAACAGGCAAGCTGCCTACGGCATAATATGCTAAGGGATGGTATGAAGGCACTTAAAATGTTCCTTTTAATAAACGCCCAAATCTTTAATGCCAGAAAAATCCAATCTCTAAGAGACTGTACAGGCAGATGTAGGATTGTAAGAGATGTAGGATTCAGACCCAGATCTTCTAACTCTAAATCCCACCACCCCATACCACATATCCCAAGTTCAACGGTTCTCAACCTTCCTAATGCCACGACCCTTTAATACAGTTCCTCATGTTGTGGTGACCCCCCCAACCATAAAATTATTTTCATTGCTACTTCATAACTGTAATTTTGCTACTGTTATGAATCATAATGTAAATATCTGATATGCAGGATGTATTTTCATTGTTACAAATTGAACATAACCCACAGGTTGAGAACTGCTGCCCTATGTGACCCTGAGCAAGTAATTTCCCCTCCACAGGCTCCAGTTTCCTCCTTTGCAAAACAAGTAGTACTGACTTAGTTGGTCCCTTTCCAGCTCTTAATCTTTCAGTCTCTCTCCTTGGTTCATTGTGGAGCCAGGGAGAATTGGAGTAATTTCCTTCTTTAATAAACTCTCTCCTCCCTACCAAACTTTCAAGTGAATAATAATCCATACCACTTGGATAGAAACGCTGAGGATAGTTTCTAAATCAAAGGATTTATTTCCCTGCCAAGTACCAGAGCGTGCAAAGAAAACACAGTAATGACTTTGGCTTTTCTCATGTCACCAAGCATCCTTTTGTATAATGACTCTGGATTCAATCAATCCATGTCACCCTCACCCTCATCTGAGACCCCAGGTCAGTGGGAGGTAGATTAAGAATCTCTCTTTTAGCTCTGCTCCAGCAGGGGATGGAGTTGATGGATATAAAGGCTCCTAATCCAACACCAGAAAATCTGAACTCCTATTATTATTTAAGCAGGCTCAGAGGAGTGGGTTGGAAGCCCCCAAGACTGCTCCAATTTATGGCTAGTCAAGATCATTCTCCATACCCTCCTCCCTCCACTCCACACTCAGGCTGAAGCAGAAATACAGGAAATAAAATGGGGCAGGGGAAGGAAAGGGAACACTTGTGTCATGGGATGGGCTCAAGAGTGCAAATGAGACAAGAAGAATCCAATTTACTCCTAATATGATAGTCTAACCAGCATCAGGTTGGAAGGTAGAGAACCTCTAATCTAATTACTTACCATGGACCAAGCACAAGAGAGGTGTGGATAGAGCCAGCCTCAAGATGGAAGACCTGGATACAGGTCCACTATCAGACAGACATAACTCAACCATGGACAAGTCCCTCAGCATCTCAATTCCCAAGGTGACTGTCTCAGAATATAAATTCCAGGGAAAATGTCTTTCCAGGTCATCTCACATCCCCATTTTGGTCAGTGATTCCTCACAACAACTCTGGGAAGAAGACCATTTTACAGTTGAGGAAACTGAGGCAAACAGAAGCTTTTAAGTCACTTGTCCAGGGTCACACAACTATTAAGTGTCTGAGGCTGGATTTGAACTCAAGTCTTCCTGACTCCAGGTACCATTGTACCTCTTTCTCTCATTGCTTTTTTCTGTCATTCCAAAAGTGATTTTTCTTTTTCCTTATCTGTAAAATGAAGAAGGTGGGCAGATCCTTAACTTGTGTGAGCTTGGTTGAATCACTTAATATTCCTTATCTGTAAAATGAGGGGGACTTCTGAGGTCCGCTTCAGTCCTAGGTCTGAGCCAATGACCAGATGACCTTTCAAGCTTTAACATTCTTGACAATACAATCTCTAGATCCGGGTTTCTTAATCTGAAGTGGTGGTGTCTGTGGTTAGAGTTGGAGGCACATTTAGGATTAGGGTTAGGGTTATTTCCATTCACCTTTAATTGAAATAAAGCTGGAATACAAACCCACATTGGCTGATATCAGATCCAGGGTTACTTCCAGAGTACCATGCGCTAGATGGGTCTAAGCCATATTCTTGGACTACAGCTCTTCTCTGAGATTTCTAACACTTAAAAAAAAAGTTTCTCTTTTGGGAAAGTCGACTGAGTCCTTTATATAAGAGTACCAGATGCTACATTCCTGTTTATGAGCACTTGTCCCATTTCTTTATTGGAAAGGCAGAGAAATTTTCTATCCCCTAGAGCAGGACTCCCTAAATGGATGATTCATTATCTACCCACACAACAGCCCTGTGGATCTCTTGAGGGACCAATTTCCCTCACGCTTTTTTCTTCAAGCTAAATACCTGCAGCTCCCTTCACTGTCCTTCAAGGTCTGGTCTCCAGACTTCTTTCCTCCTAATCATCCTTCTGTTTTCAGTCATGCTCAACTCTTCATGTTCCCACTTGTGGTTTTCTTGGAGAGGATAGGGTGGTTTGTCATTTCCTTCTCCAACTTATTTCACACTCTTCTCTGCATATGTTCTAATTTTAGGAAACTTAGTGATACAGTGGAAAGAGGGTTGGGAGACCTGAGTTGAAATCCAGCCTCAGACACTTGCTAGCAGGATGACCTCTGTCTACCTCAGTTTTCTCAACTGTAAAATATTAATGCCACCTATTTCCCAAGGTTATAGTGAGAATAGATTATTTGTAAAGAGCTTTCCAAAACTTAAAACCTGAAATAATTGGCAACTATTATTTTTTAATCAATATTTCTCTTGGATGTAGTGCCCAAAATTGAAGATAATATTCCAGTCATGATCTAAGTAATGTAAAGTATACTGACGTTTTCTGATATTTGGACATAAAAGAATACACTTGCTAAAGAATTTAATGAAGGGTTTCTTTTGTTTTTGTTTCAATTTTTATCGATATCTTTTGTTCATTTCTGAATGTACCCATTCTCCTCCCCTACCCAGCAAGCTGTTCATTATGGCAAAGATAGAAAAATTAAACAATTAATTCAGAAAGACTAAATACAAATCACCCAGGGCTGATGGTATCTGAAATATTACATATCCCTGGACCCCATCTCTTCAAAGAAGGGAAGTGCATCTAATCTCTCTTCAAAACAAACATAGACATTATAATTATACGCAATTTAATTAGGTTTTGATTGCTGTTTGTGGTGGTCTTTCCATTCATATCACTATTTTCCTTGTTCTATTTACCTCCATCCTACATTGGTTCATATAAATCTTCCAGCTCTCCTCCGAATTTTATAATATTCATCATTTTCATTGCACTTTGTTATTCCATTGATTTGTTTAACCATAAGATGATGATTATAATGATGGTAGCTAATATTTATACAACACCTATTATGTGTTAGGCACTGTGCTAATAGTTTTACAAATATTATCTTGTCCTCACAACCACCCTGGGAAGAAGGCCACTTTACAGTTGAGGAAACTGAGGCAAACAGAAGCTTTTAAGTGACTTGCCCAGGGTCATACAACTACTATGTGTCTGAGGCTGGATTTGAAGCCTTCCTGACTACAGGTACCATTGAGCCTCTTTGCCCAATTGATTTTTTCTGTCACTCCAAAAAGTGCTGCTATGAATACTTTTGGCACATATGGGACCTTCCTCTTTTTCTGATCCCCTTGGGGCATATGCCTAGCAGTGAGACATGTGGGTTAAAGGATAGATAGTTTAGTCACAGTAACATGTTTTCTCCCATTGCTTCTCTCTTTTTACATGGGAAGGTGTGTCTTTTAGAAACAGTTTTCTGAATGTTTCTTATCTCCTTAGAATGGCATTTGAGTCAATTGTGGGATTTGTTTCCTACCCTCAAACCCTTGGAAAAACCAGATGTGTGCTTTTATAGCCCTTCCTGACCACTATTTTCCCCTGCCAGAGGCTGCAGGAGCATCCAAGGAGCGTCCAAGTCCGCAGCAATGGAAAGCTCATAGAACTTAGAGCTGTAAGAGCCCTTAGTGGTCATCTTTATTCAATACTGGGGAAATGTCATGCCATTAGAGCTGAAAGAGACCTCAGTGTAATCCCTTATTTTATATAGATGGAAACAGGCCCAGAAAAGTGACTTACCCAAGGTAGCAAGGCTGAAGAGTCGCTCTTCAGTGTCCTTTTTGCCAGGCCTGACCAGGCCTTAGTTACAGGTGTCTATAAAATGCAGAAGTTGGACGAATGCATCTCTAAGGACCCTTTTAGACTCTAAACCTTATTGTCTCCAATAACATTTCTGAAGACCTAATACTGTTTTTGTAGAACCAAATAGCATGAGGCAGGTTAAGCCTACAGAGGTACTTTCAACACACACACACACACACACACACACACACACACACTACTAGACGAAGATAGCACAGGTGTCTGACCCAATTGAGGTAGACACTTCCACCCAGGCAAACATTCTGAAAAAGTCACCCCATGAACCACTGGTGTGACTGAAAGTCATATACATTTTTAGCAAGTCTTCAAATACCTCTACATTATGACCAAAAAAAAAAAAACTTAAGCAGGTTGACTTTTTTTTTAAGAATTTATTTCTGTTCCCTCCTTTTGACAGTCCAAGGTGCAATACAATTTTTTTTCTTCACAACAGCTTAGATTCCAACACCACTTTGCAGCTGTCCTTGAAACTCTCAGCTCCAAGATGTAGCTTGCCCTTCCCGCCCCCCCCCTTCCCTCACCACCCATCAGGATGCGCAAACTGGTACAAGGGCAGTCCTCAAAGGATGCTGGCCAGACTTGGAGAGGCAATGTTTACATGTGGCAATAACAAAGTTTCAATCGAACAAAGACAAACTCAAGAATGGCTCAAGCAAAGAGTAAGGGAGAAATGCACAGAGAACACAAATCACCAAACGCCTCAAATAGAAATCACAATTATAACACAGGTAGTGAAGTAAGCATTATCACACAAGGGTGTCTGGAACTTTTTTAAAAGGGACATATGAAAATAGTTCCCATTGCCAGTGTCCCAAAACCTTTCAATTACTCTCATTGCATAAGGGATTCAGTAAAATGAACGCCAGGCATTGTCCTTTTTCTTCTTTTATTCATTCCAGTCAGAGAAGGTGAAATGACCTTAGAACTCATCAGTCCGCTCACTGTGGGTTCTTAACATGGGGTCTTTTAATCTGGTTGGAAAAGAAGTTACCTATACTTCAATGTAACTGTTTCCTTTGAAGCCTTATCTATTTCATTCTATGCATTTAAAGAACTTTATTCAGAAATGAGGTCCATAAGCTTTACTAGATGCCTAAGGGTCCAGAAAACAAAGGTCAAGAAGCCCTGATCCAGTCCAGCCCCTTCATTTTGTGGAAAAAACAGATGCCCAGAGAGAGGAAGTCACTGGCTCAAGATCAGACAGGTAGTGAGCATCAGAAGTAGGACCAGAGACGGTTAGTGAGCAGGAGAGTCTACATCCAAGCCCAGGTCCTTTCAAGTCAGTGGTTTGTTACTCCCTTCCCAATAACCAGCCTGAATCAATAGCTCTCTCTTGCCTTAAGAGGAGACTAGTTTAATTGTATTACCATTCCACATTCTTTTATCTGGGACAGCCAGAATATTTTCTTCTCATTACTGTGTTAAGATATTCATACCGGTTTCCTGTTAACTTTGCGTAACAGCACTTAGAAGTTGTCATAGAGGTCATTCAAATTGCAATCAAAGGTCAGAGGAAATGGGATATGCAAGGGAGATATCAACTTCTTCCTTCATTAGGCAGAGATGTGATTAGACATCTATTAAAGCTGGGCGGGAGATATGTCCAGCATTGTTTCATAAAGTCATAAATAAAGGGGGAAACTGGCACTGCTCAACAATTCACATATTTCATGACGTTTTATACTCTTGCATTTCATGCATGTCCAGGAAATTACAAAGACTTCTTTAAACAGTGCTATCTGGACTTGGTAGGTGATATAACTGTGTGGCTTTGGGCAAACTGCCAACGCTCAATCAGGAAGAAGACCGGTTGAGCTGACATTCTATTAACCCATTTTACATTACATTTTCACCTGTGCACAATGGGACTCAAACTAGCAGCGGTGAATGACCCCAGATCTCTTAAGTCAAAGACCCGATAGCATTAAATGTGGTTTTTATGTTGAGCTATTTCTTATTCTAATGCTCTGAAAATCAGTCATCCATAGGTAACTTTCCGAGAACCTGAGTATGTTTTTAATTAACAAACAGACTCAATTCCCAGTCACTCCAGGTAACAGAGGGTAGGCTTTGATTTATTATTTGTACTGCTGGAAGTCAGAGTCAACCTTGGGACTGTGGGCAATTTGAACCTGGAAAATGAGTTAGTGTAGAATTGTAGGCATCTGCAGCCCCTTCACCCCAAACTAAGCTCCATGGAACTGAACTGGGAAGGAGGGACTTCACCAAGACAATCACTTAGGTTGGAAGTAAGACAGATACAAGAGGGTGGATGGTGTAAGGTGATTGAGTCTTATAAAGAAACACAGGGAGAAGGAAATTAAAAGCAGGCAATGAAAAAAATCTAGACTTGTATATTGTACTTTTATTATATCTGTTCTTCTCTTTGACCCTCCCAACAATTCTGTGAGACAGGGCAGGCATTATCCCTATTTTTACAGATTTGTTGAGCCAGCCTCATTGTTGGGGCCACCATGATGGGCACTCATGCCTATGATTTGACCTAGACAGAGTACCGAGTCCACGGCCACCAAAGTCTCCTTTTAACCAGTAGTAGGCCTTTTGTGACTACTCTTGTTCTGGAATAGGGGGAATATCAGACAACTCCACACATATCAAGCATGGGTCTATGGATAACCAAAGCTGTACTTTAGAATACCCAAGAGGTTATGACCTTGTCAAAATCCTGAAAGCAGATTCTTCAATCCAAGTGGCTAGGGCATGTGAGACTAAATCTTTCTACAGAATTTCAATTTGAAGAAGTGCAGTATAAGCTTTCTGAGGGCAGGGACCACGTTTTTCCTTTTTATTTTTTTTATTCCCAACACCTAACACATTTCCAGGTACATTGTAAGCCTTAAATAAATGTTTGTTGATTGACTAAGAACCAGAGAAGACAGTTAACCTCAGACTTCCATGACCTAGAATGCACCCACTAAGTTGGTTCAAAGGTCATCATTCTTGTTTCCTTTAACACCCAGTTTAGTAAATGTCAACGAAAAGTGCAGAAATAGTCCTACCTTCCCCCAATTCCCTGACTGTCTTTTTCTTAACTCTAGACTCCTATTTTTTCTTTTAAAAAAGAAAAAAGCTGCCAGCCACTTTAACATTATCAGCAATGGCTTCTATGGATTGAACTTAAGATACCTGGAGGGTTTGACTCTACTATACCTGGTAAACCAACCACGCCATACTGATCTGATCAATAAAACAAGTCTGAAGGGAATCTATAAGGAGTAAACTCTATTTCAGCAATCAACCACACTACACACTTATCCTACAATCTAAATACAATCCAGCTATATCCTACAATATATAATATTTTTTTTAAGCCTCTTCTGAATAAATGTGCCATATGTAGGTAGATTGGATAAGGTCTGTTTTTCAGAAGAGTTCACTGTATTGGTTGGAAAAGGCAAAGGTAGTCCTCGAGGTGAGACAATAGAAACCTCATATTGCCAGTGTCTGCATTGAGATTTCTATGCAGAAAAGGACAAAGCACTGAGCTTTGAAGGCCCTCAGAAGGGACTTCATCTCAGGTCTTGCCGGATGCTTCTCACACTGAGCCAAATGTCCCTGAGTTTTGCAACAATGGGTTATCATTTCCACACATTCCAAAATGTACAGATACAGTCTGCTTCTCTGCAAAATAACATATTTGAAATCTGCACCCTTGTTTAAGAGGAGGAACATCCCAGGAGAGGGCAACCCTCTGGATCATTGGTTTGTGCTCTGCCTGAATGACACAGGGGGATGCTCGGTAGGACACTGCAGTTGTTCAGCATGTTCTGAGCTACTCTCAGACTACTGCATATGGAACAGCAGCAGAGCAATAAATAGCGACCCTCAAGGAAAGCTTGATTCCCAGCAGTCAGCACAGCCTAGCTCACTCAAGCAGCCAGCAGAGGATTAGAGATTTTGAGCTAGAAAGGGCTTTAGAGGGACTTTAGGAAGACGCAGTGCAAATCCTATACAAATCCCACCTCCCTCCCTGGCCTTTGGTGCTATGTAGAAGCATGGGCTAAATCAGGTAATGGATCATTCCCACCTAACGCTTTGTTTCACCCCAGCTTCTGGGAGGATTATGGCAAAAGTGGTATCCAAGAGCAAACCTTTGCTTTTTCCTCTACCTTAAATCCGTTTTGAAAGATGCATCTAGAAACATACTAAGGTAAAGGAACTTGGAAGCTTTATTAAAAACAAAAACAAATGATGAAAGTCATCCTGAAATGCAAAGTGAAGCAGGAAGAGGTGTCCAAAATCCATCCCTTTCCAAAAGGTAATCTTCCATAGCCCCCAACCTCTCCATGGAAGGCTGGGCTTCTATAGTCCTTGAAGGAAGCCTCAGGAGGGAAGTCTGATAGAAGAAAGGCCAAGACCTGCCTTCAGATGTGCTTATGGACACAAGCATTCTTTGGAGCAGCATTTCAGAGCAAAGACCTCAGAAAGCCAAGGTATCACTATAACTAGCAATTCTAAGGAAAAGCAATCAAGACTCAGAAAATCTGAAAGAAAGAAAAGGCTTTGGAAATTATTTTCCCCACCTCCATTTTATAGATGGGGATATTGTGCATAGAGCATAGATGATTCAAAGAATTTTCCAAAAGAATAAGGAAGAGGGCAGGGACCTGGTAGCTTATTGGTGGATTCCCTACTACTGGTTAAAAGGAGACTTTGGTGGCCGTGGACTCGGTACTCTGTCTAGGTCAAATCATAGGCATGAGTGCCCATCATGGTGGCCCCAACAATGAGGCTGGCTCAACAATATCACACATGGCTTTTTATATGGTGGCATCTTTGAAAAGAAAACTCAAATATCTTAAACCCCATCATCTGGTTCCTGGAGGTGACCAATCATATAAATAATACATTCAGATCTGGAATGTTTTATGTAAGTCCTTTGCTTAGGGTCACCTAATGCCCCAAAGATACATCCTATTTATTATTCATTCACTCTGTGCTACTTGTTTTAGCTCACCAGACCAAGGATGATGATCATTTTTAGATAATATGAGCTATACATTCACGGAGAGATCTCCAGGGTTGAAATGGCTGGGAAGAGGGGCTGTATATCACTGGAAGTTGCAAAGGGAGGTGATAATAGGGCAGGTAGGGTAAACTAGAAAAAGAGAATAAAGGAGAAAAGAGCCCAGACAAAATTATTTTTTCTTAATTTCCATAGAGGACCCTCCCTGAAGTAGGAAGGCAACAGGATGGATAAAGATAACTAGCTCTGTAACCAGGGAAAAGACAAAAGTTGGTTCTGACTAGAAATATTTATCCTAGGAAAATCAGAACAGGCTTTGAGGGAGCTTAATTCCTTATATATAACCAGTTAAATGACTTAAAAATAATAATACTTTGTGTACCTTAGTCTGATCTGGTGTTCCTTGTGGAAACCAATGAGAAGCTAGAAACCAGGAGCTTTGGCTCTCAAGGAATAAATATGGGACTAACTGGCGCTTGCAGAGAATGGAAGGAAATGATAAGAGTCAAGCTGCTGGAGGTGATAAGCAGAACAGATGAGCAGCCAGGAAAGCAAAGGGCCCCATTAATACTCTCTTCCTCCCCTCTCTGGTGAGCCTGAGGCTCTGTGATATGGGTAAACACACTTAGTTCTGGCTTCATTTATGTGCCAAGGAGAGCACTTACTTATAAAATCAGCTCTTGACTTTCCCCATAGGCTGAATTTTGCAAGCAATAACTGGAACACTGTAAGAAAAAAAACCATCAAACATCCACAGAAATCAGGGTCACAACTTCTGAATCTATTCCATACACACACTGGCTCAGATACAAAACTTTGCTCCATGGGGTCCTCTTAGGGGGTCTCCCTCCCCAAATTTGGCCAAGTTCCACCATAAGTTTGTCCCTTAACCATCTCACACTGAGATCAATGTAACACTGAACAGTCTGATATTATATAACATACATAAATATAGGATGATATTATATATTTTTGACAGGGAGGGGGAAAAGGTGGTTGTGCCCAAAAAGAAAAATTGCATCAATGTTTGGTCTCAGGAAAGGTAGCAGACTCCAGATAACAGAAGAACAGACCTCTTCTTTTGCATCTCCTTCGAAACAGGCAGCCAAAAGCTGCCCTCAATATGTCACGTACAAAAGAAAAGGGAACAGCTGACCCCAAAAGCTTCCAAGGCAGTCTGGCACAGACACATCTGTTGATAGAATTCATCTCAAATAAGTCCACACAAATCCTAGCGCGCCTCCAGAACATTGCCTCATTTACACATCTAACTATAATTCTCTTCCAATGCTAGCCTCAGGTCCAATTCTTGCTATAGTCAGGAAGGAAAATTATCTGCTCTTGTTTCTGCAAAACAAGAGGTTATCCTTTCTTCCTGTGATTTCCCTACCCTTATTCAAAGGGAAGCAAAGGGGAGGAATGTGGTGTCATCTGCAGGGTCAAGAAAAGGGTGCTAGGTCTCCAGCACTGACTTAGGCAGTGTAGACCTTCATCTTAGTGGGAATCAGAACTACAGTACTCCAAACCTGCAGACTATAGATTTATCTTTACAAAAGGGACACTGAGATAACAACTAATCAACCAAGAGACCAGTATCCTTGGATTTCTAGGCCTGGATAAACTTCTTATATGACAAGTCACTTCTTTTCCCTGGGACCAGTTTCCTTATCTGAAAAGATGTGGGATTGGGTTAGATGATCTCAAAGGGCCCTTCCTTTATTAACCTGCGTTGGAAGGTCCTTTCTACAGCTTTCTACAATCCTATAGCTACATGGACATGCATGCATTACATTCCCACCAAACCTACTCCCCTTCCCCCCAATTTCCCAGCATTCAGCTGTACTGGTCCTATGACCTCCTCCCCCAAAGTCTCATAGCCAGCAACTAGCAAGAGGCCTTCGTGACCCTATGGCCAACAGTCCTCCTTCCTCTTCTTTTGTCTTCATCTTTTACAGGAGATGCTAGGGTCTCTACAGATAGCTCATCAATCCTGTTTTCGCCATAGAAACTGAGGAGTGTTTCTGGTGTGTGGCTATGGAACACACCAAAGGGAGGGTGAGGCAAGGGGAGAGGACAGGAGTTTTTCTTCACTCCTAGGTCTACTGGCAGATCAGGGCTCTAAGGTTGGAGGACAGTCATGCAGGTTAATTGCAATGGTGCTAGGAGCTGGTTGTTGGTCCTGGGTGTTTGGGGAGGAGACTTCTACTCGTACTCCTCCCTTGGCGGATGCTAGAGATTCAGCCCCCGTCAGAGTTACTCAATAGCCATCTGCTCGATGTGGTCACTCAGGAGCTTGTATTGCTCTGGAAGAAAGAATGTTATTTCACATAGGAAACATCAGCTTATAGAAGACCCTGTGTGAGTGTGTGAGTGTGTGTGTGTGTGTGTGAGTGTGTGTGTGTGTGTTGGGGAGATTCTCCAAGAAAACAACGATGATTATGGTGATGTTCAGTAAGTCTGGGATACAGACAAGATGCTTCTTTGTCATTAAATAATTAAGGGTGCTGGGATAAATGCACAGCAGATGCTTAATGCCTAAAGAGTTAAACAAGCTAGCTACTACCTTCATTAGAACCACAGAAGCTCTCCAACCTGCAAATGGGGAGTGCTGCAAATGGTTTCTTAGAAAACTGGTTTTCATTTTTTTCTGTATTGTTGTTCTGTGTTGATTCTGCTCATCAAAAAGGTTTTTTCATGATGGTTCTCATAGCATTTCAGGGATGGGGGGACGGGGAGGAAGTCTCCAAGGCAGAAAGCCTGAGGGGAGACTTTTTGTGACAGTATGTGGGATCAGGGAGGGATGGAATGGTATGAAAACATATGGTAAATGGAGGCAGCTATTTATAAATAGCAAACTTTGGCTTGCAAGTACAGGTCAACAGGTCAAAGATTGTCTGGTACTTGTTAACATCTACTGCATACCACCAGAACCAGATTAAAATATAATTAGGAAAATATTTAGCAAAAATAAAATACAATAAAACTTAGATAATATTACATTTCAAAACTAAGTCAATATGGATCTTCAGGGATCCTTATTATGGTTTACTGGCCTAGGTTTCTATTTGAGTTTGACACTGCTGATCTAGAGGTCCAGGGTTTAGCTACTAAGCAGTCAGTCTACATGATTAAGAGACTTCTACACCTGGATCACCTTCTTATATAACAAGTCACTTCTTTTCTCTGGGACCAGTTTCCTGATCTGAAAAATATGGGATCTGAAAATGTGGGACTTGTAAATTCCTTGAGGGCAGAGACAATTTTATGTAAACTTCACTTTTCCTTAGCTCTCATCCCAGTGCTCTGTATACAGTAGGCTAGCAGATCAGTGGCATTGTGCCAGACCACAAGAGAAGTATAAAGTATAAATATTTAACTTTAGGTCTAATAATCAACACTTATTAAAATGCCTACTATGGGCCATGCACTGTGCTAGGCGCTAAGGATAGAAGTACAAAAACTGAAACAATCTCCATTCATGATGAACATAGAGACAAGATATAGATATATAGATATATAGATAAATACAGAAAACAAATCTAAAATTAATAAATACAATTATATACAAAGTTGTTACACACAAGGCAATTAATGTGAATCAAAGACTGCATGTTGAAGATGACAACTATTCAAATAATGTTTCCCCTTTCAAAGGGAACAAATCTCACTCCATAGAAATGGGACTCCCCAAAAGATGAGGCCTTAGCAGCTCAAAGGAAAACAAAAACCAATACAACCCAACTGATCAAATCTTCTGGAAAACCAAGGAATATTTGTCCATGAATTCCTTTGTTTGGTCCCTGGCCACTTCCCACCTTGGCCCTCTACATGCTTTTTCAGAGCCATTCCACAAATTTGTCATGCCCCCTCACCTTCATCCAGATTGCCAATCACTGCCTGCTTCTTCAGAAAGTCATTGCATAGCTTCTTGTTCAGCCCAAAAGCCAACATGTTGTGAGTAAATGTGCTGGAGGAAGGAAATCACACATTATACCCTTTGGGATTCCTACTTACATAATCATACCCTTCCCCAGTGAGGAGCAAGATGAGCTTCTCACTGACCACCTGTGTGCATGGATAGGTAGAGCCTTTCTCCAAAGACCAAATGACTCCCTTTCTGAATTCCATCTAAAGAAGCTCCTTTATTGGCTTCATCCTGAAGTTAATGAAGGGGCTTCTACAGATGGCATTCAGAAAGGGCATCATGTGGTCTTTAGAGAAAGGCCCTACCTATCCATGCACAGGACACAGTTAATGCAATATTCCTAGGTGACTATTTCTACTTCCTCCATCAGTTTCCCATGTCCTCAAAGGCTGTGCAAAGGGAATGTCAATTCTAGCACTTTCTGTCAAGCTGGAGAGCCTTGAAGCCTTGTTCTGTGTCTGCTTTTTAATCAATTAGTAAACATTTATTAATCACCTCCTACTGCAAGGCACTGCTAAGCGCCAGTGCTAAGCTCCAGTTCTTGCCCTTGGGAAGCTCACAATCTAATCTATTTAACAACTAGCTTAATTTACGGTTAGAAACAGGGGAGGGGTTAATTGTGTCACCTAGAGTAACAAAATCACAGATTCATGAAGTATATGTTCATAGTTCATAGGATCAGTCTGGAGCTAATAAGAGGGACTTTAGAATCAACAATCTTAACCCATTCATTTTACTGATAAGGAAACTCACACCTAGAAACAAGTGACTTGTCCAAGGTCACACAGCTAGTAAATGTCCACGGCAGGATTTGAACCTCAGATGTCTTGACCCAATATCCCACACAATATCAAAAGCTTAATGAGGACATGGCCTTGGTCACAGAATCCCAGAACAGGAGTGGGGAACCTGAGACCTTGAGGCCACATATGGACCCTTCTAGGTCCTTGGGTATAGTCTTTTGACTGAGCTCAATTTACAGAAGTTTGGATATAGTCAAAAGGATCCACTTGAGGACCTAGAGGGCCACATGTTCCCCACTCCTGTCCTGGGAATGAGTTGGATGGATCTTCCTTTCACACCAGGAAGCAAAGTGAGTTTCCCCATTAGCTTGTGAGCTCCTTGAGAGCAGGAACTGGTTTTTTTAAACCTTTCTTTACATCCCCAGTGCTTAGCACAGTGAGAGCGCGATAGCACTTAGTAGATGCTTTATATTTGCTCCCTCACCAAGTGCTCCCCCAAGCTCTCTTACCCAAGCTGCCCAAAGGTAATGTTCTCATTGAATCGGAGGCTGTCATCACGCTCCTCTTGGGTCATGTGGCACCATTTCTCCCTGCAAGCACACGAGGCAACAAGAAGGGGGGTTTTTGGAGAACTTAACCCACAGACCCAACCACACTCCAAGAAAATACACCCACCCTAGCATTTCTGCACCATCAAAAGAAAAAGAAGGGCAGTTCTCTCCAGGGGAGATCTTTTCACTTTGCATTGAGCAATTTTCATGGGAGTTCATTGCTAAATTTACAAGACACACAGGCATCCAAATGTGAATGCATCCTCTCGACATAAAGGGGTGCTTTTGTTTTGGGGGGAGAGGGAGTTATTTTATTGAGGTGAGAGACTCCCAGACTGGCAAGGCCTTCCACCCTTGTTGATCACTTAAAGCCTTAGACCTAAGATTATTTATAGAGACAAAATCTCTGATGGCTAAAATGAGCTGCCTGGGGTCACAAAGCTTCCCACTTCTAAGGCTAATCCACTGTCCTCTTGTGTTAATCATCATTTATAGCCAACATCCACAAAATCAGCAGAGATACTATAACATCTCTCCTTTCCCATTTATCCATTATTTAAGGGGAAGACAAACCAGCGGTGGTTTCTCTAGTCCATAGATGAGAGAAAAGAGAATTGGCCCAAGGACACACAGAGCAAATCAATTGGGGAGGTTCTTGGATCCCAGATTTCTGAATATTTCCTAGGCTCTTATTTACTGTGCTTATCATAAATGCTTCCCTGACAAGTTAAAAAGTAGGATTCACAGAGAGGCACATGGCCTGTATAGTGCTGTAGTTGTTTGGAGGAAACAATGTTAGCTTAGGCGACTTTTCCTACCGGAAAGCTAGGAGCTCCCTTAACTACAGAGAGGGATATCCTGACTGCCTGTGATCTTCCTTTGACCCAGCAAAAGCATATGTGTCAGATTTTTAGTTCATTTTTCCTGGACTTGGTTTCTGGCTATGTCTTCCTCCCACACCAAAAACGGGTGGGCGCAGATCCACACCCAATCAACTCTTTAAAAGTCTGCCCTCTGCTTTTATCTCCTTTACCCCTCCCTCTTCCCCCCAACTTCAAAGGAATCAAATAAACGTTTATTCTAAAGTCATTATAAAATATAGTAGAGTATAGCCTGGAGACATGTTTAAGATGCTTCTAGCAAGGTGAGTGTAATATGTAAAAATCTCCAATAGAGATACTGATGAAGTCAGTGCTTTTATAAGATACATCCTTGATTTGAAGTTCCAAATGATATTGTCCCTCCATCTTTCCAAAACCTCTTGATACTTTCCAGAGAAGAACAGGGAGGGGACAGAAGAGCAGGAACCAGGCAGGTTCTCCCAAGAATCCCCCTGCTATAGAGGCAAAAGGAGCCAGTGTGTCATGAAGATAATTCACCCTTATGTGATTCTCTAAGGTTACAAAGTGCTTTCCCTCACCAACAACCAGCTCAGGGGTGGACGGTGTAATATTTACAAATGGAGGAATTGAGGGTCAGAGAGGTTAAGCTGAATTAAGAAATTCATGGACAAATATTCCTTGACTCTCCTAGCTGCTAGCCCAAAATTGTAAAGGCTAGAGCTGGGGCATAGATTCTGATCCCCTGACTCAAAAAACTCAGTGTTCTTTCCACCACACCATGCTTTCTCCCCATTAATTACTAATGTTAATCCCAAGCACTTGATGGGGGGGGGAGAGAAGAAAGGCATTTTTTCCTAGTATGATCATTATTAATATTAGTAATGATACTAATAATGTCTAGGATTTATATAGTCCTTTAACTATATTGTTTCATTCGGTCCCCACAACAACCCTGTGAGGTAGGTACTAATATTTTCTCTATTTAACGGATGTTAAGTGATTTGCTCAGGGTCACATGGCTAGTAAGTATTGCATTTGAACTTGAGTCCTCCTGACACCAAGACCAACCCTCTATCCACTGTCCCACTGAGCCACATGTGCTTTTATGATGTCAAAAAAAACAAAAACATTCATCTCTTAGCTTTGTCTCCCTTTGCCTATCAGAGCATCATAGTGCCAGATGGAAATGTGGCTCCAGCCTTCCTGAGTTTTATTCATTTGTCTTAATGAATAGCAACCACTGAGTGTCAGGACCAAAGAATTAAGGGCTTCCAGGGAGGGCTGTTGCTGCACTAATGAGAACCACAGGTGCAGGCTTAGAGGAAGAGTGCTTTTAACCCATTGTCTACTCTGGAAAAATAAAATAAGTTCTCAATGGATGAGCCAGACTAAACAAGAGCTTAGATCAATACAAAAGGAAAAGGAAAGGCAAGATGGTCTGCGGGAGTAGTGGCTGTGGAGCAGGGAGGGATGCAGGTAGAAGATGGAAAAACCAAAGGAAGAATAGAAGAATGAATGTTAAATGCATACCATCCTTTCCCTGCCTGCTACTGGGGAGAAAGCTGTAACAAGTGAGTGAGGTGATGGGATGCCATACTACATGGAACACACCTCCCCAGGAAGCTTAACAATGTTGGGGGAGGGGGCGTGGCTGAGAAGGTAGAGGAGTAGAGACAGGTACAACCTTAGGGGTACGGCACAAATGTGGGAGCTGCCCAAAGTTGGCTTAATGTTGATCCGTAAGTAATGATAATGTCACCAATTTCAAATTTTTAGAGACATCCCTTTAAGATATTCAAAGCACCCCTCGACCTATCCTGGCAGGGAGGTTAGGATCAGTATTTTTATCCCCATTTGACAGATTATGAAAATGAGACTCAGAAAAGGCCCAGGGTCAAATAGCTAATAAGTGTAGGAGCACCCTGAATTCTTTTCAAGAGGCAAGAAACAGGCTGTTAGGGCACTGACACTGGATTATGAATGGGTACCTCACTGAGCCCTGTCCTATCAGCTTGCCCCAGTCAATTTTCAACCCTCCCTCCCATAACATGGTACAAGAGTCCTAATTCCTACCTTGCAGAACTACTGTCAGTCTAGACAGGAAGTATGTCTCCCCTTCCCACAATGGTTAAAGCTAGAAGTTAAATTCCTGAGACTCTAAGAATGACAGGGGCATTGGGTCACCCAGGAGAGTTATGATTTAGCCTTGTCTCAGCAAAGAGAGCTGAAAACACTAAATGCCACCCCTTCTTCTGACACCTCCCGCCCTAACTTCTTTAGTTCCTGTAGGGACCGATACAGGAAAACTCAAACAATCTGCATTCTCAGAAGTAAAAGGTAATATAGAGGTGTCTTTATTCAAGGTAACTTACACCAGGTAACAATTCACATTAGAAAATTGAAATTTAAAATGCTGACTTTATCAGCATCTGGTTGTCAGATTTATGAAAAGATCGAGCCAAATGGCTAGTCTGTGTCATACATGCTCATAACCACACTACACATTTCTAAAGGACCCTCACTATGCCTTATCATGACTCTTCCTCATAGCAATGCCATGAGTCACCTAGTATATCATTACCCCCATTTTACAGATAGAGAAACTGAACCTCCAGTAATGGAAGTGGCCAGCCCATGATCACACAGCTCATGGGATCCTAGCCAGGAGCCCAATCCTACTCTCAAACTCAGGTCTCCAGATTCCTGATTCCTGATCAACTTCTATCATCCTCGACTACAAATGGAAAACCTGTGTCACACCTGGAAAATGAAATGATACAAATCCATTTAGAAGGAATCACTAAAAATTTGATATTTTAAAATGGCAGAATTTATTTGGGACTGAACATAGAGTTATAGATTGAACATAAAGATAAAAAGTAACCCCACAAAGGGCACTACTCCGTGTTGCAGTCTGATGGTTGACAGCAAATGGTATTTCAAGTTCCAGTGCTAGGATCTTGGGAGTTATCAGTGGCAGAAGGGATCATTAAGATCACAGGATGGAGAAACTGAGGTCACCCAGCAAGTCAGTGGCCATGCCTGAGTCTTTTGACTTGCAGCTGCTCTTTCCACTATGGCACAGCTGCCCAATCAGAAAATGATCATTTCCCTTCAAAAATACAATTTTAAAAATATTTCCTGTACTTAGTGCAAGTTCAGTTCTGCCCTGGAGCTAAAATCATTTTCTCTGGGAGAACACTGCTAATTTTATGGAGGAAGTCAAGAAGAAAATGATTTGATTTACAGAAATTCAATTTAAGAGCCAGCTTTTCAGCAACAGTGGCAATCTGTAAAATGAGACCCACCCGGGTCCATACCACAACAGAACCTTGTTTTAGGGAAAGAAGAGATGATTGTATTTCACTCCCTCCATGGCCGATTTCTTAGAAGAGACAAGTTCCATGTGGAAGGAACATGGACAAATTATTTTTTTTTCCCTCAAAGGGGAAGGGAATGCTTCAGGTTAGTGGGTGGCAGAACGGATTGCTTTTCTACCTTTGGAAAAAGCACACACACTCTGTGTGTGTGTGTGTGTGTGTGTGTGTGTGTGTATGGTTATGTATATGTATACACACTGCCATGTGGGATACCCTTCGGATGCTCAGATGCCATGGGAAAGACTTTCCTAGCAAAAAAGACCAGGAGAAGGAAGGGTCCATGCTTGTTTTCCTGTGGCTTTCACAAGAGGCATGAGAAGCGTGGAAAGAGTTGTGCCTTCAAATTTCTAGATCAGTAGAACTTTAGCAAGTAGGATGAACCTCAACTTTGTTCCTTCCTTCCCTGCTAGCTAGCCTTTTTGTCAGTGGTTCTCAACCTTCCTAAGGCTGTGACCCTTTAATACAGTTCCTCATGTTATGGTGACCCCCCCAACCATAAAAATTTTTTCGTTGCTACTTCATAACTGTAATTTTGCTACTGTTATGAATCATAAGGTAAAGATCTGATCTGCAGGATGTATTTTCATTGTTACAAATTGAACATAACCCACAGGTTGAGAATCACTGCTTTATGGGTCTCAAGAAGCATGTCAGAGTCATAAAAAAGACTAACGATATCAATTTTCATTGTAATTTTTATAATCATAATTTCCATAATCTCTTGGAGAAGGGGAGGGATAAAAAAACAAAAATAACAATAAATTTTTTTTAAAAAAAGAAATCTGACCTGGAAAGGATCTTTGCAGATCTAATCTAATTCTTTCTGTTCACAGATGAAGAAGAATGGGGAAATGACAACCAAAGTTAGAAAGATAGAAATTTTTAGTTTGTTATAGAAATTTTTTAACAGGGAAGGGCAGGCAAAAGAAGCAGGTCATTTGTCTTATTGCCAATTATCCTGAAATTATCTTGTATTGACTTATATCTGCTTATGTGTTGCATTACTTCCCCCAAACTGGCCCCATTCCCACTGTAGTAGAACATAAGCTCCAGGAAGGGAGGGTATTTATTTTTTGTCTTTGTAGCCAAAGCAGGAGCTTAATAAATTCAATCCACTCCTTACCAATTCCATTGTCCAAGCTTAAAGAGCTCCCAGACCCTGGTGACTAGATTTAGGTCCCATCCCCTCCCTCCCCCAACCGTGACAGTCTCCTCCATTTGTTTTTTCTTTTTGGAGGGCAATTGGGGTTAAGTGACTTGCCTATAGTCACATGGCTAGTTTTTGTGTCAAGTGTCTGAGGTCAAATCTGAACTCAGGTCCTTCTGACTCCAGCCAGGGCTGGTACTGTATTCACTGAGACACCTAGCCGCCCCAGTCTCCTCCATCTTTAATAAATACTCCCACCTCCTCTTCCCCAATATCATTTTCATACTGCTGAGTTATGCAGTGCCTTCCCCATTGTATAGAAAGAGGTAAAACTGATTCCATTAGTTGCAATGAGGATCATGGCCCCAAAGGTGTATCACCATCGGGAGTCAGTCAAGGGTTCAAGGATCACAGAATCTTAGGGTTAGAAGGAAGCTTTAAAGGTAAAATGATAGAACAGGATGAGAACTTCCAAATAATCTATTTTTGCCCCCTTTATTTTAGAGATGAGGAAACAAAGAGGGAAGAAAGAAAAGTGAGGCTAGACTCACCCTAAGTCACACTATTAGTGAGTGGCAGATACAGAACGGGGCAGGAAATATGTGTGGCTTGCTGCAGGACGGAGCTGACCACTTGAAAAAGGAGCTCTGATGAAAGTTGAGTTATTCAAAACAAGAGCAGCAGCAAGCGTCCTTCCCTACCCCCAAATGTCCTCCTCTCAACCCAAATAGTTTCTATACTTTATGTCTCCTCACTGCCCAGCCCAGGGCACTGAATAGAGTAGACACTTAATAAATATTTGTTATACTGTTCTATTATCAGAGGGTTAGGGTTTATGATGACCCCCAACTCCATTTCTCAACTACCATCTGGTCCAGAGGTCAGATCGCACAGAAAAGAACTCGACTCTCTGAATTAATGATTTGGGGCGTGGGGTCTGGGAGTGGAGGGGGAAAACCTTACATGGGACTTGGGCAGTTGGTAGAGGGCTAAGCACCTTCCAGTTGTGGCTGCCATCTCCAACTCCTCCATCCCCAGGGTCTCCCACACAAAGTAAGCCTTGCTGAATATGAGTGGTTAGCAAGCACCATCTGTCAGCCACTGTCCTGGTCTCCCCCAGTGTCCCCTCTGCTACAGGAAGCAGCCTCCTGACCTCCACCTGGGCCTGTTACAACCACAGTAGCTGAATGCATGTTTCCTCCCCCCACCCCACATCCCACCCCCTCAGTTTTGCCCTGAAAAGGACCTTAAAGTGAATCAGAAGTTACTATCAAATGGAACAAAGTTCCGGGGCACACACACCTCTTTTCCTCTTCCTCTCCAGCATTCCCTCTGGAGTGGCAGCAGAAACAGGGTCAACAAAGGACACATGTTAAGATCATGCAAGATAAATGGATGGAAAAAATAGAGAACAAGAAAAAGAATGAGTTATTATAGACAGAGAGACAGGGGAGGAGAGAGAGGAGGACAGAGAGAGGGGGGAGAGAGAGAGAGAGGAAGGGAGGGGGAGAAAGAAAAAGAGAGGGAGGAAGGGAGAGAGGGAAGGAAGGAGAGAGAAGGAGGGAGAAGGGGGACAGGGAAAGAAAGAGGGATGGGGAAGACAGAGGGAGAGAGAAGGGAAAAGGGAAAGGAAGAGAGAAAGAGAGAAGACAAAAGAAAAAGAAGAGAGGGACGAAGGGAGAGAAGAAGAGAACAGAGAAAGAAAAAGAAGAGAGGGAGAAAGGGAGAGGGGGGAGATAGAGAGGGGACGGAGGGAAGGAGGGGGACAGGGAGAGAAAGAGGGAAGAGGAAGACAGAGGGGGGAGGAAGGGAAAAGGGAAAGGGGGAGAGAGGGAGAGAAAGAGAGAAGGGGAGGGGAGGGAGAGAGAGGAAAAGAGAAAGAGAGAGAAAGGGACAGAGAAAGAGGGGAGAGATAGGAAGAGACAGGATATTTAAAATAAACTTCTTTCCTGAAAGCTGAACAACAAAGAGAAAAGCCCCACTTGTCCTTTAATCAAAACTTTTCCTGAACAGTGTTTCTGACAGAACATGATCATATTTCTTCTCCCAAATAACTGCAGTGAAGTTTCAGGGTGCTCCCCACCCATTTTCTTTTCCCAGACTTACCCCAGCAGGTTAAGGAAATGAAAGAACAAGATGTGCCCAAGGTAAAGGGGTTGGGGTTGCCTCTGGTTCACCACCCACCCCCATGCCAACCCTTCCCTGCCCTGGTAGTCCAGTATGCAAAAGTTATGCTAACAAATTGCTGCTCTTTTTCTATCCTTGTCAGGGCCCCAGGGTAATAGGATCACAGAGCTGGAAGGGTTCATACAGGCTGCATTAGTCCAACTGCTTCTTCTGTCCACTGACATGCCCATGGTCATCCAAGCATCTAAAGGTTAGAGATAGGACTCAAACCCAAGTCTTCCTCATTTGAGAAATGAGAGAACTGAGGTTTGGCAGGGGTAAGTGACTTGCCCTAGGGTCACACAGCTTCCTAGTGGCAGAGCTGGGATTCAAACCAAAATTTCCTAACTTTTGGCCCTTTCCACTACACCATACTAACCACCCAAGTAGTGGTTGGAGGACAGCAAAGAGCTGTCTGTCGGGCAGTTCTGCTAGGAAGACTGATCTTGCTTAAGCAGGAGACATCAGCCTGGTCATGCCATGCAAGCCAAGCACTAATATCCCTTTTTCAGACATTGAAATTGGCCTGTCCTCCCTGCAAATACTCACTTGTGGGAGCTACTCCTCAGACTCCAGTCCCCAGGCCAGGCTGGGGTGTCTTTCCTTAGGATAATAAGAGTTACAAGGATCCTCTACCCCAACACCCTCATTATACAGAAAGGGGAAATGAGGCTCAAAGAATGAATGTAAACTGCTGCAGGTTACACAGCAAGTTGGTTACCAGCTCAGGAGCAGAGAGCCCAGGTCTCCAGCCTCCCAAGTTAGGACTCCTTCCACTATATCCTGCCTATCATTTTGCCATAGGACATCTTTCTGAATCCAAAGGCCATAAATCAGCTTCTGGAGGTCCACTTGCCCTCTTTCCTCATGGTGTTCCCCAGGAAGACAGAAGCAGTAACACCATGAAAAGTTCTGATGCCACCATCTTCCTACTGTAGGACACTGTGAAAGCCAACATTCCTGATGTAGACAAGCAGACAGAGGGAACCTCCCAAATTGCAAACTACTACTGGAATTTGGAAAGACCTGTTAATGTTGCAAACCAAGGAGGAGTCAAGTCACAAAATGGCAACTGGGTTCCAACAGAGGTTAAGCCTCATGGTGGCATCTCCTTACAAGACAACAAGCTAGACTCCATTGCAATGGCTCCTCCTTTGGGTTCTGGTGTCCTAATGAGATTTCTAAAGTGGGTCCAGAGAGAGGTGGGGAAGAAAATTGACACTGTCATCCAGTGGTGTGTTGAGCTGTCTGGGAAAGTCAGGCCAAGTCATTTAAGACTACCCCGGGCAAGAAAGCATACATGCAGGTTCTAGACAACCAACCTGTATCCCCACACCCCCATCCCTTCTCCACTGTGTGTCCTTACAACACTCAGGGCAGTCTTCAGGACAGCAGACATAGAAGGTGGTAAAGAAGGGGTGGTGGAAGGAGTGGTTCCCTTCCCTGGTCTCCCCACTTCCACAGAAGGATGAGAGGCCCATGGCCATCTTTAGCTCCTACCTGGTAGTAGGTGATCTCTTCCTTCTCTCACAATGGACAGCATCAAAAAAAGCTGCATTCCAGAATCTCAGGGTGTGCCTAGAAGACACAAGAAACTTGTAAATGATTGTTATCTCCCCATACCTGTGTGGTCTTCTGCAACATCAAAAACCAAGCTACAAATAAAATCCAAATGGCTGTAGGATGCTCTTCCTTAGAGCACTGATGCTCTTTGGGCTCAGCCCCAAGGCACCATCATTGTTATCAATCAAGTATTTATTATATACCTACTGTTAGCCAAGTGATGTGCTAGCCCCTAAGGATATGAATACAAGGAATGTAACAAGCTCTACTCACACTAAGCTTACATTCGTAGTAGGGAGATAACAAATATATCTATCTATCTATCTATCTATCTATCTATCTATCTATATCTATCTATCTATCTATATATATTATTTATATAATTATATATTATATATATATATGTGTGTGTTTGTGTGTATATATATACATATATAAATATATATATATACTTCATAGGTGGTGCAGTAGATAGGGTACTACCAGGTCTGGGGGTCAAGAAGATCTGAGTTCTAATTTGGCTTCAGACACTAGCTAGCTGGGTAATCCGGGATAAGTCACTTAACCTGTTTGCCTCTTTTTCTTCATCT
>CM053595.1:276566496-276596232 GCA_028646575.1 Pseudocheirus occidentalis | reverse complement strand
ATCTATCTATCTATCTATATATATTATTTATATAATTATATATTATATATATATATATATGTGTGTGTTTGTGTGTATATATATACATATATAAATATATATATATACTTCATAGGTGGTGCAGTAGATAGGGTACTACCAGGTCTGGGGGTCAAGAAGATCTGAGTTCTAATTTGGCTTCAGACACTAGCTAGCTGGGTAATCCGGGATAAGTCACTTAACCTGTTTGCCTCTTTTTCTTCATCTCTAAAAGGGCGGGGGAAGGTACAGGGGGCAGGGGGTATCATAGCACTCACCTCCCAGGGTTGATGTGTAGATTAAATGAGATAGTATTTGTAAAGAGCTGGGTATTTAAATAATAAATAATAATTACTGATGAGGGAACTGAGGCACAGAGAAATTAAGTGAGTTACACATGGTCATACAACTATCCAACCCAAGTCATTTTACCCCATATTCCATGACTTTTCTACAGCACCACACTCCCTCTGGCCGTCAATCTTTACCTCAAGTATTTCTGCAGCTTTTTCTATATGTAAGACACTGTTTTAGGCACTGGTAACAGATACTAAGACACCAACAAAAATGAAAAGGAACTTCTCTCCAGAAGCTTACCAGGGAATACAATATATAAAGAAGATTATAAATATGATTTGAGAAAGGAGAGAGCATGAAGGCTTGAGGAGGTGGGGTGCGTGTGAACAGAAAGCTTTCCATAGGAAGTGGCACTTTCTGAAGGAAGCTAAGAATTCTTAAAGATGGCGGTGCATACCAGGCAAAAGCCACAGACTGTACAAAAGTGTGCTGGTGGGAGATGGAACGCTTGTGTCAGGGAGCACTAATAAACAGGGAAATGCTAATAGGGAGCAGCAAGTAGCCCAGGGAAAGAAAAGACAGACCTAAAGGAGATCTCAGGGGCCACTTCCTTTCAACAGTGACCCAGCCAGTATGGAAAGCAGTCAGCCAATGCTTACCAGATAGGCTGCTGCTTCAGGTGAGTGTACAGATAGATCTTCTCCCCTTTTTTCTCTTCATCTGGGCTGTACATTGTCACTGCAGGATCAGATAAAATAGCCCTAAGTGTGGTCTCTTACCGTTTTATCCACATTTTCAATGGAGCTCTACAATGGCACCTTCCCTATCACCATTAGAAAAAGGAAGTCTTCAACCACAACCAGGATCACCCACCTACAACTTAAGTTGTCCATCTGACGACATGGTCTAATGGGATAGATGGTGATGATACCAGTAACTCGTTGCTATTGCCAAGCAAGACATCCATATAAAGGAGTTTTTCCAAGAAAGGTGATGGACTGGGCTGATCTAACCATACTCTTTCCATTGTCCTCTCTGCATCCAGCAATACACGGAGTTGGCAAAGCTGATTTAAAATTCAAAAAACATGGCCACCAAGTAGCAAAAGAGTAAGGTCTTATCAAAAGCAGGGCAAAAGGATGTAGCTGGCTTTTCTACTGAAACTTCTCCTCCAGTAAAGGGCCAAGAGGGGACCTCATTGTCAAAATGTCTATCATCGAACAGCTCAAATTTACATAATACTTTAAATGCTTTTTACATATTATATGGTTTAATATATTATGGCATTAAATAAAAGCTACAGGGAGCTATTATTTGCCTGCCTCTGCTCTGGACTCTGGGATACTAAGAAAGAGAATTTGCAGAAGCAGAGGGTTTCTTACCAGTCTTCTGATGCTTTTCCTTGGGTTTATCTTCATCTTCCCTAAGGAAAAAGAAACCATAGTGACCGTTAACTTCCAAAAGAGCCAGCCTGCTCCAAATGATTAAACTTCTACTGGTACCATTTTCTCCACTTCTTAAAAATATCAATTGGTCAGTCTAAGTCATTGGATCTCCAAGGGTTTAAACCATAAGTAGTGAGAACAAAGCCATGGGCTAAGATGCTTTTGGCATCAATAATCTTTCCTACTAATGCACTGGCAGCCCTGTGAGGGAGGACTTAAATTAGCTACATCTTTTGACTTCCAAGGTGCTCCCTGGGATTTACAAGCACATCTCCTAAAAAAGCTCTCTCAGAGTGAGCTATGTATCACTGAATCAGGACCTCGATGGCCATCCAGCCCAAACCATCACAGATCACAGATTTGGAGCTGGAAAGGACTTGGGTGGCCATCTAGTCCAAATCAGAGATTACAGATTCAGACGCAGAAGGGATATTATAAGCCATCTCATATTACAGATGAGAAAACAGAGGCCCAGTGAGCTAAAGAGACTTGTTCAAGGTTATTTAAGGGCTATCCTTTGAAACTGGGATTCCTCTTAGAGAAATATAGGATATTTAGAGCTGGAAGGAACCCTAGAGGCCATACATACCATCCAGCCTCTTCATACCATCCAACCTGAAACCAAGGTTCAGCATAGATAAGTGACTTGCCCAGGGTCACACAGCTAGTAAGCATCTGAAGCAGAATTTAAACTAGTGTCTTCCTGACTCTAAATATAATGCTCTGGCCACCAAGTGGCCTAAATGCCTCGTTTGAACTTATTCTATTTGTCCCCAGAATGCCCATGAAATAGAACTATGGACACTGGGTTTAGAAGGTTGTTAGGAGTCAGATTAGACAATCTAACGATTAGAACTATCCTCAAATTGGCATGGGTTCCTTTGATGGGTAGTGAGTTCCCTGTCCCTAGAGCTGGACTTCTAGAGAATCTGAACACCCCCTTGTCTGTTTAGGAATAACTGGGGCAAGGCTCCCTCTGAACTTACTTCTAATTCTGTGATTCTGAGAATATTGGGAGCAGGGATTCTTTTTTTTTGGTGGGGAGAAGGCAAGGCAATTGGGGTTAAGTAACTTGCCCAAGGTCACACAGCTAGTAAGTGTGTCAAGTGTCTGAGGTCGGATTTGAACTTAGGTCCTCCTGATTTCGGGGCTCGTGCTCTATTTGCTGTGCCACCTAGCTGCCCCAGGAGCAGGAATTCATAATCTGGGTCTTTGAACTTGTATTTCTAAAAATATATTTCAATAACTTGATTTCAACATGCTTGGTTTCCTTTGTCATCCTAAAAATATTCTCCTGAAAAGGAAGGGGTCCAGATGGCCAATAGGGTCCATGACCCACACCGAGGTTAAAACCCCTGAGTTAGAGGGACAATACATTTCTTGTATCTAGAAATAAGGTTTGCCATGAGCAGGTTCTGGAGACCACCAAGATCCAGTCAGGATTCATGCTGTCAGGCTGCGGATCAAGAACTGAGCATCTCACTGTTCTCCACGCTGCACATAAGGAGCAAGCAGCATCTTCCCTGAGGTTTGACAAGCCCACGTGACTGAGTTCTCTAAATAAAGCTCATAAACAGAAAACTAGGGCAATACGTACTCATTTTTCTTGGTCAGTGGTCCCTTCAGCTTGGTCTCCAAGCCTCCAAAGAAGCCTTTCACATTTTCTGTCTTTGCGGATGTGTTCTTCAGGAGACGCTCTGCAATGTCCTTTTTTTCCGCTAGCCAGCTGTTAGCGGACTTCAGGTAGGAGTCGATACTGCCTGCAGGTTTCTCCTTGGACTCCAGGGGCAGCATGTGGGGTTTACCTACCAAATTAAAAGAACAAACCTCACAGGTCCTCATTTTGCCTAATAGAATCCACAAATGCCCTAGTTAGAACTGAAAACCACCCAACTTTCTCTCATTTTACAAATGTTTCCATCAGATGACAGCTTTGAGTACCAGGAAGATTCCTTCCCAAATCTCACTGGCTGGAGAAGCAGTGGCAGTGAGACCAGAAAGATTTAGAACTAGACAGCACCCTTGTCCTGCCTCCTCATTTTTCAGGGGTAGGTCCTGAAGCCCAGAAAGGGGAAATGATTTGCTCAGGATTGCCCAAATGGTAAGCCACAGAAATGGGACATGGACCTAGGCTCTGACTGATTCCAAATAAAGAACCTCTGTACAATATAAAACACAGGTATAGAATTAAATGGTAGGCCTTAGAGAATCATAAGGTTGGGGGTGGAAGGAACTGTAGAGCTCATTCAAATTTAAGCCCTATCATTTTACTATTTTATCCTAGGACCACAGAACAAGGACCTCCTATTGCATGGGACATGCAAGGACAATTCTTGGTGTCCTGGAATTGGCCTTAGACTCCACTTACTAGAATATTCCAAGAAGAAATGGGCTTGGGGAAAGTGATATATTTGTGGCAAAGGGGTCATTTTTTCACTGTCTAAGCAAGGGGACCTTGTATTTCCATACCCTGCAGTGAGTGAGTCTCACCCTCCCAACAGATAATCTTAAAACTTATTTCATAGAAAAGGCAGATAACTTGCCCATTGGTTACCTTTATTAATCCTGAAATATCTCAGTGTATTTATTAGTTTTCCTTTTAACAAAAGCCCTCAAAGATGTATTTCCCTTCTCTGGATAATCAACATACCCCTGCCCCTCAACCCCAGGAAATCATTGATAACAAGAAAGATCGGGTGTACCATACAATTTTCATAGTAATCTTTATGTTACCAAAAAAAACCCTGGAAACAAAGCAGGTATCCATCTCAGTAGGGGAATGGCTGAATAAATCACAGTTCATAAATATAAGGAAAAACTAATGGGCCATTAAAAGGAGTATAAGTCATCTAGATAAGTGTAGGAAAAACTATTTTAAATAATTCAGAGCAAAGAAAGTAGAATCAAGGGACCAATGGACACAATAACCACAATAATGCAAAGGAAAACAACAGGAATATGCTGATGATTCAGAGTAATTGCAGTGGGCAGTCTTGATTTCAGCAGAGAGGTTGAGGACTAAGGGTAGTGCTTACGCTGTCAGATGTGATTACTGTGGTGGCTAGGTTTTGCTTAAATTCAATTTTTTTTTAATTAGGGAAGATTCAGTGGATTCCTCATTTTTCTCTAGGCTATATTCCTGACTTCCTTTACCATGCCCCAGTTTTTCATCCTGAAGCCTTGTTTCAGTCATAGACTTTATCATTGGAAGTACCCACTATGCTCCAGCCACTGATTTTATATTGCTTCTCGTAGAATCTCCATTTAAGAAAACTACTGAACTCAACCATGGCTCCAATCTTTTCCAGGATGTACTCCCACTCCCAACCTTATCTGTCCCTGCCTGGTACTTTCATCTTCTCCTTACCCTCCCCTTCCCAAGTTTTATTTTTTCCCCCATTACAATTTAAGTTCCTTAAGGGCAAGAACTGTCTTTCTTTCTTTGCTTGTACTTGTATTCCCAGTGTTTAGCACAGTGACTGACGTTCTTTACAGGGACTGAGTCTTATCCAAGGCTCCTGCCCACAGTGGATATTCGTGAAGAATTTATTATTTTTGAAGAATATGTTATTTCAAATGATGGGCAATGGCCCCTGACTGAACAATCACCCACCATACTTCCACTGCAGCTAACAATTTAAGTAGTGAAAAATGGTGGGACCCAATTTGGGGCTCAAAGATTATGAGATCTGGCAACACAGTTAGGCAAATATCCATATTGGGGAATGACCTAGATCTAAATATTATGATTATTATATCCCTACCACACCCTAATAATAAACTCCTAGAAGGCAGGGACCACATTTTAGTTTTTCGTTCACTTGAAAGGAAGCATTTAGCATCAGGCCTTATACTTGATGGGTGTTCAATAAAAGTGTAATGAACAAAAGCATCACTTGATTAGAATTATCAAGACTGAAGGGACTTTAATGATCATCTAATCCAAATTTTCATCTGATGAATGAGAGGCGCAAGGCCCAGAGACAGTAAGCAACTTGTCCTAAGTAATACTGGGTGTTAGATACTCAGGACTAGAACCCAGATCCTCGGACTGTCAAATATTCTACAGCTGTGAAAACAGGTCTTTCAGGTGGCAGTGAGTACAATGGAAAGAATGAACTGAGTCAGGAGGTCAAGGTCCCAATCTCAATTTAGATGTGACCTTGAGAATGTAAGCTTCCTGTGGGCAGGAATTGTTATAAATATTAAGTTACTTGCACACGATATAAGCTTAATGTTGCTTGAATTGGGGAGAAAGAAATAACTTGCATCAAAGCCATCATCACCCCTAAATTTACAAGGCTTAAAAGGACTCTCAATTGTTCGAATCCAGAGAAAATAAAACCGGGTGACTTACCAATGTGGTAGTAAGTGAAACACATGGTCATTAGATTCTTTGCTGGTCCAAAATCATCCATCTGGTGACATCTAAAAGGAGAGAGAAGAAGACTAGTCAGTGAATTTCTAGGCTACTGTACCTTAATTGGAGAAGCCCATAGCCCTCTAAAACATGCTTCTGTTAAGCCCCAAAGATTCTCTTAGAAAGCAAGCCCTTTGTCACCATTAGGTGACTTCAAGGTTACACACAGATACAGAAAACCATCCCCAGAATACTTTTATATAATCACAAGGACAGGAGGAGGCTTGGGTCTAATACACCTTCCTTACTTTAGGAAGGCAAGAAACTATATAGCCCAGAGAGAAAATGAGCTGCCCAAGGTCACGTGGCTAGCAAGCAAGAGAAGCGGGCTCTGGACCCAAAAGAGTCGATACAATGTAGTGGAACAGGATACTAAACTTGGAATCAGGTTCAAATTCTACCTCAGACATTTAGGCAAGCCATTTAACTTATCTTTGCCTCAGTTTCTCTATTTGTAAAATATAGAAGTTGGAGTAGATGCTTTCTCTAAGGTCCTTTCCAGGTCTAAGTCTATGGTCTCATGTTTCTAAGTTAAACAGAGCTAGAAGGGGTGTCAGAGGTTTAATCTAATAGCTTCATTTTACCAGTGAGGGAGGTAAAGCCCAGAAAGGGTGAGGACTTGCCCAAAGATCACACAGCTAGTTAATTGGTGAGATGGGGCTAGAACCCAAATCTCCTAATTTCCAGGCTCTCCTTTCCACACACCCTCCTCTCCCAATCCATTTGACAAAAGCCTGCTGGGGTGAAAGCCTCCTGCAGAGACTAATTGATACTGGTGGAGGAAGATTTATGCCTGTCTGAGGCCACTAAATGACACTTCCAAAGCATCCATTTGCTCCAAGGCTGGGCGGTAACCTAGTATAAAGCCCTTCACAACAGGAAATTGAGACAAATTCTAGGTCTTTGCTCAGGAAGAATGCGGCACAACTGCATGTAATCACTACTTAGCATGAGTGCTTCTCATAAGAAGAATTTACTCACACCCCAGCTGTTTCTACCCTGTGATTTCCACTGTCAGGTATAGATTTTTCATTCTGCTGTGGAGAAATGCTGCTCTTGGCCATTCTGCCCAGGTGAATCTAGATGGAGCAGAACAGTGGGTGTTCAGTTGTGACCCCATTTGGGGTTTTCATAGCAGAGATACCAGAGTGGTTTGTCATTTCCTTCGAGGGCTCATTTTACAGATGAGGAAACTGAGGCAAACAGGGTTAAATGCCTTGCCCGCTGTCACAGAGCTACTGTCTGAGGCTGGATTTGAACTCAGGAAGATGAACATCCCTGACTCCAGGCCTTCAGAACAACTGTTCTGTTACTGGGGCAATGGGGAGTTTATGAGTTTATGAGAGAGTTTCTCTCTCTCCCTTCTCAAACGGTCAGTTCCCATTGGTTCAATCATCTATATATAGATGGCTACCAGAGCTACATATTCTGCCCTAATCTCTCTTCTGAACTCTTCCCACAACATCCCCAACAATCAATCAATCAATCAATCAATCAAGTATTTATCTAATTTACTATGTTTCAGGCACCATACTAAGTTCTAGGAATACACAGCACCATTCTCAAGGGCTTTATACCCCACCTACTTCCAAAAATGGAGTTAAAGTGGAGCTATTAGGAGAATTAAGGTAGTCTGTGGCTAGTAAACAAGAAAAAAATACCACACACACACACACACACACACGTACACACACACAGAGCTGAAATTGTGAAAGCTTCCTAGCTTAGGACAGGACTTCAAATTGAGGACAATTTATGAAATATTGAGAAAGAGGAATGCCACACCAGAGTTCCTGATTTTGTCCTATATTTACATTTTTTTCCAGAGGTTTATTTTGGGATGAGAATAGAGAATAGCAGTATCTTCAGTATCATATGGGTTCAGCTGTTCAATACTTGGTGTCCCAAAAGGTTTAGTGCAGTTTTATGCCTTAAGAGCACTTAAAAAAAAGGTACCCAGACTTTTGAGACCCCTTTAACTTAAATCAGAACATTCTCCTGAAGTGGAGACATAGCATGTTCTCATCAAGCATGCGCTACCACCCCCATCTTTGCTGACGAGCCTAGCAGGGGCAATGACCCGCTTTATGAGTTACAACTAGAATCCGTATCCCCGGATCCCCTTTGCAGGGCTCTTTCCCCTTGACCTCCAGCTGTGTGCCAATAATAACTAGCAGCTTCCTGAAATCTGCCCCTCCTGAGATTTCATACAACACAGACCGGAGGGAGGAGTGCGGGGAAGGGGGCATCAGACGAGATTACCAGCCGCCCGACTTACTCAAACAGCACCACTGCAAAGGACTGCACCAGACGGTAGAAAGTTGGTTCTGAGACACACTTGGAATTGCAGCGCTGTCCAGGAAAAAGGCCAAAGAGAAAAGCAGGCAGAGATCAGTGTCCTCGTGATAACGAGAGGGCCAGGCTGCTGAGCAGCCTGCCTTAAAAGGTCATTGTGAGAAGATCTCCAGCAGCGCTGGTCCATAGGCTCCCCACTGCTAGCTTGGGGTAGTCACACTGAGCCCAATGATTCTGGTGGCCTGGTCCCCTGCATCCTTTCCCCTACCTCTGATCCTTACCTGTGCACTCACATAGCGGGCAAACCACTCCCGACCTTTCCCATCTTCACTGCTGCAGAACTCTCCAAACTTGGCTTTCTCTTCTTGATCCAAGTCTTCCCTGAAAAAAGAAAAGGCAGATTGAATCAAGGTTGGCTTTCTAATCCTCCTTTCAGAAAGGAGGAACCCCCAAACCCTGGATGCCCAAGTTGTCATCCTACCTTGAATCTTCACTGCACAATCTTACCCCAAAACACAAAAAAATACAAGAACATTCTTCCTCAGTTTACAAAGGGATAGAGAAATGAAATGACTTTGTAATTACAATAACAGGGGGAGTTAGGAGCAGCACCAGGACTCCACCCCAGAATTCTACACTGCTCCATAATATTTATCTCCTTACCCTCCAGAGAAGATCTTTTCAACATAGTTCCGCATAAATTCCCGGAGCCCCACAGCATCCTCATCCTTGGCTGACTCTGTACTCTGGTTGGAAGAAAAGGACTCATTGGATGAGGATCGGTGATAATGGTCCCAGGTCGGGTGAGTTGGGGATTCTCCCATATCATTTTCACTATCCGCTGATTCTGTGGTGTCGCTCTCTGATGCCCCATCACCAAGGGAGCTGCTTCCATCCCGAGGTTTTGAAGGGGGTGACTCAGAAGGGGCTAGGGTAGATGGCTCACTGTCAAAGTCAATCAGAGATCCCACAGCAGCATCGGGGGCTTCCATGGCTCAGGCAGGATGCTGAGAGGACAACAGATGAGTAGTTGGACTTGGCAGGGGGGAAGGGACAATGACCATCAATAAGGGAGCTGAGGTACCAGAATCGCCAGGGATATGCTGGCTACAAAGTGCAGGACCCACAGGACACCGTCATGTTGTCCTAAGGCATCTGGAAGAAGAACACACGAATGTCCAAATCAAACCCATCTCCATCACTACCAGCATCCTTGCTGGACAGAAACTCCACAATTCCTAGTTAAAAATTCACTCCAAGGAAAAGCAATCCCAGATATACAGAATCTGGGGGTATCACAGCACCATTCTCAATTGTACACATTAGGGTAAAACTCAAGGATTCCAGATTTTTCCAAGCATACGCTTTGGATGGGCTGACCTCCTCCAATGGGGACTCGGTCACAGGAACAAACCATTGGGTTGGACACAGAGTGGTGTAGATGTGCATGGTGCACTAAAGAAGGAGAACTCAGAAGAACTGGGTTTGAACTCTGGCCATAATATTTTCTAGCTGTGTGACCTTGGGAGATTCACTTGACTCCTCTAAAGGTCAGTTTCATCATTTATAAAAAGGCAACAATAATTACCTTCCTCATAAAGATGCTGCTGAGTGCAAGTGCATAGAATGTTGGACTTAGGAGTCAGGAAGAACTGAGATCGAACCTTGCCTTAAACTCTTACTAGCTGTGTGACCCTAGACCAGTCACTTAACCTCAGTATGCCTCAGTTTCTTTACCTGTAAAACAAAGATGAGAATAATAGCAGCTATCTCACAGGGATCTTGTCACCCACAAATGGTTGCTACTTCTCAACAAGGACACCCTTATTCTTTTGCCTTTATCTCATTCCTCCCCTTTCTCCTCTGGGACCCTGCCCTTCGAATCAACTCTCTAATCTCTCCCCATCTATTGGCTCCTTTCCTGCGGTTTATAAAAATATCCAGGTCTACCTCTCCCTTTAAAAGACAAAAACCAAAAAAACCCTCACTCCCATTCACTTGAGCCACAAGCTGTCATCCTGCTTGTCTTTTCCTTCACAACCAAGCTTCTTAAAAAGAAAATCCATCTACATGTGTTGTCTCCATTTGCTCTCTCTCACTTATCAACCCATTACAATCTGGCTCCCAAACCTCTCCTCTCAACGGAGACTGTTCTCCCCAACGTCACCACTGAGAGCTTAATGCCAACTCCAGCAGCCTTTTCTCAGCATTCTTCCACCATAACCCCTCCACAGCCTATAGCACCATTTAGCAGCCCTCCTTCTGGGAACTCTCTCTTCCCTGGATTTTCATAATGCTGATCTCTCCTAGTCTTCTGTCTAATTTCTCCTTATCTCTTTTGCTGGATCAGCATTAATGTCTCACCCACTAATGACAGCTTGGTGGCCCAGTGGATAGAACGATGACCTGGAATCAGGAAGACCTGAGTTCAAATCCAGTCTCAGACCTTGGGCAAGACACTTAATCTCTGCTTGCCTCAGCTTTTCCAGCTGTTAAATGGGAATAATAACAGCACCCACCTCGCAGAGTTCTTGTCAAAATCAAACGAAATCATATTTGCAAAGCATTTGGCACAGGGCTTCGCACAGAGTAAGAGCTATATTATTGTTAAATTTGGGCTCCCTCTGTGGCTTTTCAAGGGTCTTCTTTTCTCTCTCTCCCTTCTCAAACGGTCAGTTCCCATTGGTTCAATCATCTATATATAGATGGCTACCAGAGCTACATATTCTGCCCTAATCTCTCTTCTGAACTCTTCCCACAACATCCCCAACAATCAATCAATCAATCAAGTATTTATCTAATTTACTATGTTTCAGGCACCATACTAAGTTCTAGGAATACAAAAAAGGCACCACATATCTGTTGGAGGTGTCCAGCTGGAGTAGGGAAATGGGTGTCTCAAATTCAAACCAAGATATTTGAAACAGAACTCATTGGTTTCCCCCCAAAAAAAACTTACCCCCTTTCCTAACTTCCCTATTCTTGTTGAGGGTGCCACCCTTCCTGTTTGCAACCTCAGAGTGATCATTTGACCTTGCCCTCTCCTTCCCTACCCATATCCAGTCCATTGGCAGGCCTTGTCCATTGTCTCTCTGAAGGATCTCTTCTGACCATCCTCTCTCCACTCACATGGCCACCACCCTACTAGTTCAAGCCTCCCAACTGATCTTGCTTTGCCTCTCTTGCCTCTCCAGTCCGTCCTCCTCCCAGCTGACAAAGTGATACCCCCATATAATACAGAAATCTCCCATGTCATTTCCTTGTTCATGATGCTCCAGTAACTGCCTTATGGCTGGTAAGATATAAATGCCTTTGTTTACAAAGAAGCTTTCTATTCCACTATGTCTCCAACCTCTCTTTCTAGACTTGACATTTTTCCTGCCCTATTTGTTGTTGTTCAGTTGTTTTCAGTCCTGTATAACTCTTCTTCCTGCCTAGGCTTCTTAAATTCCTTCTCCTTTACACGGCAGCATAGCACAGTCAAATAGAAAGCCAGCTTTGAAGTCAGAAAGACCAAGATTCAAATCCAGCCTCTGAAATGAAGGATGATCCCAGAACTCAGCCTTGTAGCTAAAGGGAGATTTCTTGGGCAACTTCAGGCTTAGGAATGACCTTGAGAATAACCTCAAGGTCAAGAGACCAGAGATCAAATCTTCCAGGACAGAGGAAAAAAATTCTTTAACCAGGTTCTTGGAAAAAGAAGAGGATTTCCTGTAAGATGAAGGAACAGTTGAGAGTTAAAGTCGTGTTATGGCAGGGAGAAGAGAGGACATAGGCTGTAAGTGATTGAGACTTTGCTCCTCTTCCCCCTCCCACCCTCACCCCCCACTAGCAGTGAGCTGTAATAACAGTGAGTTATTTTGACAAGACATATCTACTAGCAAGGGCATTCCTTGTTTCACAGCACTAAAGGGCATTTGCCTTATAAGGAAAGTCTAATCATAATATGATACCATAAATCTTTCAGAGGACTGTGGAAGACCTTGTAGGAACACTAGTAATTCACAGGAATATCAGCACACATTGTACAAACAGCAAATGTGACTTCAGATCCTTTCTAAGAGGAGTATATGGAGTACTAGGAGTATCTTATGGTTTTAATCTTAATCGGTGAATCTCTTGTACTTTCTGCAATTTATATGGGATAAAATGAAAGGCTGTCCTCTGTGTGATAAGTATTTGTTACCTTGAGTGCTTATATAGGAGTGGGGAACCTCTGTTGCCCATATTTATGGCAATTTAGACACAAGCCATATCTAAGCTATATTTGGAGACTTTCCCAGAGCTAACACATCAAAAAGAGAAAACGGCCTTTTAAAGTCAGCTACCCAATACTGAACCTGGTTTTTTTAGTACCCTTCTCCCTCTGTATTTACTTGGTAATGTATTTATATTGACTTGTCTATATTGTCTCTTCTCACCCCCAGTAGAATTTAACACACTCCACAAGGGCAGAGTTTTATTTTTGTTTTTGTATATCCATATCCTCAAACAATATCTCGCACATGTTATTCATCAGTCATTTTTCAGTCACGTCTGACTCTGTGACTCCATTTGGGGTTTTCCTGGCAGAGATACTGGAGTGCTTTGCCATTTCCTTCTCCAGTTCATTTTACAGATTAGTAAACTGAGGCCAACAGGGTTAAGTGACTTGCCCAATGTCACACAGCTGGTAAATGTCTGAGGACAAATTTGAATTCAGGAAGACGTCTTCCTGACTCCAGGCCTGGAGCTCTAACCACTTTGCAACCCAGCTGCCCCTACCTTGCACACTGATTAACATTTAGTAAATGAAGACAAAGATTTACAACCTTAACTGAATGTCTCTGCTGTAAAATAAGACATCCATGTTCTTTTGTGGAGTGGGGAGCTAGGAAACACCAGGTCCTATTTATCTCTGTACCTCTCTCCCCTTCCCAGAATACCTAATGGGTTTGACATACAGCAGGTCCTCAGAAACTGGTAATCCAGCCTCCACCTTTAGGCCATAACTCCATCATCTCCTCCCATGTTTGGTTCTCATTTTCCTCTTGAAAAGTCACAAAAATCCAGAGGCAGACAAACTTTTCTTGGTTGTATTTGTTAAGGCTCCTTCTTAGGTCTAGGCAGTTGAGGCCTTGAGGAAGGGAACTCCTCTCTCTGAGCTTTAATAATCCTTTCAATAAAAGCTCAGTGCCCTCAAAGATCCCTTTTAGCCTTGCTATCTTACATTCTAAGGATCTCTTCTAGATGGCATTGCTATTTTACCAGAAAGTCTGAATCTACAAACTCTCACCTTGCCTCATCCCTTCCCAGTGGGAGGGAAGGATTGGATCATAGTTCTATGTAATAATTCTATTGCTATAGGATTTCTGTAGCAATGCCCTCCCAGCCTCATTTCCTGGTATTCTCCTCTTCTCTTTCCTCACCCATGAACTACTGCAGGGCTCTCTAAATTGTGGCGTACTGGGTGGGAATATTGCATACCAGATTGCTTGGTATGCAATTGCTCAGCCACATCCCGAAGGAGGTTTGTTCATCAGAAACCAATCTGCTGTAACTCTGATTTTCTTACCACTAGACAGCCAGAGTTCCACCTCCCCCTGTCACCGATGGCCTGCCCCAGAGAATCAGACTAGAGCATGGTGTTTGCCGAGGGAAGGATCACTGGTTCTGCACATTCACTGCCCACAGCTTCCAGTCACAAACCACAATGCTGAGTGATGGCCCCTTTCTGTTCTTCCGAGTTCCCAAGGACAAAAGAGCGTGTCCCTCAAAGGAACAAAATATTTGTGTATGCTAAGCTGTACACATAAATAGCTTATATTTATACTGTGCATTACAAAGTGTTCTTGGATGTCCCCAGGGGATAGATAAAACAACATGCTACCCACCTCCTGACGTAGAGGTCATGGGCTCAAATTGCAGAAAAAGACATTTGGGGCCATAGCCGCAAAATGGATCCATTTTTCTTGGCTATGCTTATTTTCTATAATTAATAATGATATTATATATTATAGAATATATCATATAATATATTAATAATAATGTATTATAATATTTAATAATATGCTATTTATATTAGTATAATTAATAACATATTAATAATATTTATATATATACACAGTTTTAAGGTTCATAAAATACTTTACCTAATGTTAGCTTCACAACAGTCTGGGGAGGTAGGTGCTATTATTAGCCACTTTTTACAGGTATGGAAACTAAAACAAACAGAGATTAAGTAGGTAGCTAGGTGGCACAGTGGTTAGAGAGCCCATCCTGGAGTCAGGACGACCTGAGCTCAAATGTGACCTCAGACACTTACTAGCTATGTGACCTTGGGCAAGTCACTTAACCCTGTCCACCTTAGATTCCTAATCTGTCAAATGAGCTGGAGAAGGAAATTGCAAACCAGTCCAGTATCTTTTTCAAGAAAACCCCAAATGGGGTCATGGAAGAATCGGACACAACTGAAATTTCTGAATAACAACAAACAATTGACATCGACTAAAAAACAAAACAAGGCCATGAAAAAAATAATAAAGCAGAGGTTAAGTGACCTGCCCAAGGTCACTCACAAGTAGTGAGTTTTGAAGTTGAATATGAACTCAAGTCTTCCTGATCCCTGGCCCAGCACTCTCCACACTGTTCTACCTAGCTAGCTGCCTCTTGTTTTTTTTAATAGGGAGGAGGTCATTGAGGATGAGGATAGGGATGGTATCAATAACACCAATTATGTGTGTAACACTAATAAAACAAACCCAAAAAAAGAAGGCAGGCTGTTCATAGGAGGAAAAATGTAGAGGTTTCAGGTGGCCACAAACTCACAACAATTGTTAATTAATCCAGCAAACACAATCTTATGCTGCAGTTAGAGAAAACTACACACATCCAGAAGTCTAAACATTTTTTAAAATGCACAGGAGAACAATGAAGAGGAAGCACAACCAAGCAGGATGGCTTTAAGAGTAATGTGCGCCATTAATACGCTTATTAAAAGAATGTGAAATAAAGCTCGGGAATTTCATACAGAATGCTCTTGTGTTCTGTAGTATACAGGGCGTCCCAAAAGTCTTAGAGTAGTTTTAAACTTTTTATTTGATCTTCATGACAACCCTGAGAGGTAGGAGCTATTACAATCCCTATTCTACAGTTAAAGAAACCAAGGCAAACAGAGGGTAAGTGACTTTCCCAAGGACACACAGCTAACATGTAAGGTCAGATCTGAACTCAGATCCTCCTGATTCCAGTCCCAGAGCTCTATCACTGTCCTATCAACTATATCTTAATAAAGGTATTTAATCAATACTTACTGACTTCTCCTCAACTGGTATCAAACAAATGGTAACCACTTTCTTTGCTGATTTGTTTTGTTTCCCCTAAGTAAATGCACAAATTTATTAACTTTGATGTAAATAGTATGATATTGTGAAAAAAAATTAATAATATTGTCAGTCAATAATACTAATGAAATACCTACTATGCACAGGGCACTGTGATTGAAGTTTTGCAAAGCATGCTACATATGTGATCTCATTTGAACCTCACAACAACCTCAAGAAAAAGTAAAGAAAGCATGTAATTATTCCTCTTTTTAAAGAGAGGGAAATTGAAACTCAAGAAACTAAATGACTGGTCCAAGGTCACACAGCTAGTAAAGGTCCAAAGGTGGGATTTCAACTCTGGTCTTCTGAACTCCAGGGTCAGGACACTTTGTCTTCCCCCCGCCCCCATCAGAATGGCTACCAGCTGAGGCCAGGAACTGGAAGGGAACCCACCACCATTGTATCTCCACTGCTTGGCACAATGCGGCATTTATCATCTGACTAAATAAGCTAGAGTGTCTCTCAAACAGCTCTATTGGGAAGTGGAATACCTGGATTCTAGCCCTGACTCAGAGGCCAAGAGAAGGATAGAGTTATTTGCTCGCATATAAATAGAAAAGGACAATTTCCTTATTGGTAAAGTTGGGGAGGGAGAGGAGGCTTGAAGTGAAGGATCTCAAGATTTTTGACATTCTGCGATTGTGTCAAATAGCCACTCCTCGAGCTCCTAGCTGTGTGACTCAGTTTCCTCATATGTAAAAAGGAGATAATATCACCTCCCTCCCAGGGTTGTAGGGAGGCTAAAATGCAGTAGTAAATGTAAACCACTTCACAAACCACAGAAATGCCCACTGTAGCTAGATGGTGCAGTGCACGGAGCAAAGGGACTAGAGTCAGGAAGTCCTGACTTCAAAGCCTCCCTTAGAAACTTCCTAGCTGTGAAGTTGACTAGCTAGTGACTCTAGTCAAGTCACTTAACCTCCGTTTCCTCTACTGAAAAATGGGGATAATATAGCATTTACTTCCCAGGGTTGTTGTGAGTATCAAACGGAGAGAATATTTGTAAATCACTTAGCACACTGTAAGTGCTGCATAAATGTTAGCTCAAACTATCATCACCATCATCACCTTTAGCTGGAATTGGCAATCACTTGAAAATTCTTAAGAACTGTAAAGAAGGTCGTCCCATCCTACTCTTATGGCACATTATCTGCTTTTTAATCACTTATTTTCATTCAATTTCATCTGTTTTATAATACAAGTTAGAGAAACGTGCCCACTCCTTGACCCAGTAATCCCACTTTTAGGTCTATGACCTAAGGATGTTAGTGACAGGGAGGACCCATTTGTAGAAAAATACACAATAGACCCCCCCTAAAAAACTGGAAACAAATTATGTGCCCAATGATAGAGGAATTTCTAAAAAAAAATGGCGGAGCATGAGTGTATTGGAATATTAATTATTGTGCTGTAAGGAACAGGAAATATGAAGAATACAAAGAAATATGGAAAAATATGAAAGATGCTGTGAAAAAAAGGAAAAACAAAATAAGAATCTCTAAAATAACTCCATTTACCCAAATGAAGATAACATCAAATTATAGCAAAAATGGTAAATCCAGTGGATAATACTGATTGGTCCGTGTCAAAGTTGAAGTCCATGGTCTTTGTTTCTTTTATCAATCAGTAAATAACCTAAGGGGATGGCCTCATGTATGATAATTAAAACCACATTTGTTTATTGGATTTGGTTGTTTTGTTTGCTTATATAATGACTGTTTTTGCTTAAGGAAAGAAATTAAATCAGTTTTATTTGCAAGTGAGAAGTCATATGAAAGGTATTGAGGACATGTGTGACCAGAAGAGGAAATGAGGCAATTGTATAAAAATGTGAAATATAGGATGGACAACCCAAGTGCTGCAAAATATTAAAAGACATAGGAAGGTCAGTTCGATGATGCAGTAGATAGAGCACTGGACCCAAGTTCAGTACACACACTTGACACTGACTAGCTGTGTGACCCTAGGCAAGTCACTTAAACCCTTAAAAATAATACATATATATATATATATATATATACATATATAAAACAAAGCTCTTTAGGGTCTTCAATAATTTTTCAAGGGTGTATAAAGGAGTCTTGAGACAAAAAACTATCCCTAGGTCCTCCTTTACTATCCTAAATCCTATATGCCTCGAATGGAGGTGCTTCCTCAAAGGAGGGGGAATCTGGGACCTGGTAAACTCAGCTCACCCTGTAGGAAAATGTACTATCAGGGACTTGAGCCAGGAAGGCTAATAATGTAAATTAAGAGAGGTTATAGAAAAACCTCATCAGCCTCCCCATGACCACTCTTCCCCACATCTACCAAATGGTTCTTGTTCCAGCACTGCCTCCCAATCATGAGGAAAAATTACTTCCACATCTCTCCTCCTGCATGCCACAAATAATTAGCATCAGCAGTGAAGCTGGCTGTTCCCGCAGTGCCCATAGGCATCTGTTAACACACTGATGCTCCCCCCTGTAATTCCTCTCTGTGCCCTTCCAAACCTCTCCCCCTCCCACTTCCCCTTTCCGGTCACAAGTGAAGCCACAACATTAGTAACCCTGCCTGTGGGTCCAGCTTGGGCTGAACATTTGCATAATGATACTGCCAGATCCTTGTCCTTACCGGGACACTGCGGCAACCTTTCAGTTAGAGACCATTAAAAGATGTAATTAAAAATACACCCCATGTTGTTTCCCAGCTCTTTTGTTTTGAAACCACAAGAAGAGCTTTCATTTCAGTTTTTATCAGATGATGACTAGCTCAGCTCAGTAGCTCCTAACAAAAGAAACCTGCTTATTGCTTTCTGCCCTGGTGATAATTGCCTTTGCTTCAGAACTGGGGTGCTATGTGGCCGCTCTTGTTTGGAGCTGTGAAATGATTGCCATTCAAATGGCTGGACTACATGCAGTCCCCATTAAATTGAAAATCCAACAAATTGAAAGGAATTCAGAGAAAGCCCAAGAGGGTCTAGTTTACTAGTGTGTTTGGAAAGGCAGACATCAGCCTGGCCTGAACATGTGCAAAGGAACCTCTGGTGGGAGACACTGTGCCAAGGTTACATGACCTCTGACGGTCAAGGACTCCCAAACACAGGTGCTCCAAGAGGGGATCAAAAGGTATGGTCAAGGAAAAGACTGTCATTGAACTCAGGACCACAGTCATTCTCATCCAAACGGTTAAGCATTTTCCATGGTCTCAACTCATCTTTACTATTGACTTCCGTGGGTTGGTTAGTTACTGTACTGAGTGACCCATTAACCAGCACATGGCTTGAAATGGGCAACCATTCTACCAGGAATAACTTCTGGAGGCTGTATAATGTAGTGGGAGGGGACTGAACCATCATTTAGGGGAGCAACTGAACAAATTATGGCATGAAAACATAATGGGCTTGTAACTGAACTTGTAAGAAATGACGAGGGGATGGTTTCAGAGAAACCTGGGAAAATCTGTATGAATGAATGGATGCAGAGTCAAGTTAGCAGAACCAGAATTTATACAACTACACTGAGAAGAAAAACAGTTTTGAAATACTTAAGAACTCTGATCAGCTGTGAATCTGGAGGACCAAAAACGAAGTATGCTTTGAATGATTTGACAAAGACAATGAAATCCTATACTGAAACGGCAATAACACTATGATGTCATTTGCCTTTCAATCAATCAACAAAAACTTATTTATAACTCATAAATAAATATATATAAATAACTTACATCAGACTAAGTGTCTAACATTGTTTGGAGTTACATTAGTCAGATATTGTCCCTGCCACCATGGGAATTTGAATTCTGGCTAGAGAAAAAGTATATATGGGTGAAGCATCTCAACAAAAAAATATAATTAAGGTTTCAATTGTGCAGGAAGGGTGGTATGGAAGTGCAGTGAAGTTCAGTAAGACCCAACAGGGCTGGAGTGATTAATGAAAGATTCATTTGAGGCCTGATACAGTAAGTGGAAGGAGCCCGGCCTGGCAGTTGGGAAACCTGGGTTTGGGTCCAGGCCTTGCTCTACTTATTAGCCATATGACCTTAGGCAAGACAACTCTGGAATTCAGTTTCCTCATCTGTAAAATGGGGATAATATCTGTACCCCCTATGGGCAAGTCTACAGGGTTCCCCTCTAAAAATAACAGCTTGGTGGAAATGTATGATGTAAACAAGAAAATAAATTTTAAAAATTTTTTTAATTAAATTAAAATAACAGCTTGGGACCTTGTCCTCTAATTCAAGGTCAAAGCTTAGATCATCAAGCAGAGCACTATCATAGGGAAAAAAAATCTAGTCTTAACTACAGATTCTGACACCCAATTCTGACCTTGGAAGAGCCATTCAAAATCCCCAGGCCTCATTTTCTTCTATAAAATGAGAATGGGCAGATAGGTGGTGTAGTGATGGAAACACCGGGCCTGTAGTTGGGAAGACCTGAATTCAAATAGAGTCTCAGACAGATACTAGCTGTGTGACTCTAAGCAAGTCACTTAGTCCTGTTTGCCTCGATTTCCTTAACTGTAAAATGAGTTGTAAAAGGAAATGGCCAATTACTCCATTATTTCTGCCAAGAAAACCCCAAATGGGGTCATGGACAGTCAGATGCCAACAACAAAATTGAATGGGTCTTTTGACTAGAAGGCTCAAAGGTCTTTTTTAGCCCTAAACAGATGATTCTGGGTTCCCTGGTTTACTTTATCTTAAAATCAACTGCCATAAACTATCCAAAAATAGTCTTTTTCACCTAATCATTGTTGATTTGCTTAAATTACAATTCTCCCTACTTTGCTTATAAAGAAAGATAATTTTTATGTTACATATCAGATGCAGAAGGGCCCCCAGAACATAAAATTCCCGAGTTGAATGGGATCTTAGAAATTACCCAGCCCATTTTCATCTGAAAAACTGAGGTTCGTAGCAGAATGAGTTAGAGACGAAAATAAAAAACCAGGCCCTGCTCTGCTCACAAATGGTTGGGGGCTAATTCTTTGAAATCCACCAACGTCTCAGAAGTTGCCCCGACAAAGGATTGAACTCCTCAAAAATGATTTCACACATAATCACAAGCATCTGGTTATTCATTTCCCATCCCACAGCTGTTCTGTTTATCATAGGGCACTCCTGAGAAAACCATCATGCCTTTTGGTTTAATAGCAATGAGGTGGAATCTGGCGACTGCTGCTTTTCATTAACTTACCCGACCCTGCTGAAGAACAGGGGCTGCTGTTACTATCATTCATAAAGAGAAGCTTGAAAAATTACCCAACTGTGAGGGTTTGCTCCTAAGCACAGGACTCCCTTGGGGGAAGAGAAGGAGGGGTAGCTGTGCTTATAATCACAAAAATCATAGATTTGGAACAAGGAGGAGCATCAGAGGCCATCTAAGTGAGGGGTTCGCTTTTTTTTAGTCTGGTGCAATCTACGAACCCCTCCTCAGAATCATGTTTTTCAATATGTAGAATTACAAAGGAAATCAAATAGATTGAGAAATTATTAAAATATTTTTTAAACTAAACTCATGAGAGGCAGCCAGGTGGTTCGGTGGATAGAATACCAGCCTTGGAGTCAGGAGAACCTGAGTTTAAATCCAGCCTCAGACACTTATTAGCTGTGTGACCCTGGCCAAGTCACTTAACCCCTGTTGCTCTCTGCTCCCCCAAAAAGTTCATAAACCCCAGGTGAAAAGCCTCCGATGATCTGTTCTAACCTTATCATTTTATGGGCGTGCAAAGTGAAGGCCACAGTGTTCAAGTGAATTGTTCAGGCTCACATACATATGATGGGTCCAAACTTGGGTCCTTTGACTTTGAATCTGGTGTTCTTCAAACAACAGCAGAGTTTCTTAAATAATTACATGACTAACAGGTGAAAAGCAGCTGGACCCAACCAGAGTCTCAAGTGATTTGCCCTTTTATCCCCCTGTGGGAGCTCAGAGGAGAGTAGCATACTTTTATCCTCTTTGGCTCAGTCTTAGCAAAAAGAGTCATGTTCTCCCCCACAATTCTATTTTTCTGCTCCACTGTGTTTAAGGAAATGCCCACTTCATTTGGTATTTAAGTTCATTATTAAGATTTTTTTTAATGAATGGGGTTCTTGATTACTAATGAATTAGGGCTGGCTCACTTGTTTGAGAGCTAAACCTTAGTCTCAGAAAGCCCAGTCCAGGCTGGAGCGGAGGTACTTATCCACAGAATTTCCAGGGTCAGCAGATCCTATGGGAGCGAGGAAAGGTGATGGGGGGTTGGGCAAAGCTTCATTCAGTCTCTGATTTTGGTGCATCTGGGGTTCCTCAAAGGTCTAGTTTGGAAACCTGTGACTAGAAGATGTCTGCATCCCTGAAGTCACGGAATCAACAGAATCAGAACTGAAAAAGACCATCTAGCCCAGGCCTCTCAGAGAAAAGCAAAGTAGCTTACCCAAGGTCACATAAAGGAGACTTCAACCCCTAGATCAACTGTACCATGATGGAGATCTAAAGGCAACTAGGTGACAGGCACAGTGAGCTTGGATTCAAGAAGACCTGAGTTCGAATGTGTCCTCAGACACTCACAAGCTGTATGTTGCTGGGTAAATCACATAACCTGTCTGCCTCAGTTTCCCAAACTGTAAAACAGGGCTAATCATAGCACCTCCCTCCCGGGTTGTTATGAGGATTATAGGAGATATTTGTAAAGGTAGCACGGTGCCTAGCACATAGACATTTAATAAATACTCATTTCCTTTTTCCTTTCTTTCCAAATCAAAGACTTAACCCAAGAGGTAGGATAGCCTTACATTCCCCTGCTGGCTCCTCACTGTCTAGAGGTTTAAATCCAAGACTCTTAACCAGATCAAGGCCTTCCCCGACATGAACCTGTCTGGCAGCATGGTATGATGAGAAGAATAGGAAACCTGGATTAGAGAACCAGTTTCAACAATTACCTGTACGACCACAGGGAGGTCCCTTCACCTGCGGTTCAGCGTCATCAACTATAAAATGTCGATAAAAAACTTATATTCCCCACTTGGGCTTGAATAAGCATTAGGATTTACAGTGATGCTCTTGCTTAACTCTTCTGAATATGCATCTTACAGGGTCACCAGGCCCTTAGTAAGCTTTGGAAAGGTCCTGCAAGGCCTTGGTTCCATGGTTCTCAGCAGCCAGCTTTGTCCAGTCGTGAAGACCTGTTTAAACCCTTTCCTCAGTCTCCTCCCGCTGGAGATTTTCCTGCACTTCCAGTCCCTTAGAATAATAACTCATGATCTATACTCTTCCTGCTCAGCAGGTTCTGGAGGCTGAGTCCATAGAGATAATGGTGTAACCCAATTGATTCCCTCAAGCTGAGGCCGCAGGAAAGGCATCATCTTCGTGCTTCTCCCTAAGTTAGGCCATACAAGGTAAGGAGTGTTATGTATAACTCCTGGCTCAGTGGGTTATCATGCTGAAGTTATACTGGCTTTATCTCCCATTATTTTTGGAGGTGGCTTTCTAGAAAATAAGGTGATCCTAGTGGGAAGGAGGGAACGAGGAAGGGTATATCGCAGGGTGGGACCCTCTAGAGCAGCGGTTCTCAACCTGTGGGTCACGACCCCTTTGGGGGTTGAACAACTCTTTCACAGGGGTTACAGGGGTCGCCTAAGACCACTGGAAAACCCATATTTCCGATGGTCTTAAGAACCAAGACACCGCTGTCTATCTGTCTCCAGGTGGGCATGCCCACATGCAGATACACCCACTTACAAGTATTAAAGGGTCACCACATTAGGAAGGTTGAGAACCACTGCTCTAGAGGTCCCACTTCCCATATGGAGCATGGACTCAGTCAGTTGTACAGTAGGTCTTTCACTGCCTTTCCTCTCCTTTTATGTTCCCTTTCCTCTGGTATAAATAAATATCAAATATATATATAATATAAATGATTATAAATATCACAGAGTCCAATAAGGCCTTCAATGAGAAAGGGAGAGTCTACCGGAGCATTGGTACCAGTAACAGTAGTATGACAGAGCTTCGAACAAAAGAAAATGTTGATATGGGGGAGAGAGGCCCCTAGAGAAAAGAAGGTCCCATTCGTCTGCTTGACTGGACAATGCCAGCACAGAGGGGAAAGGGAAACATCCATGAGTTGTGTTCCAAAGGATCTCAAGTGTTAGTCTCCTGACTGATTTCTCTGGATTCTGTGAGAATAAACTACCCCTCCCCATTTCTAAAACAAAACAAAAAAGTTACTCCCCATTCCTTTTAAGAGAAAAAAACCACATTATAAACAGATAAAGCTTCCATATTCTCTCTGCGATGTGTGATCAAAGAGTCAATTTCTCTTCCTTGGGCCTCAGTTTCCTCCCCTGTAAAAGGAGAGGATTGGGCTAGATGGTGCTTTGCATCCCATGTGGTGTTGTTAGACTTGGTTATTCTTCTAGACTTGCCACAGCAGACTTAGAGCAGGGCTTGTTTTGCTTACCTTGAATAAGGAAACACATTCAAGGCTTTCACGCAACTGAAATAACCATCTGGAAGCATTTTGCTTTAGGTCAGCTGGCATAAATCTGACTTCCTCTGGTTTGCTATCAGTTATCCCTCTGCCTAACCCACACTGGGCATGTGTTATAGCAGTGGTTCTCTAATGCTACAACCCTGTAATACTTGTATATGGGTGTATCTGCATGTAGGCAGACCCGCCTGGAGACAGATAAAGGAGGGGTGTCTCGGTTCCTAAGACCATCAGAAATACGTGTTTTTCAATGGTCTTAGGTGACCCCTGTGACCCCTGTGAAAGGGTCATTTGACCCCCAAAGGGTTGAGAACCGCTGTGTTAGAGACTAAAGAAATACTAAGAGCTCTGAACAAATGGAAGTGGGCCTGACAGCTACAGGTAGACTTGGCCGGGGTTCAGAAGATATCTACAGATCGGGTAGTTGGCATGTTAATGGAAGGGGTGGCAAATACATTCTCCATTCTTCAGGATCAGCCAATTGGATTCAAGAAAAGGACGAAAGTTCGTCCTGGGAAAGAAGCAGATATCCAAGGCTAGAGTAGAACACATGGTGTAAAATTTCCCCAAAGTTTGACAACCAGAGAAAGATTTGGGGTTGAAAACAGGCAATAAATCTCCCTTATTTAGTCATGAGAAAACTGAGGCCAAAGAGGTTAAATGATTCACTTACAAGTAAAAGTCAGGGCCAGGATTCAAACCCATGTCGCTTGACTTATAATCCAATGATCTTTTCATTGTGCAGCACAGTCTGTGGTCTTTCCTTTCCCCATGATGCTAACTCTGTACATGTTCCTCATGTCTCATAGAGCCACGTCTTGGAAGAACATCAGAAATTACCTAATGTGAATGCTTTCACTCTGTGATTATCTCCAGTTTATCCTGCAGATGGCATGTTTGAACCTAGTTGTCTGTCCTTTCTCTCCCCCATTAAACTGTTGAGTTTTGGGACAGTCAGGACTGTCTTTTGCCTTTCTTTATAGCTTCAGCACTTAGCACTATTAGGCACTCAATAAACACTTGTAGACTTGACCTAATTAAACCCCCCTCATTTTATGGAGACCTAGAGAGAGAGACTGGTCTCAAAAACAGGGAGTGACAACCCGTGACTTGAACCCCGGTTTTCTGACTGCCCTCACAGTGTTACCCCACCCCTACTTGCAGCTTCCAGACCAAGCAGGATGCATTATCAGTTAAATATGGCAATTTTGTCCTGATCTCTATCTACTCGTTCCTGAGGCAGAAGATAGCAAGAATTAATCTCAGTTACACATGAGTAGTCAGTCAAAAAAAAAAAATAGTGACATTTAATACCTATGCTATGTACAAATACAAGCAGAAATACAATCCCCATTCAAGGAGTTCACAGTCTGATGGGGATATGGCATGCAAAACAGTCCGTAGGAGGAAACTATATCCAGAATAAACTGGCATCAACAGAAGGTAGGGACTAGAATTAAATACAGATGTGCATGTATCCACCATAGTGACAAGGAAAGATAAAACTTAACTCTTCCAAAAAAGAATGGTTTTACTGCTATCCATTCTTCTCATCCCTACCTTGTTTCCCTCACCCCATCACATCTCTTTAAATGAGGAGAGCCAAGGGAGGTGTGAAGGAAGTTACAAAAGAAAGAGGCTATTTGGATAGGCAAGCAAAAAGGAAGGGTCCACAATAACATTCTTAAAAATACTAAAATGCTTCAGGACTCTGACCAAAGCAGGAACCAATCATGACTTCTGAGGGCCTGCAGAGATGTGTGCCTTCCTCCTCTTGGCAGAAAAGTGGTAGACTACGGGTGCAGAATGAGGTATCCAGGGGTAGCAAGGTGGCGCAGTGAATAGAGTACCAGCTCTGGAGTCAGGAGGACCTGAGTTGAAATCCAACCTCAGACACTTAACACTTACTAGGTGTGTGACCTTGAGCAAGTCATTTAACCCCAATTGCCATGCATTCCCCCATCCAAAGAGCAAAAAAAAAAAATGAGGTATCCATTTCTGGACAGGCTAATGACATGTTCATTTGTTTTTGCTTGACAATAGTTCTTTACAAGACAGGGTTCAGTGAAGGTGGGGGAAGTCACTGGAACATGAAAATGGTGTCTTTTATTAAACCATCAATACAACTGAAAAGGGGTGGTCCATTCCACTCCAAAAATAAATAGCTGGATTTCTCCATTGAATCAATCCCCTCAGCTGCACACTCCCAAGAAATATAACCAAAGGGATGTTAGAGATCATTACATTTATCAGGTTAGAACACCTCTTTGATTGTGATATATAATCATAGGTGTAAACAATTCCTAGACACCTTTCCTGAATCCATCAAAGGCATAAGGTGTAGAGAAGCATCCTTAATCTGGAAGGAGTGAAATGCTTCAGGTCACTGCATAAAATGAAAGGAGGCTAAACAGGGAGTACGTTGAGACCAGCTGAAGAAAATCAATCATGCCTTGTAGGGCTAAAATAAAAACAATCAGCCAGTTTGGAATCTAGGATTTCCAGTATCAAGCCAACCTAACGACACAACAGCTTTAGAGAAGTCCCTGAGAAGGACCACCTGACCTTGCCCTTTGAGCAGAGAAAGATCTTCCAGATTTCCCGAGATCAGAATTTGAATGTCCATTTGTCAATGGTAAGTGTCCGCAGAACAGCAGTGCCTAACCACCGTGTTCAATCCCTCTACAATGGCCTCAACCTTTGGATCCCGATGAAGAACTTTGTTGTTCATCCTTCCAGCTGAGTCTGACTCTTCGTGACCTCATGATCATAGCACGCCAGGTCCTTCTATTCTGCGTTATCTCCCAAAGTCGATTCAAGCTTATATTCATTGCTTCCATGACACTATCTATCTCTCCATCTCATTCTCTGCCATCCCCTACACCTCAGGGGAAATTCATAAGGACTTTGGAGAGAGAAAAAAAGAATTTTTATCCAACCAAGAGCTGTGAATTACTCCTTTGCCATTTACGCTCTTAGCATATTCTTTGCCCACTTTCTCCTGACTATGTACTTGTAAAAAGATTCTGTCCCAGGCTTTTGGAGAGAATGCTTGGGAATTACCCCTTCTAAAAGTTAATTTTTATTAATTAGTTAAACGATATTGAGGAGGATAGCAACTAGTTAAATGATATTTCAGAACATACTAGATGGGGGTCCATGAACACTGGAAATGGCTCAGGATTGTCCTCAAGAACCCTCAGAAAAGGACTCAACCACCTCTGCGGCCTCAGACCACCAAAGGATGTGGGAATTAGTTAGTTGTTACTCTAAAAGGCTAGTAAACATTTTTGGTTTTTTTGGTTTTGAAGATTGTGGTTTTGCTCTTGACTATATAGAGGAAACATGTTTAGCTGCTCAGAATTCAAGCATTTCTATCTCAGAACCTGAGGAAAGGAGTATATTTTTTATTTTAAACTCTTAACAAAAAAGATAGGAGTCTAAGTATAATACAGGTGATAATATTCTTGGTCTTCTATTTTAAAAAATATGCTTAAACAGGCCTGGCCTGCCTCCCTTTCCATTTATCCCTATCTACCACATTTAGTTCCTGAGTTCATCCTATTTGGTTTCTTTTTGAAACAATCCAGGTTAAGTGACTTGCCCAAGGTCACACAGCTAATGTCAAAGGGTGGATTAGAACTCAGATCCTCCTGTCTCCAGGGCCAGTGCTCTATTCACTGGCCACCTAGATGCCCCTTTGGGGTTTGTTTGTTTTTTACCAACTTGAATGAAGAAACAAGTTATCAAGTATTTATAATAACTTCTTAAGAAACAATTTATCCCAAAAGCAGAAACATCTCCATTTTAAAACAGGGTCATCTCTCCTTAACAGGCTATAATACTATTTATGAAACAAAAGTCAAAGGATGGTATGAATGTCAGTAAAAAAAACAAGTAAAAAACCCACTGCAAATGGGTGAAGGTCATATTTATCCACCAAGCAGAGTAAATACTGAAACACGGATGTAATGGCAAAGCGCTCCAGTGTCTTTGCCAAGAAAACCCTAAGAGGGTCAAAGAGTCAGAGCAACCGGGGAATGAAAGAAGTCATGATTAGAGAGGATCCCCATTGAGCACATCTCACACTATGGAGCTGGTAAGGCACATCCCCATAAAGCCTCCTCTGGCTACCACTGGCCCCAGTGGTCTCCCTGACCTCCAAACCCCTACAACACTGATCGATTACCTGTCCCATGTCCCAGTTTCCTCTAAACCCTGCTCTTTTGTAGACGTGGAACTCTTTCCAACTCCTGAGGCAAGCTCCGGTATTCTTAGCAATTTAAAAAGTCCAGTTGGACCCTTGCTTCCTCAAATAACTACTCCCTGAGGTCTTAACTAAACTGAGACTCAGAGAGATTCCCTAAGGGTGTGTAGATGTGAAAAACACCAATAACAAGGGCTAATTATAACATATTAGGGAGGTAGGTTTCACAGTGGGCCTGCAGTAAAGAAGCCCTGAGTTCAAAACCCACCCCAGGTCCTTATTAGTTCTGTGACCCTGAGCAAGTCACTGGGTGAGTCACTATGCTCACCTCCCAGGATTGTTGGTAAGAATCAAACAAGAGAATATTTGCTGAGCACTTTGCAAATTCTAAAGAGTTATTCATATGCTGGTTATTTTTAATATATTTCAAAGTCTAACACTACATTTCAGAGGAAACTTTTTTTTTAATTGGTGACTAGATTTTTTTCTCCCTTTAAAATTTCCCATTTGGGTATTATTTCCAGATTTCCAAAAACCCTACTGCTTCACATAGTATTCTCACAGATTTGGGGCCTGATATGAGCTCCTTGGAGCAAAAATTATAAAGCACGTTAGGGCCACCCTCTCAGGAAGAGAGAGAGAGGTGGAGAAAGACGGGGGTTTCCTGAGGGATAGGAAAAGAAACTGTGCTTCAGGTTGGAACTCTTGGCCTCAGGACCATTCTCTGCTACTTACTAGCCATACGCAAGTGGCTCAGACTCAGACTCAACTGCTTCATTTGTAAAACAGAGATAACATTACCGAATTGTCCACCTTCCATGAGAAGTTGTGGCTCAAAGGACACAATATGCCTAAAGCATCTTGTGACCACCAAGGGCCAACCACATATTTACATTAGTAGCAATGATGATAACACTGATGTATTAAGAGAATAAATAGATGCATTTCACCAGTGATGACCATCCCCATTCCCCTCCAAATGATTTCTTTGCATTCATTTCATATGGTTTTATTTGCTATACATTTATCAGTCAGTAAGCTCCCTGAGGGCAGGGTTGTGTTTTTTTTTTTATGTTTGTTTCCCTAGTAGCCTTCCACAGTACATGGTAGGAACTTAACAAATCATTTCTGAATTCATTTACTGAACACAAATCAGGCAGCAAAAGTGAAGGACACAAGATGACAAGGCCAAGGGCTGGGAAACATTAAAAGAACCTTAAGGCTTCCAGCCCATTGGGTG
>CM053595.1:276548131-276565996 GCA_028646575.1 Pseudocheirus occidentalis | reverse complement strand
ATAAGAGAGCAGAGCAGGGGAGGGGCTTTACAGTGGGATTGCTGTTATAGGGTTGGGGCAGGAGCAAGACAGGGAGAAAATGTGTAATTCAAAAATGTAATGAAAATGAATAATGTAAACAAGAAAACAAATTAAAAAATAAATTTTAAAAATACTGTAATCATCTCCAGTTCTGGGGTGTGGGGAATGGTGTCCCAGATCTCAGGCCATTCCTACAATTATTTTCTGAGTTCTGTCCAGGGGCCCAACCTCAGGCACTTCTCTCCATGCCTAAGCCATGGCTAGGGCCAGCTAAGCTGTCCTACACACACTCATGCTCCCTGTGGTCCCTCCCTTGGCTGCCAACTTCAGCTTTCTCCTCTACCCTCGAACTAAAACCAGAGATTCCACCCTTCTTCAAGTGCCCATAGCCAGCAAGGGCCCTGCCTCTCTGTTACTTGGCTAACAGCCAACCTTCTTAGTTCCGAGAATAGCTCAGTCAACTTGACCCTTGGCTATGTATGTCCGTTTAGTCAGTGGTGGCCATGTCCTTGTGTCTCTAGGGTATGAACTGGAGTTTCCACCAATCCTACTAGCTCCTCCCTTCATCCCACTACAGCAATTCCTTTAAAAACCTGGCAAGAACATATTTACATGCAGGTTTTAATCAGAATAGCAAAAAACAATCAGATCATATTATCATTATGTCCCTAGCAAGCATCAATCCCCAACCCACCATCTTCCTTCAACTTCCTTATCGTTTCCTGATAGCAGGCAAGTCAGAAACCCCAGAAGTAGATTACCCCACCCTGTTTGCTCTCAGAAGATAACTCAGTCAACTCCTGTGACTCCTGTTGCCTATAAGATCAAATACAAACCTCCCCAATCCACTTCTCTAGACCCATTACGCATTATTCCCTTCCTCCCTGTGTGTAAGTGGCACAACTCTCTAGAAATTCTCATCTCCTGACACCCAATTTAAGGCTCTTTCCCCCAAAGCATACTCCTTCCATTCTCTTGCCTGAGGAGCAAAGCTGCTTTATGTTCTCTTCCTCCCCTTAATGGGAGCTCTCAGAGTAGTGCACAAATGGAGACACTCTTGGCCAAACTGACCTTGGGGAAGTTCTTCACCCATGGTATTCCACCTTCTACCTCCAGGATTTTGTACATGCCTAGGATGCACTCTGCCTCTTATACTCCCTAGCGTCCTTCCAAATTCATTTGTAGTGCTACCTTCTACATGAGACCTTTCCTGACCCACCCCAGCTATAGTGCCTACCAGAAAAATTACATTTATTTTATATCTACTTGTATAGGTATATATTTTTCCATCATCATCATCACCATCATCATCATTGTCATCACCATCATCATCATCATCATCATCATCATCATCATCATTATCATCATCATCACCATAACTAGCATTTATATTATATATTGTACCTACTACGTGTCAAGCACTGGACTAAGTGCCTTTTAGTCATCTTATTTGATCTCACAACAACCTTGGGAGATAAGTGCTATTATTCTCCCCATTTTACAGGCAAAGAAACTAAGGAAGACAGAGGTTAAGTAATTTGTCCAAGGTCACATAACTAATAAGTTTCTGAGGCCAGCTATGAACTCCGGTCTTCCTGACTGTAAACCCAGTGCTTTACCTACTGTACCTACTAGCTCCTGATAAGAACATAAGCTCTTGAATACAGGAACTCTATTTTTGAAATTAGCACAGTGTTTTGGACATAAGAGGTACTTAAAAATACTTGTTGCTAGATTCCTTGTATCTCTGTTCCTTTGATACCAGGTAGATCTGTGGGATTGCCTACCACCAAAGGATGTAAACTTCCTGGGTACTATTGTCCCACACCAAAAGCAGCCTAAGAATGAAGAAGTTCTCAGTTATTGAGAACAGGTCCCCATTTGTGCACTACTCTGTGAGCTCACACTAAGGGGAGGAAGAGACTGTAGGGTAGTCTTGCTCCTCAAGTAAGGGAATGGAAGGAGTATGATATGGGGGAGTCTTAAATTGGGTGTCAGGAGATGAAAGTTTCTAGAGAAAGCTGTGCCACTTATTAGTTGGGTGGCTTCAGTTATGTCCCTTAACTATTCTTCAAAGTGGAAAAGTTAAAGTCTCATAGACTTATTTTGAGGCTCAGAGGGCTTAGTGCTAAGTGCTGATGTTACAAAGAAAAGCAAATGCTCTCAAGGTACTCACATTCTAAATGGAGATACTCAGGCAAAGAGCTTTACTTCCAAGATTTATAAAAGATATGAGAAGACACCTCCAATCTATCCCTTCATGGAGGTGAAAGGTCTACAGGTGTTAAAATTTGCACATTTGTAGACTTTTTCAATGTATCAATCAGTTCTGCTGATTTTTCTTCCTCTAAAAAAATTCTCTTTGTCATATGGGATCCCTGTCTTGGAAAGAGAGGGGGAAGAATGCTATGATGATGGAAGAAACAAGAAAATATTAATAAAAACTTCTTTATCTTTAAAGATATACTGAATACTGTACAAAAGGAAGGTAACATCAAAGGGAAGACACTGCTGAGGACTGGGGCAGAGATCAGGAGTTTCATGGATAACAAACAGCCAATTTGAGATTTGAACTTGGGTCCTCTGCTTCCCAACCCAATATTCATTCTGTTACATCATAGGAAGGTGAGACATATATTTTAAAATGTAACTGTGAAGTATTATAATAGAATGGGAAAATGTGCTTTAAAAAAAACCCTAAGGGCAGCTAGGTGGTGCAGTGAATAGAGCACCAGTCCTGGAGTCAGGAGGACCTGAGTTCAAATTTGGCCTCAGACACTTAACACTAGCCGTGTGACCTTGGGCAAGTCACTTAACCCCAATTGCCCTGCCTTCCCCCATCCAAAAATAAAAGAAAAAACAAACCCTAGCAAACTTTAAATAATGAAATATGTAGAATATTTCCAGTTTACATGTTTGAATATTTGTATTTGCTAATGATTAAATTTATAATCATTTAAATGCTTCTCAAAATCTGCTTCACATATACCACCTCAACAGACCCAAACCCAAAGATCAAAGCAAACCTAGATCATTTAAAGTCCAAACACTTCACTTTTATATCATCCCAGCTCTTTTAAATGTCTGTGATTTTGTAAAGTCTAAAATAATAAAGTCTAATCAGGGGATTTTTTTCATTCTGGAAAAACATCATTAGGACATGCAATGCGGGCACATAAAGAGGATGAAAGTAAGACAATAAGATGACATCTCTCCTGAGTCAAAGCTGACTTGGCCACCAAGTTCTTCAAGGTACTCTTAGGCCAGTGTCAATTTCTCAAGGTTTGTCCATCTGAAGAGCGCCTTCTGGTGGTGATATACAGGGATTGTTTTTTTTTCACAGTTGCTCTATATATCTAAACTGGTTTCTAATTTTTTTTTTTTTAGGAGATAGGAATTCTTTTTTTATTTTTCTCTGGAAAGCATTGAAGTAAAGAAGGAATTGCACCCCAATTCTCTATGTTTCAGGACTTTAAAAGAACAACCAGAGACAATTAAAAATCACCTTTGCTGAATTGAAAAAAAGTATCTGTTCATAAATATTTATTGTGTTCTATGTGAAAAGCACTCAACTAGACATTGGAAAGATAGCTAAGGCCCCCTAATGTGAACAAAGAATCCTCTGAAGTGTCACATTATTGTGAGTCACATTTCACATTTTCATTAAGCTGAGACCAATGATCATATTTTACACAATAATAACTTTAAATAGTGCAAATTTGAATGAATTGGACATTTCAGGGGATTCATTATTCACACTAATCAGGGTGTGGCTGAGCAAAAGAAAAACAAAAAATGTCCTTCTAAAGAAGCATATATATTAATGGGGGAGAGCTAATGCAATATTTAAACAGATAAATATAATCTAATTGGGGAGAATAAGAGCTTTAATAATTGAAAGACTCAGAAAATGCTTCCCTGAGGAGGTGGTACCTGAGGTGACCTTTGAAAGAAGTTCAGAACTTTTGAAGACAGTGCATTCCATACATGTAGGACAGCTTATGACAAGAAGGGAAAAGGAAGTGGAATACTAAAGGTGTTGATTCTCTGGGGGATTTAACCCCTTGTGCAAAGGAGAATTTTCCCTTTGTTATTTTGAGCAAATGCAAAGTTTTACTATTTCATCTATAGTTCCTTGCAAATTAATTTCTAGGGATAACTTCTACATAAGACCTTTCCTGACCCACCCCAGCTACTAATTCCTACCTGAAAAATTACTTGTATAGGTATATGTAGAGAATGTACTATATGAAGTCATATTTCCATAACGATGATGACCCCAAACACCTGGCACTGAACATCAGATTCCAGAATCATATGAGATCTATGCCATATGTGTAGAGCTTATTCAGGACTACGTAAAGAATATTTTTAAATGTTTGAGACAAGCCAAGGCTACCTGTACTAGCTCACAGGAATCCATTAGAGATTTTCTTAAGAATTGCAGGCTATAATTTGGTAGCAGTTTGCTTTTACTGATGCAGACCCTTTCATCAATCCAGGAACCTTTATTAAAAGAACCAATCTATAATTGTGTTAAAGGGATATTAAATATCTTTTTGAAGAGCTGTTATGACTATAACTATCTAATTACTGATTAATTGGTGCTCGGTAGTGGGTCTGCTCTCTCATCTGAAACCACCGAGTAGGGACCCATAGTCCATGTAATAATAATATTGAAGGAATTTTATGCCATGCTCTGGACTCTTTGCAAGGATGCAGTGTATTGATCAAAACAGGCCAGGAGGAAGGTGGTTTGTTCAGTGATTTTTGTGAGCTTGCTAGAATAGCACTCTTCTGACATCTCCTGCCAGGATATGCCTTCAGTCCCTGCTGATGGGAAAATTATACTCCACCTCTTGAATCTCCCTAGGCTTTGATAGGACAGCTTTGAAGCTCATCTTGTCTGTTTCCAGACTTTCCCAGCATTCCCTAGCATCTCTAGCCATGCCAGCAGGAATGTACCTCCCCAGTCCACTTTCATCTCTCCTTTTTATGTTGTCTTTTCCCATTAGAGGGGCAGCTAAGCGGTGCAATGGAGAGTGAACAGGACCTGGAATCAGGAAAGGTCATCGTTCTGAGCTCAAACCTGGCTGCAGTCACTTACTAGCTGTAGGACTTTAGGAAAGTCACTTAGCTTTGTTTGCCTCAATTTCCTCATCTGTGAAATGAGCTGGAGAAGGAAATGGCAAACCACTCTAGTATCTTTGCTAAGAAAACCCCAAGAGGGGTCATAAAGAGTCTGACTTAGCTGAACAAAATCTCCCATTCGAATGTAAATTTCTTGAGGACAGGAACTTCTTTGCGTGTTTTCATTTGTAGCCCCAGTTAGCACAGTGCCCTGAAAATACTAAGTGAATAATATAGTTCTATTTATTTCTCAGGAATCCTAAGATTCTGGAAGAGATAACTGCTAACAGGGGAACTTTGAAATTAGTTACCACCTCCAAGTCCCCATTACTGACCCAGAGTTGATGAGTGAATTTCAAGTTATCAGTTTCAAATACCAGCTGGATGTAGGGGCACCAGCCCTCTCAGCCGGTGACAGCGCCAAAGCCCTTCTCTTTGATCTGTGAGCTGTTGTCAGTATAAGAGTAGGTCAAGCGAACAAACATTTGTTAAGTGCTAGGTACTCTGCTAAGTCCCAGGGATACAAGAAAAACAAAGACAGTGCCTGCCCTCAAGGAGCTTGCACTCTAACGGAGAGTAAAAAACGCAAACAACTTTGTACAACAACACGTATACAAACAGGATAAATTGGAAACAATCTAATTAGGATGATCAAAAGGCTTCTTACAAAAATGGGGTAACAAACATGAGGGAAGCTAGGAGGCAGAAAGGAGGAGACAGTGTAAGGGTGAGGTTTTCATTAAGTAATCAATAAAGTCATCCCACCCCACTTAAATTAAGTGATACCACGTACTGGTACCTTAGCTAGGTAAACCCAAGTAAGCTTTACTTTCAATCAGTCAGTTATAGGCTTTAGATTAAGTGTGAGAAGTCCTTAGAATTGTAGTGATGTTGCATAGGAATTGTGCTCAGATTAGTTGGGGAAAATTGGTCATACCCTAGAGGTCACTTATGAAATATCAAACAAATACAGAACTGTTATTATCCCAGAGATTGGAGTAAGTGTGATGTTCTAGTACCCCTGAGGAAGAATCCCTTGGAATGGGAAGAGAGGCCTCAGCATTGGCCTTAGCCTAGGTCTCCTTCCTGCCCAGTCTTCCTTCTGCTACAGAACTCTGTGAGCTTAGGTCCAGAGGATATTGGATTTCCCATATTCCCATCAATGCTCTAATTAGCATCTTTGTATCAGCTGATGGCAGTGTCTGCAATGGGGGCAAAAAGTAGATTGGATATACATTAATGATTCTACAAGGAAGCCAGTAAAGAGGCTACATCATTCTTAGGAGGAGCTTCTTGAACACTCTAAGAATGGGGGAAAAAGGAATTCTAGCAACTAAAAGTTGAGGGGTATATTTTTGCTATATATGCTCTCTAAATATGGGTCCATTTCCCCCTAGATGCTGTATGTCCTGGTGATAATTTGCATCATAGACTTGGGGGGGGGGTGTTCTTACGGTATCACCTTCATAAATACCCCTTTATAAAAGTGAATTGAGTCTGGCTGACTAAATGATATCGACTGATAATCATGGTAGGAAGCACAGCAGTGGAGGCCCATGAACTCCACAGCATTAGAAAGACACCCTTAACCTCTCAAGGGTTACTCTAGAGCCCTGGGGGATGTTGTCATCATGCTTTGGGGACCAGACATTGTCAGTACAATGGAGAGCAGGGGTAGTAACTTTGGAGCACATATCACACTACCCACAAATTAGAGGGGCTTGCTTCAAATTGTTCTCTTTTTGATAAATTCCAACACCATGTACAGAACTCGTTTTCAAATGTAGATGGCCAAGAACCCAATGACATTAACTGGATACCAGCCAGAAACGGGCAGCACTAGCATGAGCTCAGCATGTATTGCTGGCCAGTGGAGATCCTTGTGGAACGCAGAAGTAGAGGTATTCTACAAAGGCACTGACACAAAGACATATGGGCTGGTCACAGAAGAAAGTGCAAGAGAGAATCTGGAATGTCCTCTAGAGAACAGGTATACCTCCCCCCCCCAATCCCCAGATCAAATAACTTCCCCTGGGAGTCAAGGTATTGTGGGATAAATATTTTTCTCTCTAGACTTAAACCTTCCCTTCTTCAAGGTTGTTCACAAACATAGTGTTTTCATCCATCTATCTATCTATCCATCCATCCATCTATCTATCTATCTATCTATCTATCTATCTATCTATCTATCTATCTATCTATCTGTCTGTCTGTCTGTCTGTCTGTCTATCATCTATCTGTCTGTCTATCCAATCTGGCTATCTATCTATCTATCTATCTATCTATCTATCTATCTATCTATCTATCTATCCATCTATCTACCTACCTACCTACCTATTTGTTTTTAGTTTCCAACATTCATTTTTGTAAGATTTGGAGTTCTAAAATTTCCCGCCTCCCTCCCCTCCTCCTTTTCCAATACTGCACACAATCTGATATATATATATGTTACACATGTACCATCCTATTAAACATATTTCCACATTAGTCATGTTGTGGAAGGAGAATCAGAACAAAAGAGTAAAACCAGAAGAAAGAAGAAACAAAAAACAGAAAAAGAGAAAACCGTCTGCTTTAATCAGCATTCAAACTCCACAGTTCTTTCTCTGGATGTGAACAGCATTTTCTGTCATGAGTCTTTTGGAATGGACTTAGATCCTTGCATTGCTGAGAAGACCTAAGTCAATGACATTGATCCTTGCCACAATGTTGCTCTCACTGGATACAATGTTCTCCTGATTCTGCTCACTTCACTCAGCACGGGTTCATCTAAGTCTTTCCTGGTTTTTCTGAAATTCACCTGCTCGTTATTTCTCAAAGAACAATAATATTCCATTATATTCACATACCCAATGTGTTCAGTTATTCCCCAATTGATGGACATCCCCTCAGTTTCCAGTTCTTTGCCACCTCAAAAAGAGCTGCTATAAATATTTTTGTACATGTGGGTCCTTTTCCTATAGTCATAATCATACCTCAATCTAGTGAACATGTGGAAGATTCTGAGACCTGAGAACAAGATTCAATGGAGACAGTACATGGTATTTCTAATGTATAAAACAATACCCTTCCCCCTCCCACCATGTATTTGTGAATGATGCTCACTGCCTGGTTTCTTGTGAGTGGTTTGGAGCAGCAGCTACATGGTATAAGCACCAATAGGTAGCGCTTGAAGTATACCATCTTAAGCAAACTGAGTGCACATGGTTTATATTTCCTTTTTTTGCTTTTTTTTTTGGAGGGCAGTTGGGGTTAGGTGACTTGTCCAAAGTCACATGGATAATAAGTGTGTCAAGTGTCTGAGGCCAGATTTGAACTTAGGTCCTCCTGACTCCAGGACCAGTGCTCTATTCACTGTGCCACCTAGCCGCCCCCATGGTTTATATATTTCCTAACATCTCTCAACCTATCCAACCTTTCCTTTCTGACGTTCCATTCTAGGGGGATGGATTGAAAGCAAAAATAATTCTCTTTGATTCCTATTACCTCTACCCATTTGGAGTTCCCAATCTCCCCCCCACACACAAAATACATAAAACACAATAGTATTTTACTTTTTCCAATTACATGTAGAGATAGTTTTCAACATTCACTTTTATAAGACTTTGAGTTCCAAATTTTTTTCTTCTTCCCTCTTTTCCCCCCTCCCCAAGGTGGCATGCAATCTGATATAGGCTATGTATGTACAATTCTATTAGACATATTTACACATTAGTCATGGTTGTGAAGAAAGAATCAGAACAGAAGGGGAAAACCACAAGAAAGAAAAAAAAATAGTATGCTTCAATCATCATTCAGATTCCCTAGTTCTTTCTCTGGTTGTGGAGAGCCTTTTCCATTCTGAGTCTTTTGGAGTTGTCTGAGATCCTTGTACTGCTGAGAAGAGCTAAGTCTATCAAAGTCAGTCATCTCACAGTTGCTACTCTGTACACTGTTCTCTTAGTTCTGTTCACTCAGAATCAGTTCATGTAAATCTTCCAAGGTTTTTCTGAAATCTGCCTGCTCATCATTTCTTGTAGAACAATAGCATTCCATTATATTCATATACATCAGTTTGTTCAGTTATTCCCCAATTGATTGTCATCCCCTCAATTTCCAATTCTTTGCCACCACAACAAAGAACTGATACAAATGTTTTTGTACATATTGGACCCCTTCCCCTTTTTTTATGATTCCTGTGGGATACAGACCTACAAGTGGTACTGCAGGATCAACGGGTATGCAGTTTGATTGTCCTTTGGGATTAGTTCCAAATTACTCCCCAGAATGGTTGGATCAGCTCACATGGAGTTCCCAGTTTTACTTCCCTTTCCCTTCTCAGAGCTGCCCCCAAAGAACTAACTCATTTGTATAAAATATAAATGCATTTATTAAAGCAAAATTATAAAAGTTATATGCAGTAGTGTTAAGATTGCTTCTGGTAGAATATGAATCTCTAGTTCCTCACCATCCTCTCTTCTGTTCCCTGCCCTTTTGTTCTTGTGGTGAGGAAAGATGCACCCAAAGACTGCTCTGGTAATGGAATGCTATTAACATTCTTGGTCTTCAAAGCCAAAGTGGTTCACCCAAACAGCCCACACGATTGTCTTCTTTGCTGGTGGCAACTATTGAGTCCTGCTCCTGGCCATCTGCCGTGCAGATCCTATGACATAGTTTGCTACAATAGCAAGTTGTTCCCTGTTTGAGCAGAATGGCTTTTGGAAAGGCCAAAGTTCCCTCCCCTGCCCAGTCTTTTCTACGAACTCTCAATGCCTGTATAGCAGATGAGTACTAGAAACCAGAGTCCATCAGAAAGTCCTATTTGACCCTTTAAAATGCAACCCTGAGTCTTTGGTCACCAAGAAAGAACACTGACCATCAATTTAATATTTGCTGGCCTAATTAATCAATTGATTATTAATTACCCAAAAAATTTAAACCTGCCATCTCCCCCTTGTGGTAGTATCCCTGAGGCTGTTCCAACTCTACACTTACATATCTCAGTCTCTCTTTGGTTCCTAAGAGCTGGAAAGTGTGAGTGTGTGTGTGTGTGTGTGTGTGTGTGTGTGTGTGTGTGAAACGAGATACAGATGTTGAGGCAGAAAGCTGCTTCATTAGCAATTGCACATTTAATGTCACCAAAAACAGGCTTTACTCTGTACCGGTTGATGCTGGAGCAAGAGATGAGTGACCTATACTGGAGATGTATGTGGAAGATGTGGGCAGACTTGTAATTGGTCCATTCTTCAGCGGAGAGGTCAGTGAAAGGGGTCCTACCAGTTAGCTGAGGCCTCAGCTCAAAAGAGTTCAATTCATTTCAATTTAACAAGCATTTATCAAGCGCCACGTACCATAATTCTTCAGAAAGGAACAAGGAATGGCACCATATTCAAGTGCACTGTCAAGTCATCAGATAGCATTCTGTGGCTGATTCTTAGGGGCCAAAGAAAACACAAGATGGTAGACTGGTGAAGAGCTACAATATAATACAACACAACAACACAACACAATACAGCAAACATTTATTAAGTGCCTACAATGTTCCAGCCACTCTGCTAAATGCTAGGGACACAAATTTAAAGGAAACTAAAAATGAAGGGGGAGGAAAAAATAAGGAACCAGCACAGTGGCATGATGATGATGGAGTCAGAGCCAAGGGGGACAGCTAGTGGGAAACTAGCCTATACCAACTAGCTGAAATAGGAGGCCATTTTTCAGTCTACAAAAAAGCCCTAGAGAATATCATAAATATCTGGTGCCCTAAAGGAGTTAGTTGGACTTCTAGGTAACTAGAATTTACTTGGGATCAGTGGATAGTAGGGGAAACAGGCTGTATGGAAGACTCACACACCTGGTGCCATTAATCTGGTGCAGCTGGTATACTAGATGAGAGCCCCTAAGGAGAGGATCTATCTTGGGAACTGGATGAGGAAGGTGTGAGTTGATATGCCCTTGAGGGTTAAGGGAGGGAGGGAGAGACAGAGACAGAGACACAAAGAGAAACACACAGAAAGAGACAGACATAGGGAAGACAAAGAGAGAACCACATGGAAAGAGAGTCAGAAAAGAAGAGACAGAGAGAAATGGAGATAGATAGATAGATAGATAGATAGATAGATAGATAGATGAATAGATAGATGGATGGATAGATGGATGGATCACCCTCAGGGTGGAAATATCTCTAAGGGTGGGAAATGAAATCCAGAAGGTGTCAAACTGGGAATACAGCACAGCTGAAACCCCTCATGAACCGGCGCTCTGATTCACCTGTCAGAAGAGCAGGATCCTTGCAGGATTTCCATGGGCTAAGGGGGAAGCTCTCTTTAGACAGTGGAGGATCCCTTGATCCAGAAACCATTCATTTTCTGCTTAATTCTCTCGCTGTGGAATTCCTGAGATGCTCTCAGGATCTGATCTGTTACATGCTAGAAGTAGTGGGGCTCAGCCTGAGACATATATAGGTTTAGAATTGGGACAGTAGGGTATGAGATACCAAGAAGGCAGAATGGAATGCCAGGACTAGTTGACCAGTGACTAACTTGGCATACGATGCCTTAGGGTAAGGGGGCATTATAAATATAAACCTATCACAAACGAGTCCTGTCCAGATGCTGTCTACTAGTGGGAGAATATTATCTCTATGTATATAAGCCTAATGTATGATGTTATACATTATATATGACCTCCCTGCTTGGTCTAGTAAGGTAATTTTGTTACATGGGGCTTGTAACTGACACATATGACCTCTGTTTCTTATGTAACATGGACAAAACTCTTCTCCAAGTAAATTAGTGGATATTTGTTGTGCACCAGGAATAATTTGCAGGAATTAAATATATATTTTGCTTTTTCAGAGGGCAGTTGGGGTTAAGTGACTTGGGGTTAAGTCACACAGCTAGTTTTTGTGTCAAGTTTCAGAGGCCATTTTTGAACCCAGGTCCTCCTGACTCCAGGGCCGGTGCTCTGCTCATTGCGCCTCCTAGCCACCCCTAAACATATTTTTACTGAGAGAAAAGTATAATAGAAGTATAATATAAAAGAAGCAGGTGTTCAGGGCCCCCTCAAGTGTGGATCAGTTTTCCTCTGCATTTCTGCCTGTGTGTGCGCATATGCGTGTGTGTGTTTGGAATTTCCAGCTCTTGCCCTGGGATATAAAAGGCTTTATGATGGTAGTGGCAGTTGGGTCACTGGAGCCTGGGTGATTGTCCTCAACCGTGCCAAGCACTTCCTAGTTGATTGCAGATGACTCTGAACCCGAGAACTGAGAACACGGGGGCCTGGGGTGACTGAGTAGCAGAGGGAGGTGTCTCCTAATGCCATGTATTCTCACATTAAGCCTAAGCTAAAACTATAGCCACTGAGTCTCTCACAGGCAACTTCCTGGTCCTTTAGCCAGACAGAAACCTTGAGCTGGATGGCACAGAATGAGTCACATGGACAGAATACTTGTAGAAGAAGGGATTTGGTTAAAGGGAAAACAGAACGATACAGGATGTTTAATAACTCCTACAAACTGGAGTGGCTCTGTCTCTCCAACCTTACCTCACTCATCCTCTACTTACTATATTTTCTTGTATTTTACACTCCAGCCAAAACAGCCTTTCCCAGTAAATAGTTAGTTAGTTGTTGGAAATAGATACCCTACAGATTATAGACTTGGGAACACAGACATAGTATCTCTGAGGTCATTGAGTCATGTTACGTATAAATTAGGTTTCAGAGGGTCAAGTGACTTGCCCAGGGTATAGCTAGCAAGTGTCTGAGACAGGATTAGAATCCAAGTCTTTCAGATTCCAAGTCCAGGGCTCTACCCATTCACAGCACCACTCAGCAACAGCTTTTTTTGTGCTGTTCCCTATTGCCTGGAAGGTCTTTACTTTCCCCTTTCCCTGTTTTTTACTAATCCTGTAATGCCCCCTCCTCCTGGAAGCTTTCCCTGATTCATCATCAGTAAGGGAGAAGGAAGAGATGGGAATAAATATTTACATAGCACCTATTATATATCAGGTACTGTGCTAAGGTTCTCCCCCCTCCTTTCTTTGAGGCAATCCGGATTAAGTGACTTGCCCAGAATCACACAGCTAGTAAGTATCTGAGGCTGCATTTGAACTCAGGTCCTCCTGACTCTAGGGCTAGTGCCACTGTACCACCTAGCTGCCCCTGTGCTAAGCACTTCTACAAATATCTGATCTGATTCTGACAATCCTGGAAATAAAGTATCTATTTTATTGTTAGGGAAACAGGAAAACAGAGGTGAAGTGAGTTGCCTAGAGTCACACAATTAGTAAGTGTCTAAGGCCAGATTTGACCTCTGGTCTTCCTAACTCCAGACCCAGCATTCTATATCCACTGTACCAGCTAGCCAACTGTAAGGACTTTCTCCCTTGGACCTCGTTCATGGTGTCCCAAAAGTCTTAGAGCATATTTAGGCTATTAAAGCTTGCTGAAGAAAGATGAGAGTGGCCCAAAAGTCTTATATGTTAGATGCCTTAGTGGAGAGGATAGAATTACAACAGAAGTCTTTGTCTATCCTCTCCAATAAGGTATCTAACATATATTGTTCATGCTGCATCCCTCCCCTTGACGGCAAACTCCATGAAGGTAGGAAGGCATCTTCTCTAAGCTCCACTTTCCTCTCAGTTCCTACCATGATACTCTGCAGACAAAAGGTGCTTAGTAACCAGTCACTGAAGGAATGGCCTTTTGTTGCCTGAGCCCTAGCATTAAGAGGAGACTCAGGAGGTCCCACCTTGCCATCTCTGGTGGGTAATGGACATCTGAGGAAGTTACCAACCGGTATCTGATATTTGAGAGATAGGAGTTCTCCAGCAATTTAACACTGTTCATTTTGCCCTGAGGAACAACTTTTAATTCATTCAACATCCTATGGGAGTAGTGTTCTGGGTCCAGCTTTTCCATTTTTATTATTTCTGTATCTCAGATTTAATTTGGGAAATAAAGGCTTGTGCTCCCATGGAATACTGTTGGAGGTTTTGGGGTTGTTTTTTGTTGATGTTGTCTTTTTTTTTTAAGGTCTGCAGGAAATTTGCTTTGAAGCCTTGGTCAATTTATCTGTTTTCCCCATCTCCTATTGACATTTGAACAATGTCCCATTGCTTTACCTTTCTTCTTTGACAAATTAAAGCTGTGTCATGGTCAATATAGGAGAGAGATGGAGTAGAAAGAACATGGGTCTGGGGGCAGAAGATCTTAACACTAGACCTGGGTCCAATGCTCACTAACTGCACTATGCTAGGCAGGTCATTTGACCTCTCTGTGACTCAGTTTCCATGTAGTGGAAAGAGCATCTGTTCTATTTACTCCCTGTGTGTTCTAGAACCAATTATTTAACCGTTCTGGGTTCATACATGCTTGAAGATGATCTAGTGAAGTCCAGTGCCCTCATATGGGAGATAAGGAAACTTTAGGTCCCGTTTTACATTTGAGGAAACTGAGGCCCAGAGAGGTTAAGTGACAGAATCACAGAATCATGAATTCAGAGCTGGAAGGGACCCCTAAGGGCATCAAGCCCACACCTCTTATTTTCCAGATGAAGATAACTGAGGCCCATAGAAATGGGGTGACCTGACCAGTATCAACCAGCCGGTAACTGTCTGAGGCAAGATTTAATTCCTGATGCCAAGCCCAGCACCTCATCCGCTGTGCCATTGTGACAATTATTAGGTTCAAACTATAGTTTGGAGACAGCTCTCTTGCTTGCTTGTTCTACCTGGCCTCTTCAATCAAATATTGATGATGGAAAGTGACAAGACCAAACACAGAGGGGAGGAGGGAGGCAGGAAGGAGGAAGCCCAGAGGATTTGGGGCTCTGCCCAGGCCAGGTCACTGTTGATGGCCCTAGAGCAGCTTTGTGCTTTGACTGGAGGAAGCTACAGTTCATGGGAAGGGAGGAGAAGGGAGGAAGGTACCTGGAATCTGTTCTGTTGGCTTTGTGGCAGCTGCAGCTGGAGCTGGAGATCCTCTCTTGGTACAGGACTTAACCTGAGGGCTCGTACTATACCCAGGAGATTAGAAGCTCCCCAGTCCCAGTAGCTGGGAGATCCATGTTTCCACTTACAGCTGTTCAGTTTTTATCTTGTCCTGTCTTAATAGGGCAGACACCAGAGTTTGAGAACAGAAATCAAGATATATGGTCTGACCTAGGTTTATTGTTTCTGCAGAATCTCAGCGAAAGTTCGCTTTCTCCTCTTAAAATTAGGCCTGTCTCAGAAAATTCTGGTGACCATGTTTGAGAGAGTCCCCTGTTAAAGGGAGGAAAGAAAGTGGCATTTATTTATTTATTTTCACAAAGGAAGTCCTGTAGGTTTTATTAGTCTAAGACTGTTGGGGGGAGGAGTGACCAAGACGAATCTGCTAAGTTACCTACTACTTTGGATACCTGAGTAAGGCAGAGGGTTCATGAAAGGGGCTGGAGTACCTGGCAGATTGGTGATAAATCTATGCCTTCATGCCTCAGATCAGGAAAAGAACACTAGTCTTGAATCTGGCCATTACATCTTAGTTATGTGATATTAGGAGGTCACTTTAAATCTCAGTTTCCCCATTTGCAAAAATTCAAATACATAGTCTCTAAAAGGTTTTTTCCAGACCTCCTATTTCAGGGTCTAAAGTCCTTTCCACCTCCAAATTCCTTTGATTTTCTTTCTATGCATCCACATCTAGACTAGAAATGGGTCTAGGAAACCTAGGTCCTCCAAAGTTAGGAGGTTGGGAAGGCAGAATGGTTGAGTCCAGTCCTTGGGGGAGGGGGAGGTTCCTTTGCAGGGTGTGGGGTGCCACCTGTTCCTGAGGGTAAGACAGGTTGGCCTGGGCAATCTTCCTGGGAGCTTGGGCAGAAAATGTCCATTCTTCTGCATTTCATTTAGGATCCAGGTCTGATAACAGCATGGGCTGGAATAAACACCGAGTAGCCTGGGTCAAGTGCAGTGTTCTGCAGGCTCTGCAGGGCCAATTGTACCCCAAGGGACATCTTTTCTCATCCCCAGCACAGACTGATGTTCATGCACTGGAGGGCGCTGGGATATTTGGCAAAAGGACTAGACATTGTACCCCAGTCGGACATCAAGCAGGTGGTGCTGGTGTTGGCACAGTCTTTTGCCAGCTGAAAAAGGTGAACTTGGGGGGGGGGGGCGTCAGTTTCACTGACTTCTCCAGGAATGAGGTCATCGATCGTTGCTGGTCCTGCAGTTGTACATAGGGTAGGGTACTCTGCGCTCCATCCCGACTGATTACTACTAGGTCTCCAGGTGCTTGATATTGTGTTTTCCCAAGACCACTTGAAGGTTCCAGGGGCACAGTGAGTCACTGTGAGGACCCATCCATTGGACAGCAGGACACTCCCACGGTGGAAGTTCTTATTGATGAACAGTGTAGCTTGCCATGGCTGGGAGTGGGGAATATACATTTGACCACCAAGGATTTTTTCTTCATTCCTCTTGGTGCTGGCACTGACCTACAGAAGAGATAGTGTTAAGAACAGGAGAGGGGTATCTGAAAAAATGTCTAAGGGGAGGGTGGGGGCAGTCCCAAGTGCAGTGGAGTAGGTGAGATCAGAGGCAGAGTTAGTGTCCTGAACAGAAGCCACAGCCTGGAGCCTGGAGAGACTGGGAGAATGAAGTCAGACTGGCAGATAAGAGGCCAATAGGCAGGCATGGCCCATGGCCGGGGAGGGATTGTCTGGAAGAGAAGGCAGGCCAGGAGAAGGTCTCTTTCTCTTGCCTCCAAAAGGGGCATTTACTAATCCCCTACTATATGCTAAGTGCTTTACCATTATTAACTCATTTGATGTTCACAACTCTAGGAGATAGGTACTATCATTAGCCCCATTTTACAGCTGCAGAAACTGAGGCAGAGAGCACTCAAGTGACTCATATAGGATCACACCATTAGCAAAGGTCTGCGGTGACATTTGAATTCATCTTCCTGATTCCAGGCCCAAGGCTCTGTACACTCTGACAGGTGACTGCCTTCTGCGATTAAAATAAAACACCAGTATCGGTTCACATCCCCCAATTACAACGGCCTTTCCTCTCTTGTGCCTCACATAGCACATTGTACTTACTTAATAATATTGTAATTGATATTTCTATACATTTATATATTTAAATTCTGCAGGGCAGCTAGGTAGTGTAGCGGATAGAGCACAGACCTGAAGTCCAGAAGACCTGAGTTCAAATTTGACCCCAGACACTTACTACCTGTGTGACCCTGGGCAAGTCCCTTAATCCTGGTTGCCTCAGTTTCCTCATCTGTCAAATGAGCTAGAGAAGGAAATGGCAAATCACCCCAGTATCTTTACCAAGAAAATCCTAAATGGAGTCATGAAGAGACAGATGATTGAACAAGAATTTAAATTCTATACAGCATTTTACATAAAATATCTCATTTGCCCTTCCCAGCAATCATTTTTTAAATAAATTTTTTATTTGTTTTCTTGTTTACATCATTCATTTTCATGAGATTTTTGAATTACAAATTTTATCCCTGTCTTTCCCCTACCCCAACCCCAAAACAGTGATCCCACTGTAAAGCCCCTCCCCCAATCTGCTCTCTAACTTTCTGGTAGGGCAGGGAGGGTCTCCCTACCCCAGCCCCTGTATATCTTAATTTCTAGTTGCACGTATTGCAGAGCTTTAAATTCTAGATTCTTTCGGTTCCTCCCTTGTCACCCACCCCCACTGGAAGGACAAGCAATTCATTACAGGCTGTGGATGT
>CM053595.1:276523303-276547631 GCA_028646575.1 Pseudocheirus occidentalis | reverse complement strand
ATTCGACTTTTTAAGGCATTTTTCTCTTCATTGGCTTTCTGGACCTCTTTTGCCATTTGAATTAATCTATTCTTTAAAGTGTTGTTTTCTTCAGTCAGGTTGTTGACTCTCTTTTCATGATTTTCTCGCATCATTCTCATTTCTCTTCCCAAATTTTCCTCCACTTCTCTAATTTGGTTTTAAAAGTCCTTTTTCAGTTGATGTATAGCTTCTACGCATTCTTCAATTGTCTTGGAAGCATTTGGTGTGGGAGTTCTGGTTTCTAGGCTCTCTTCCTCCCGTTCCATGCTTTGACCCTTTTTATCCATAAAAAAGGTTTCTAGAGTTTTATTGGTGTTTTTATTTTGCTTCCTTTTCCTCATGCTGGCCAGTCAATTAATTGGGTGGTTTTTTTTAGGTCTGTGAAACTCAGCTTCCAAAGGGGGAAGCTCAGTTCCAAATCACTGGGGTTTTCCCAACTGCCAGAGCTATTAGGGAGGTGTTGCAAGCCCCCCAGCTTTGGCTTGCTGAAAGTACACCCCAGGACCACCGCCCAAGACCATGATCCAGATCCAGGCCGCTCAATGCAAGAGCACTTGGCTCTGATCAATTGATTCATCCCCCCTGCTGAGTCCACAGGCCAGGGGCTCTGAAGCAGCCTGGTGGGGGCCGCTGCTGGTTCCAGCAGTTCCCTTCCCCCACTGCTTCCTTGCCCCGGGGGCAGATTGGCCGAACTGCTTTACCGCCCCCAAATTAATTTTCAAAGTTTCACTTTCACTAACCATCTTTGACGATTTTAAGATCCCTTTAGGCAGGTGCTTTAGATTTTCTTTGAAGTAGACTCAAGCTGTGGTTTGGGAGACTCAGCTCCTCTAGGCCACCCTGGGGCCTAGCCTGGCCATGGCTGCAGTTTTGGGCTGGCCAGGTCTCTGTTCCCCTGCTGTGCGAGCTGCCCCTCTCGGGTACCGTTCCTCACGCCTTGGCAGATGTGGAGGTGCTGGAGGCTGTAGAATCTCTGTAGACTAACTGCGGCAGCTCAGCTCAGCTCAGCCAGGCTCCTTCCCACTGTCCCGGGCCTGGCCGTGGTCTCGGTTTCAGGCTGTTCCAGCCTCTGCTCCCAGCCACTGCGATGAGCCCCTGCTTCCGAGCTGCCTTCAGCGAGAGTTATGTTCTCTGTATTTTTGTGAGTCTGAGAGTCCTAGACTTTATCTGGGCTCATAATTTTATGGATGTTTAGGGTGGCAGTGTGGGAGCTGCAGGACCTTGCTGCTTCTACACCGCCATCTTGGCTCCAGATGATTACAATATTAAGCTGCCAAAAATAAAACAAAATAAAAATAAAAATGAGTAAGCAAAGCAAAAAGAACCTGATCACAAACATCTGTTATGGGGGCAGAGAAGATCTGGGTTCAAAAAGTCACTCTTAATTCAAAGAGAAATGTGAAATGGTAACAAGCCCCCCAAAAATTCTTGGAGGAATTTAAAAAGCACTTTAAAAATAAAATAAGAGAGATTGAGGACAAATTAGGGCGGAAAAAGAACAATCCAAGAAAACTAAGAAAATTGTGAAAAGAAATTCAACCAATTGGAAAAAGAGATCCAAAAACTTAAGGCAAAAAATAACTACTTGAAAACTAGAACTGACAAGAGGAAGCTAATGATGTTATGATACCAAGAAATAATAAAACAAAATCAAAAGAATGAAGGAAAAAAGAAGAAAATGTGAAGCATCCTATTAGGGGGAAAAAAACCCAAACCTGATCTGGAGAGCAGAATGAGGAGAGACAATATAGGAATTGTTAGTCTACCTGAAAGTTATAAGCAAAAATAGAGTCTTGATACAAGACTCATTATTACAAGGAAAATTGTTTTGAAATTTTAGAATGAGACAGTGAAGTAGAAATAGAAAAAAATCCACCAATTACCACCTGGAAGAGATCCTGGGATGAAAGCTTACAGGAATATTTTTCAAAGTTTCAAAGCGTCCAAATTAGGGAGAAAATAGTACAAGCAACAAGAAAAAACCAATTTAAATACTATGGAGCTACAATCAGGATCATATAAAACCTAGCAGCTTCTACATTAAAAGACCATTAAGTCTTGGAACATAATATTTCAAAGAGCAAATGAGCTGAGGTTGTGAACAAAAATAATTTACCCAGCAAAGCTGAGTATATTCCTGAATGGAAAAAAGAAAAAAAAAGGGACATTTAACATACTGAAAGACTTTCAAGTATTTTTGACAAAAAGACTTGAACACAACAGAAAATTCAACATATATTATTCAAGAGAAACATAAGGTGAATATTAAAGACCAAGTATAAAAGAATTAATAAGGTCAAACTGTTTACTTCTTACATGTGAAAATATTATCAGTATTGGGCTTGGGCTGAGCCAAATATGTTGGGTTGATTCTAAAAAATAAAACTGGGTAGGGAAAGGTAAAAAGGAACAAAGATCTCATATAAATAAAGCATGAAAGGAAGAACTGATAAAGAAGAAGCAAGTGGGAGTAGAGGGCTAGCAGGGCTGGAACTTGCTCTCATAGGAACTGGATTAAGTAGGGCATAAAAGTCTTCTAAATTTATAAAGAAAGAAGGGGGAGAGGGGACAGGATAAGGGAGGGATTTATAAAAGGGTGTATGGATTAGGAGGGTAGGGGAGAGAATAAGAGAGGGACTCCTAAAGGGGTAGGTAGATTCAAGAATAGGAGGGTAAACTAATAGGTAGAAGTAAATTAGATGAGGAAGGAGGGATAGGGTAAACAGGGTGAGAAGGAGAGTGAGGAAAAACAGGATGTATGGACATACACAATTAGTAATTACTCTAATTTTTTTGGTTGTTTTTTTTGGAGGGGGAAGGTAGGGAAATTAGGGCTAAGTGACTTGCCCAAGGTCACACAGCTAGCTTTGTGTTAAGTGTCTGAGGTTGGATTTGAACTCCTGTCCTCCTGACTCCAGGGCCTGTGCTCTAGTCACTGTGCCACCTAGTGGCCCCCCACAACTAGTAATTACAACTTTGAATGTAAGTGGATTAAAAATCAGAATCCAATAATATGTTGTTTTCAAGAAACACGATTAAAAATGAGAGATGTGCATAGAGTTAAATAAAGAGCAGGAGTATTACTATGCTTCAGCTAATGTGAAAAAAAAAGCAGGGGTAGCAATCATGATCTCAGACAAAGTAAAAACCAAAACAGATATAAATAAAGAGATAAACAGAGAAGCTGCACCATGTGTCACTGATATTATTCAATATTGTTTTTAAAATGCTATCAATAGCAATAGGAAAAGAAAAAGAAATCGAAGAAATCAGAATGGGAAATGAGGTAATAAATGATTTCTTTTTGCAGACAGTATGACGTATTTGGAAAGTCCTAAAGATCAACTAAAAAGGTTAGGTGAAACAATTCATAATTTTAGCAAAGTAGTAGGATGTAAAATAAACCTACATGAATTATCAACATTTTTATGTATCATCAACAAAACTCAGCCAGAAGAGATAGCAGGAGATATCTCATTTAAAATAACTAGGCAGTATAAAATACCTGAGAGTATATACCTACCAAAACAGACCCCAAATCTATAAGAAGATAATCATAAATAGTCTTTATACAAATCAAATCAGATTTAAATAAGTGTGTGTGTTTGTGTGTGTGTTTATGTATGTATGTAATTATAGCCTTCTGTAGGGAAAAAAAAGAGGACAAAAAAGAGCATAGCAGAGAACAAAAGAAAATTTAGAAGAAAGCACAGAAAAGCTGGGTAGCACAGAAAATTATGTATAGTATTTATTACATAATTTTTCAAAAAAAAAGTCTGAAATGGACATTCATGGTTTTATATTGAATCCTCTCTTTACGTTCCTCTGTGTACAAAGAAATGTTCTTTTTTTTTCTTGTTTTGCATTTAAGTTTAAAATAAAAAAATTAAAGAAAAAAAGAAGTTAGATTTCTTAGTCTTCAATGCAGGACTCTTTTCATCAAAGTACCTCATCAGTTTCTTTGCCTGCCTATGTGACAGGCACTGTGCTAAACAAAGGGGATACAAATACACGAGGAAAGAAAGGCAGCCCCTGCCCTCAGAGGACTTAAATTCTAACAAATAATACAGATATAACTCTGAAAAGATGCAGAAAATATTTATGCCTAATTAAACCATACTAGACAAGTGGGGTAGTCCTGTTTTCATGGAACACCAGGAAATGTGATGCCTAAGACACTTCCAGAATTTAACAGGAAATTCTTCTTTAAGAAACAATTGTGAGCACTTAGTGCAAGGCATATCACAGGCCCCTGGATGGCCCCTATGAGTTTTTAGGAACCCTTTTGGTTGTGGCTGTGGTTTGTCTTTGGTTCTCCAAGAGGACCATGGCATATGGGAGATGATGACATGCCTTGCAATTGACTTTGATTTGAGTGAGGGAGGCTGTGCAAGGTCACCAGCCTCACTTTCTCCTCCAGAGCCATCTGGGTTGAGTGGCCAATTATCGATCAAGAAGACTGATGATGACTGAGGATGCAATGGAAGAGCTTGATCCTTTTAATTTAAGGTATTTGTAAGTATTCACTTTGAGTGAGGCAATACAAGTGAGTCAAGGGATGGCCCCTTTAATTAAAAAAATGTTTAAAAAATAAAACTGGAAGGGGAAGACTGTCAGGGTTGCTGACCAAAAGAGAAATAGTTATTATTTACATTCATTCTAAGCCAGGAGGACCAAAAAATAACCATTAAATGGTGCTTGGGCAGGGATCCATGAGGTCCTGAGTGAATTGACTTGGTCTTTGAGAAAGAAATCTAGCCAGTAAATCCCAACTTAACTAGGTAGTTTTAGGCCATCAAAATTTATCTCCCTTTAGGCAAAACACTAGGAGAGGAGAAGAGAGAAGAGGAGGGGAGGGGAGGGAAGAGGAGAGGCAAACCACTCGGGTATCTTCTCCCCCCCAAAACCCAAAAGGGATCATGAAGAGTTGGACATGACTGAAAAAACACAATTGGATGGACCTCGTTGGTATGGATATTTCTCCCTCACCAGCACAAATTAATCACAGCTCAAACCACGGCTTCTCATGTTTTTCAGTCATTGTCCCCATCTTTCCTCAGATCCCACATGGAGGCTCTATCCAACACGCTGGAGGCTTTCCTCCAATTCTTTTCACATTTCCTGGATACCGGTGCAACATTTGGCCTGCCCAGCTCCTATTCAGCAATCTTGCTGCATGATCAACCCACTTCTTTTTCTACCCATATGTGTCCTGGAGGAGATCTTTTATGTTGTTACATCATTGGTAATATGCTATAACCCATTTATGCCCATCATCCATCTTTCCATTGCTATTGGTTCCTGTGCAATTGTGATTTTTTTTTTGAGAAATGATGTTGGTCTTTGACTTACATTATTTATTATAGATGGGGATCAGTGAGGGAAAGAGCTTAGAGAGAAGGATGAAGAATGGAAAACAAAGTCCTATGAGACATCCATAGGAAGAGGAAGAGTAAATTAAGGACAAGTCACTTGGAAGAATAGGATTTAGATCTGGAAGAGACCTCCAAGATTACTATCCCCTCTAAATTTTAGTTTTGGCATCTGTAAAACAGGGAAAGGAATACTTATTGCAACATACCTTATGTGGCAGCTTTGTAGAAAACTCGTTGGGACCCTGAAAGCACTAGATAAATTATTATTGTTGTTAATTAGCAACTCAAATCAAGAAATATTTATTATATTGCTACTGGGTACATAATCCTGTGGGGCAATGGGGTGGGGGATGCAATAAGTTCATTAATTTATTTTTAAAGTTTCATTGTTACCTTTTTTTTCAAAACACCCTCATTTTACTTTAACTTGCAGCCCTCCAACATTAAACCCTTCTTTGGAATAAAGAAAACATTTATGCAAAGCCAATCCCCAAGTAATTTCATTGAACAATGTAGATAGTGACCCATTTCTGTAGTATCCACTCATTTACTGAGAGGAGATTTTCCTTGTCAGTTCTTCAGGCTTGAGATTGTTCATTACTTTCATCAGAATCTTAAAGTCTTTCTTCGTTGTTTTCCTTTATGTTATTGTGGTCCTTGTAAAAGCCATTCTTTCGATTTTGTTCAGTTTGCTCTGTTCGTACAAATTTTGTGAGGATTCTATGAAAAGAGAAAGAATGTGGAAGTTCTGTAGTTCTGGAAGTGTGAGCTGTACTAGTCAGATGTGCACCTCACAACCATTGTACTGTGTTTGTGCCCCTTTTTCTCATGGACCCTGGATATATGTAGTGGTGAGTGCACTTCAGGTTTATCAAGAATGTTTTTAGCTACTATGCCATCTTGGTAAATGCCTTTGTTAAGAGCTAATTTTGTCTACTTATTAACCATTGATAGGAAGCACACTAGTGGGGGCTCTTGAACAATAGTACTGGGAGAAACCACCCATAGGATACCCTAGGAACTAAGAGGATCAATTGCCCTCTAGAGACCCCAGAGAAGGTGTTAGCAAAGTAAAGCCTTGGTATTGCTTAACTTGTATTTCTTTTATTAGTAGAGTTTTGGAGTATTTTTTCAACATGATTTTTAATCATTTCTTTTTTTCTTCTGGAAATTTATCCTTTTGGGAATGACTCTTGATCTCATATATTTATGTCAGATTCTTATGTATTTTGGATATCAACTTTTTATCAGAGATTTTTAATGCAAAGATTTGAGCCACGTGACAATTTCTCATTCTAAATTTATTTTGTGTGCTCCAAATTGTTGCCTCCCTGTACTCATAGTTGTAAAATGTATCTCTATTCTCTAGTTTTTTTATAGTATAATCTTTTCTATTTATATTTAGGATAATAATGCAATAAGGTAACCTTTGTTCTCATGGAGGTCACCATCTAATAAGGAGATCAAACACCAATGTAGATAACTTGAATAGACCCCCCTTGCTTAATAAATACATTAGAGAGGAATATTCATCCAACCTCTTCTCTCCAATCATTCAAACACCACCCTAGTTCAGAGTGTCATTACTCCTCATCTAGATGTGTGGGACATGAAATTAGTGAAAACTTCTCAGTCTGGAATGTAACCCCCCCCCTCCTGAGTGTCTACCCTCCCCTTTCTCCTGTCAATTACTTTTATCTTCCTTTGTTCATTTCTTCCCGCCTGGTGAAGGCCAACCCCCTTGTAGTCTCATTGGGGAGGAGGTTGGGAAGTGAATTTTTCACCAATGAAAGAGGGCAGTTGGCCAGGAGAGGGGCCGTCCTAATTAGGTTTTTAAACCTTGGAACAGGGCTAGGCTCTATCTCTTCCAGCCCTGACCTCATGCATCAACATGGATAAGACATCCTTTCATGGGGCACCCCTTTCTTCCCGGGAGAAAGGGAATAAATTCCTCTTCTTATCTAAGGCATCTCTGTGTTTATTTTTCTAATTAAATTAAGAATAATGGGTATTTTTTATACCACAAACATAGGTCACTAATTGGTCCCACTGACTACAATGTCTTCTCTTGTTAATCCATCCTCAACCAAGCTGCCAAAGATATTCCTAAATATCTGACTTTATCACTCCTCTGCTCAAAAAGCTCAAGTAGCTTCCTATTGCCTCTAGTCAAATACTTACTACCATGGGTGGCATTTATAGTCCTTTGAAATCTGGCTCCAGCTGATTTGTGCAGACGTGACTCCACAGCCCAAACTGGTGTATTTGTTACTCTGCATCCATGACAGTCTATCTGTTGCTGACATGCCTTTACCTCATCTGTCTCCCATAACCTCCTCACCTCTCCATCTCTTAGAATTCCTAACTTCCTTAAAAATTTAGCTCAAATACACTCTCCTCCTAATTGAGGCTGTATTTTTCTAATTGTTCCCCCCCAACACACACTACATTGTATTTAATTTTATATTTACCTATTTGTGTACATGTTGTTTCTTCCCCTAGAGAGCAAATTCCCTGAGAGTAGGGAATTTCAATTTTATCTTTGTCCTTTTAATACCTAGCACCATGTTTGGCATATAGTGTTTGATAAGTGGGCAGCAAAGTGGCACAGAGTACTTGGCCTAGAGTCAGAAAGACTCATCTTCCTAAATTCAAATCTGGCCTCAGACAATGTGTGCCTTTGTAACCTTGGGCAAGTCATTTGACCCTGTTTGCCTCTGTTTCCTCATCTGTAAAATGAGCTGGAGAAGGAAATGGCAAACCACACCAGTATCTCTGCCAAGAAATCCCCAAATGGGGTCACAAGGGGTCAGGTGGAGAGGACTCAACAGCTATAGAACCCTAGTGGGGGGTCTTGAGAAGCAGTGTTGTGAGAATCCACCCATGAGATGCCATGGGAAATAGGAGTAGCATAGGCCCTCGAGAGGCCCCAGAGGGCGTGGCAGAGAGGTAAAGCCAAGGGGAAGCTGGGCGAAAATAGATTTCCTGGAGAAAGTGGCACTGAGTTGGGCTCAATTCAAGAGGTGAATGTTGGGAGGAGTTCCAGTTCTTGGAGTATTCCAGGAACAAGAGTCATCCTGAAGAAAGGCATTATATTTTTTATTATTTTTACCAAAATATCTGTTGGAAGGTGGGAATGAGTGTGGTCCAATCTGGAACTAAGTTCTGTAGAATAAGACTGGAAAGGTAGAGTGACGCAAGAGAGGAGAAAGTCTTGGAACTCAGGCAAAGTAGTTAGAATTTTACCTGGTATGCAATAGGGAACCAGTGAGGATATCGGAGTAGATAAATGACATGTAGATGGGTAAGGTAAGGAAAATTAATCTGAGAACTGTGGGAAAGATGGATTGAGGAGGGGAAGACTGAAGGCAGGAAGATTTAGGACCATCTTAGAAGACCACCCCCCTCATTTTGCAGATGAGGAATCTGAAGCACAAAGGGTTTGAGTGATTTGCCCAGGGTCACACCTCTAGTAAATGCCTTGAATTTGAACTCACGTCTCCCTGACTTCAAGGCCGGTGCCCTAGATACTCTTTCAGTGGTCTAAGAGATGGCCATTAGAGACTCTGCTAGGGTGGTGGCAGAAAGGAGAGGGCACATGTGAGAAGAGTTGCAGAAATAGCATCAATTTTTAAAAAATGGTATTCATAACGATAACCCAGAGAAGGAGGAGTGATCGTGGGAGGACACATCAGCAGGTGTGCTCCAGCCTCAGAATCTTGGCACCTCCCCCAACCACGTGATGCCAGACCATTTACTACTTCACCATCCCTCCTCCCTCCCACGGCTTCTTTCCTGCATTGGCTGGCTTCCTGCGAAAAGGGGTTCAGCCTTGGCGCTTGCGCAGTACGGAGAGGCTCGGTGGACTGACAGCTGGGCTTGCGGGCGGTGAGCATTGGGAGAACCTGGGTGCTGCTACTGTTGCGGCCGTGGGAACTGGAGGCAGCCTGCCGGGCCAGCCCGCCGCGGTAAGTCGGGCTCGCTGCCGACGCTGCAGCCCTAGGGTGGGAGATGCCCTGCTCTGCCCGGCTCCTTCGGCCTGGAGCCAGAGCAGCGCAGTGCGGTGGGGGGCGGGAAGAGGGACCTGTCCAGCAGAGGACAGCCGTAGGATGGGGGGGGGGGGGTGTCTCATGAGGGATTCATGGGGATGAGGGAGCAGGGTTCGGGGTTAGAGAGAGGAGAGATCATCTGGAGTTGGGGATGACCTCGAGCTTCGTAGGTAGCAGGAGGGTTTAAGGGTGTCTAGAGGGTTAGAAAGGCATTAGGTGTCCTGAGGGGATGGCGGGAGGGGGCTACAGTAGTTCCTGAGGTGGACGACGATCAGAAATGTTGTGGCTCCGTAGGAACTCTGCGCTATTAGAGAGCTCTGTGGGGTCACAAGAAGCTGGAGGAACCGGGAGTGTGTTGGGGGTTTGAGGGAGAAGGTTGTAGGGGTTTGTGGGAATAAGGGGGGTTGTCTGCAAAACCCGGCTCCACTCGGGAATTAGAAATAATAAAGGATCTCCTCCCCCCCAGGACTCTCTAGGGGAGGGGGGAGTTAGGAGAAGATGGGGGGCATCAGGTCTCTCAGGGAGAAAGGACAGAATGCCTGGGCAAGGGGGTATTGTGGCCTCCTGCTCTGTGGTGCCCTGTGTTCCCCCAAGGCTCTAGTAATACGTCTACAAAGCTCATCCAGTGCCATTGAGAATCTTTTGCTTTCTTTCGCCCCCTTTCCAAATTTTCACTCTCCCCACCTCCCTGCCGGTCTGCTTGGCCAGGGACCCCCCCCTCCTTGCAGTGCCCGCACTGGCTCAGTTGGGTTGAGGGCTTTCGAGATGCGGACTCCATCTCCTTCCAGGGCCCCGGGACAGCTGTTGTGCACTAGAGCCACTTCCAAGGCAGACAGACCGCTTTGGGAGCGGGAGCAGAGAGGCTTACTTCTCTCCTGCTCGGGGTTTGCTTCCCAAGTTTGCGGGATTTTAGGGAGGAAGGGGATGGGGGCGGGGGCCAAGAAAGAGCCAAACGAGATTTTGTTGTGCGAATCGTCAGCCTTGAACCCTCTTTAGTTTGGTCGCGGTGCCAAGGCCAGGTGCAGAATCCCGCCTCTTCCCTGGCCCAGGTGAAGGAAGAGGTGTCACTGACGTGGAAACTGTCGCTGTGGTGAGTCAGTGTTCCCTGCGCAGGCCAAGAGCTGTCTGGGCCACAAATGCTTTAGATCATGCTGCGGACCTAAGCCGGTGGAAGTTCCCACCAACTAGGACTGAAGGTTCGGGAGACTGGAGCTATGCACACCACATCCCAATTCAGCCCAATAAAGGAAAACATTGCATACAAATCAAAACGTCTTTTTCTTTAACACTAAAATTCAGTTCCAGTTCTGGTCTCCCTGGCTTCTTTCTCCCCCCCCCCCTCCCCTCCCTCCCCATTCAATCTGATTGCTGCTGACAGCCTTTGAACACACGCCTCCCCTTTTCGGAGAAGTAGAACTAGTGTTCTGTTTTGGGTGGGTAAGTCTTTGCCTCAGGAAAAATGTTGTCTTTGATATTTTCCATTGAAAAACCAAGTGGCTCGGATCTCTAGGATTTATTAAACGATCATTGTGTGCTAAGTGCAGGGAATACAAAGAAAGCCGTGATATAAAATTAAAAGCAATCCCTCCTATAGTGTACCTGTCAAGTTGTCATGTACCTTCTGCTTGGATAAAGGAGGGAGAACCTACCACCTTCTTAGGCAGGCCAGTCCACGTTTGTACAACTTTAATTGTTAGGAAGTTTATTCTGACATGAAGCCTAAATCTACACCTATGGATTTCCATCCTTTATTCCTGGTTCCACTCACAGAGGAGCAATGGCACATTGATTCTCATCTTGACAGCTCTCTAAATACTTGCAGACAGCCATCTAGACAGAAGACCCTTCTTCATGGGTAGGGTTTTTATGGATTACAGCTAAGACAGGTTACAGGGAAATTCGTGTTAGAGTCATTGTAAAAGGGGTAGTGGGGGTGAGCCACTCTGTACACTTGCCCTGTTATGTATTAATTGTACATCCTGGGGACCCTTGAGGGGAGGAGGTCTTTAAAGAGCACCCCCTGAAAAGGGTATGGAATAGAGTTTGATTAGGGAGGCACAAGAACTGTCTGTCAAGGATCTGTGTGTAGGAAGATTAATTAGGGACTCATTGTATTAAATGAGTCTTAGGTCTTTAAAAAAAAATAATACAAGTTCCCAGCTGGCAGTGCTCCCCTCCTCCCTGAGTCACTGGCCAGCTTCCTAACCCAGGCACACAGCAGCCCTCCCTTAACTTCAAGGCAGCCTTCTCCTTTCTACTGCTACTGATTAGATTTGTTTGTGAGTATTTAAGAAATTCAGAAGGAAGTGGAGTTGGGAGAAGTCCATTTTGCTTAAGTGAACTGGATTTCCAAATACTTGGGTCTAGGTGGCTTTCTGAAGCAGTGACGCAACCTAGAGCATTTTAATTCTGGCCCAACTCATCTGAAAGTTTTTCTTGTCCTCCACCCTAGGGAGAAATAGGATGGTTGTGAAACTGAAGGTGCTGACTTCTTAGTAACCTTTTCCAGTTTTCATTTGATATCAAAGATTATTGGAACCAAAGACAGCTAACTATCCCTTCCATTTTCTTAATGAGAAAAAGGACTTCCAAAAAGAAGAAATGGCTTGCTCATTACACAGACTGTAGGTGACAGGGTCAGGACATAAACCTCCGTGTATTTATTTGAACACCGAAGTTTCTACTACAGCATGCCACCTTCGCTTAAGGAAGTTCTTTCCAGGGCAGTACTGTGAGAAGACAATGAAAGCTGTGCTGGGCTTGAAATGACCTGGGTTTGAATGCTTCCTGGGCAGAATTAACCATGTAATCTTGGGCACATCACTTAACCAACTCTATACCTCAGCTCTTAATTTGAAAAATAAGGTGGCTGGACTCGTTTATCTTCTAAGGTCCTTTTACTCCCCAAATTTACAATCTTGGGAATAAAAACAAGTTGAGTTTTACACAGAAGTCACAGAACATAGATGGTGGGTTGGGGCTGAGGGAGGGAAAGGATGCACAGTCAACTTTAGTGACCTTGGGTGATTCGGTTAATTTTCTGGATTTTAGTTTCTTTTCTTTTCTTTCTTTCTTTCTTTCTTTCTTTCTTTCTTTCTTTCTTTCTTTCTTTCTTTCTTTCTTTCTTTCTTTCTTTCTTTCTTCCTTCCTTCCTTCCTTCCTTCCTTCCTTCCTTTCTTTCTTTCTTTCTTTCTTTCTTTCTTTCTTTCTTTCTTTCTTTCTTTCTTCTTTCTTTTTTTTTTTTTTTGGAGGGGCGATTGGGGTTAAGTAACTTGCCCAAGATCACACAGCTAGTAAATGTTAAGTGTCTGAGGTCTGGATTTGAACTCAGTTCCTCCTGACTCTCCAGGGCTGGTGCTCTATTCACGGTGCCACCTAGCCACCCCTGGATTTCACTTTCTTCATGGAGAATGAAGGAGAACAAGGAGATTTCTAAGGGCCTCTCCATGTCTAATTTTCCAGGATGTTTGTCAGGAAGACATTAGGCTCTGCTGATTATTCGCTGGAAGAAGGAAATATGCATAGGTGTTTGGAGATGATGCATTTTGAAAGTCAAGAGACTTAGCTGAGGTTGCATAAAAGAAAGGAAGATTTATGCAATAGACAGTAAGGGTGGTGAAACTGACTAGTAAGGTTTTTTTTTTTCCCTTTAGGGCTGTAATTCATTGTTCTAAGGCAAGGGATAGCAACCATTGCAAAAAAGAATTCTGGGGTCTCTTAAACCCAGCTGTGTTCTACCAAGGGAAAAGGTAGGTTTTTTGGGGGGAGGTGTAGAAGGATTGGGGGTGATGAATGGTAGCCTCTTAGTGGTGGAAGAAGTGACAGGAAAGGACAGGGAGGGGGCAGCATGACCCCCTACAAATGTCATTGGGGGAAATAGGAGGATTTGATCAGCCCAAATGCCACCATTGATCATAAATTGCACATTAGTTCATAAGAGGTAGAGCTCTGTGGTCTATAAATCCTAGAGGTTGTCTAGTCTAGTCCCTTTAGAAATAGAGATCTGGGAAGGTCTTCAACCTTGGCCACGTAGTGGTTTAGGATTAAGACTGTAGGATGCCTGAGCTGGGTTCTGTGGTATGACTTGAGGTTAATCACTTCTTCCCTTTGGGCCTCAGCTTAGGCCATCCTTGCAAAGGGAGAACTTCACTGAGGGTGGCAGAAGATTCACACATGACTATCTTTCATGCCTCTTGAAAATAACCAACTGTTTCTCTATATCTACCTGCTTAATTTTGAGAAGCTAAGCTTTCCCAGGGATACTTTTGTTGAAGTTCTAGAGTTTTGATTGGTACGTCCCCTCCCATATAATGAGGCATGAAGTTTTGTTAATTCTCTTATTTTTTTTGAGGGGGGAATGCAAGGCAATTGGGGTTAAGTGACTTGCCCAAGGTCATACAGCTAGTAAGTGTGTCAAATGTCTGAGGCTGAATTTGAACTCAGGTCCTCCTGACTCCAGAGTCAGTGCTCTATTCACTGTGTCACCTAGCTGCCCCAGTTAATTTTCTTCTTCATGTTCAGTCATTTCAGTCAAACTTTTTGGGATTTTCTTGGCAAAGACACTGGAATGGTTTGCCAGTTCTTTCTCTAGCTCATTTTACAGATGAGAAAACTGAGGCAAATGGGGTGAAGTGATTTGCCCAGGGTCACACAGTTGATAATCATCTGAGATTGGGTTTGAATTCATGAAGATAAGTCTTCCTGATTCCAAGCCCCGAACTCTTTCTACTTTGCCACCTAGCTGCCCCAGAGCCTTGGCATAATAGTGAAGTAGGTTGAACTTATCTTTGCTTCTCTTCCCCATTTCCTTCCTGAAGCTCCTTTTACCCCTGGAGTTCACCATCTGTACCAGGTCCCCCGGGCTTGTATCCTGTCCCCTGCTAATTTGTTGTGAATGCCAACCACTGGTTACAAGGTGGGGGACACATTGAGAATATAAGTGATTCTCAATAACCTATCCCCACTACCTTAAACTATAGGTGGATAGTTAGCGCTATCTTCATATGTGAGAAACAGAACATTTGGGGTTAATATTTCTGGTCCTTAGGACAATTTATTCCTCCAAAGGAGGAAGTGATTCAGAGGTAGAAGTGTCAGGGCAGATACTTACAGAGCAGGATGGAAAGACCTTACATAAGCCTAACTATTTCAATCCTCAGGGGTTTGGAGGACTGATTCATAGGATGCTCTGCAACCCCTCTAAGAAACCAGGATGAGTGGTAGAGGAAAAAGGCCTATCTAGCCCAAGATTTCTATTGTTTTATGACTCATTGGAGAAGAGAGATGACTTGAAGGAAATAAACAGGGAAGAGGAGAGAGAAGCAAGGCCTTTCCCTTTTTTTCTAATAAACAAATCCACTTTAACATCCTTGATTGGTGAATTGATGGGCATAGAGCCTAGAGGTCCATATTCCTTGGCAATAGCTTTGCTCCAACCAGGTGCTATTTGAGGAAGCTCTGCTGGGCCCTGCACCACAGCCAGCCCTGACTCAGATGAAATGACTCAACAGTGATTAAAATGGCCAATGAACTGGAAAAAAGTTTAAAAAGAGAATAGAAAGGCTTTCAAGAGATCATTACTTGGTAGCTGAAATGAGCCCACTGAGAAGCTAATGCTGGTGCAGGGAAAATGCCAGAATAAATGAGCCCCACTGATTGTTAAGCCACCAGAACAGAGATGGAGTGGCCACCCCAGATGTAAAGCTGAAGAGAATAAAGACCGTAAGACAGATGAAAGCAGTGCCAGACCTGGAATTGTATTCCTTCAACCCAAATAAGAATAATGACCAGATATTCATTTAATACTTGTATTTTTTTTTTTGCTACCACATCCCCTGTAAGATAGGGAGTTATTGGAAACTAAATTTAAAGGGAGAACAAAGGAGAAATGGGGAAAAACCTTTTCTAAGGGGGAAAAGAATAAAATAATAAGTAATAATAAGGATAATAATAACAAAATGATAAACACAATTTTGAAAGTGCTACCTTTATGAGGTAGAAAATATGTTATACCCATTTTACAGATGAGAATGAAAGTGGCTTGTAAATGACATTATCAAGACTGGAACCCTAGTCTCATGACTCCCAGTCCAGTGCACATTTTGCTATACCCTGAGTGAGCTAAATAAAGCAATGAACTGGTCTCCTTGCCTCTCCTGAACCTCTCTCCACACTATCCCCTTCTTCTAGCTAGCAGATTCCATTGAGAGACCCTGAAGTCTATTGAGATAACTGAATTAGCTCCTCATCAGTCTAGCATCAGGAGAGATTAAGGAGTTCTATAGAAATGATTTTCACTATCTTTCTTCTAAAGAGGCAGGTGCACACCTTCTCTACAATTTAGAATCTTAGAAATGCCAAGAATATTGACAGTATGACTTGCCCATGGTCACCTGGTCAGCATGTTTCAGAAGTCAACCTGGAATACCCAGGTCAGCTGCATTATGGTGTAGTGATACCCTACTAAGGGACAGTAGTTTGCCCCCATGATGAATAGCCCTGGTTGTTATGTAAGGGAAATATTTAAATATGGTGACCCACTAGGTAGTCTGGGGAGGGGGGAATAGAGTTCAATTAGAAGTAAGTAGCTTTTTAAATGTGAATTATAGAGGGGACAGATGTTTTGTAAATTTCATGCAGGGTTGGTGATTTTTGGAAAAGGGTAATTATAATATGGGGAAACTCAGTACCACAGGTTTAGGGCCCCACCCTCAGTTTAAGATCTGGAAAGGTGCCTCAGGAAGGACCATTTACATCAGGATTTGGTTGTTTTTTTTGAGAGATTGGGCAGTTGGGGTTAAGTGACTTACCCAGGGTCACATAGCTGGTAAATAACTGAGATCTGATTTGAACTCAGGTCCTCCTTAACTCCAGGGCCAGTGCTCTGTCCATTGTGCCACCTAGCTGCCCTTAGATCAGAGATTCTTTATAATTTTTTTGTGAAATTGACACCTTTAGCAGTCTGGTGAAGAGCCCTTCTTCCATTTATACTGTATATGTCTTATATGTACATTATATATATTTTTTGCACATTGTCTACCCCATTAGAATGTGACCTCCTTGAGGGCAGGGTCTGATTTTTGCCTTTGTATCCCCTGTGCTTGGTACACAACAAATTCTTAATAAATGCTTATTGTCTGACTGACTGACAAAGCTAATTTAATTCACTAAAAAGGTAACCACAAACTAATTTGGTTGCCAGAGAATACCCAACAATCAATCTTGAATTATTGCACAATTTTTTTTTTTTTTTTTTTGCTTTTTGGAGGGCAGTTGGGGTTAAGCGACTTGCCCAAGGTCACACGGCTAGTTTTTTTGTGTTAAGTGTCTGAGGCCGGATTTGAATCCAGGTCCTCCTGACTCCAGGGCTGGTGCTCTATTCACTGTGCCACCTAGCCGCCCCTTATTGCACAATTTCAATTCATCTTAAGGTAGTGTGACCAGGCCATCTGTAGTATTAAGGAACAGGATGTCATCTTGAAAGCTCTGTGGCAGGGGTGAAAATCATACTGATGACTCAACATTTTTTTCCAATTTTATTATTATTTTTTGTTTTGATATCATCTTCATGTCCGTCTCTATTACCTACTCAGAATACCATCTCATATAACAATTCATTCTCAGAAACAAGGAAAGAAGAGGAAGAAGGCAGTTTGAGAAACCGATCAACATACATTGGTCAAGGCCAACAGTCAACATATTTTCCCCATTGGAAGCCCTCCCATTTCTTCAAAGAAAGGAGGTAGGTATATTCTCTATTTCTTCTTTGGAATCAGATTTGATCATTGTAATTACTTAGAATTCAGATGAGTGGGATTTGGGTTGTTGTTGTTGTTTTTTAAATTTAGCTATGGTGGTATTGGTTCTATTTCCACTGCGTCAGGATAACGTTTTTCTGATGAAATGAACAAGAACCATAAAGCCAAGAAAAACAAGGTGAGACTTTTGATATATTGACTTCCTCAGCTAGACTTTGAGCTTCTCAAGGATAGGGACTATCGATTAATTCAGTAAGCATTTAAACACCTACTGTGTGCTAGGCTTTGTGCTAAATGCTAGGGATACCGATTCCAAAAAACCCCACAGCATTCTCACTCTCAAGACGCTTAGGTTCTGTGGAGATAGTTATATACATAAATACATTTTATTTGAGATAGAAAATGATGGAGAGTGAAGGAGATTCTGTGGGTAGATTGCTTTGGGAAAATATGAAGAAATAAGTAAATAGCATTGTGTTTTAGAAAGAGCATTGGGTTTGGTGTTAGAGGGCCTGGGTTTGCATCCTGACCCTGTCTGTCACGTTGTATCCTTGAGCACATTGTACAACCTATCTTGGCCTTTATTATGACATCTCTGCCATCTTGGCTCTGATTATGACATCTCTAAACAAGGGGATTGGACCAAATAAGCCCCAATGTCCCTTTTAGCTTTAAATCTTATCCATGTTTTTCCATTAAGAGAACATAGACAATGTTATATTTACCTTCGTATTTCCGGTATGCCTTGAACATAATCCTTAAATTCTGTTGAATTTAATTCATTTTAACTTCTGCTAGGGAATACTTTTGTGGCCTTCTATGCTTATATGTATGGGGACTTTTCTAGTCACTTGAAGGTAAGGAACATTTTTTGCCTAACTACCACACACGATATTAACGATATTTGGATGATTGGAGTGGGGTATGTGTTATATACAATGTAGTTTATATGATACATAAAATATGGGTTAACGCCAGTTTTTTTTGTTTGTTTATTTACTTTTATTTTACAAGATTCAGTTCCACAGTCCCTTGAGTTTCAAATTTTCTCCCCTTCCTCTCCCCTCACCCACCCCATGGCGGCATACAATCAAGTTTAGGATCTGCAAATACTTTCACACTGTACATTATTCTGGTTGTATAGAACGGTTGTAACCAATGGAGTGAACAAAGGGAAAGAAGAAACAAAACCAAACATGGAAAAGAACGATAGCATCTGGTTTGCTTCAGTCTCATTTAAACTCTGTTCTTTCTAGCTCTTTCTCTGAATGTAGGTATCTCCTTCCATCCTGAGACTTGTAGAGTTGTCTTTTAACTGTGCATTGCTGAGAAGAGTCCAGTTTATCAAAGCTGGTCGTCACACATACAATGTGTCTGTTAAAACCAGTTTCAAGAGGCAGTGGAGTGGTAGATAGCTAACCTGAAAGCCAATACCATCCTGGCTGTCTGACCCTGGGTAAATCACTTAATTTCTTAGTGCTCCAGGGAACTCTAAGACTATACAGTATGTGGGAGAAAGGGTACTGACTCTGCATTGGTAGAGGGACTTTCCTCACCAGAAACTTCTGACCACAATGAAATCACAGATATAGTCCCTATTCCTTATCCCTAAAACATTGTTTTATGGTTTGAATTGAATGATTGGCTAAGCTACCATATTAGATTGTAAACGAATGAAAGCATAGAACATTTGAGCACGAAAAGTTTAGTTGGACAATAGCTTCTGAAATATTAGCTCAGTAACTGTGAAGCATAATAATAAATATAAGATTGTTTTGTTTTGTTTCCTTGTTGATTCTCCATAGCAGGGATGAAAGGCATCTATGGAGGAAATTCCCATTGGGACTTCTCCCTCCTGCTTCTGTGTATGTGCTCACATGCGCTACAATTTATGATCTTAGAGCTATGTTGGGGTACTTCAAAGTTAAAAGATTTGCCCCAGGGTCACACAGTAAACATGTTCGAGGTTCAACTTTCCTGGATGAGATCAGCCCTTTCTTTTTTTTTTTTTAATTTAAATTTTTTTTATTAACTTGTTTGTTTACTTTTAGTTTACAAGATTCAGTTCCAGAATCACTTGAGTTTCAGATTTTCTCCCCTTCCTTTTCCCCCCTCCCCCCGCCATGGTGGGGTGCAATCATGTATAGGGAGATCAGCCCTTTCTACTGTTTTATTTGTTATGTGGAGCCATGGCTGGCCACACTTGAGGACCTAGAAGGCTGTATGTGGCCTCAAGGCTGCAGGTTCCCCATCCCTACAGCCTAAGGTCATTATTATCTGATTTCTGTGGACTGATAACTTTCTCAGCAGAAAGTCATATCCAAAAGAGGTAAAAAAGGCTTTTGATGAGGACACTTATAGCGAGTGAGAGTCTTATTGTTGCTTCTTATTAATAGAATTTCTTACTTTCTAGGGTCATTTTGTAGAATTTCAAGTTTATGCACTTAATGTTTGAACAACCTCTGCTGAAACCCTGTGATACCTCACAGTGGCTTGGAGGTAGTGACCTTGACTACTCCGACTAAGTTAATGTACTATCTGTTCTGCTAGGCCTTTTGTGGGTCAAGCCAAAAAGATTCCCAGTAAGAGCCAGTCTTGTTGCCTGAAAAGCTCATTTTTAGAATATCTACAGGGCAATGAACTTTTCAGCCATAATACCTCAAAAACCAGCACCCAAAATATAAAGAGTTATCATTCAGTTGGTGAAGGAGGAGGAACAGCAAGGCTGATGAAACAATGAATCCTAGAAGGATTGAAGAACAATTCATGAAGTAATTGGTTTAGAAACATCCAACTGGACGTCTTCCATACATGTGTATTCTAGGCCTGTGGGTTTCCTGCTGCTAATATCTTGCTAGTCCTCTCTTGGATCCTCTTCGATAACACTTAATTTTTTTTCAATTAGCAAAAAAAATCTATTTTATATCTCTCCCAGTTCCTTCCATTATAAAAGAAAAACAAAACCCCCTTATAACAAATATTCATAATCAGACCATGCTTAAAAAGAGCTTTTCCTCCCTCCCAAATAAAGAATAGACCAACAGGGATAGGTTTTCAGTTAAAACATTTGAAGGGTAAGCCAGAAAACTGGCTTCAATTTCAAGCCATAAGTTAGAGTCCCATGGGGAAAGAAGATACATGGAGGAGACCTTGCAAGGAGACAGCAATCAATATACTTAAAGCAAGCTATTTAAATATATATGTATGTATGTACATATTTGTTTAGGCTGCTTTTCACATAAATATCACTAAGCCTCTGCTTACTCCTTGTTCCCAGGTATTTTTTAAAGAGATGATATGTTTACTTTTAAACTCAATATGGCTATTGGAGTCCATAAGTGCAATTATCATGTTTTTAAAATTTTGCTTTTTTTATGTCCTTAGATGAAATCATGAATCCATATCAATGTAGATAACTGCCTCCATCAGTGAAGATTTTCCATTCATCCATCCCTGCCTTCTGATTCTGTCTGATTCTTGTTCATATGTTTCCACAAATCCTTTATAGAGATACTAGTCAATTTATTTGATGCCTTTCTTTGGTTCTTTTGACATTCGTGGAGAATCATTGCATCCTTGGGGGAATCAGTCTGTTAAATTTGCTCTTAATGGATTACCAGCTTACTGCAGTGTTTATAAAAATATAAATATGTGTCTATATCTCTATCTAATCTATCTACATATGTATGTATCTACCTACTTATCTGTCTCTCTATCTATATCCCTATCATCTATTTATCTATCTCCCTATCTATCTCTCTATCTATCTATCTATCTGTCTGTCTATCTGTCTGTCTATCTCCCTATCTCTCTGTCTGTCTGTCTATCTGTCTATCTATCTATCTATCTATCTATCTATCTATCTATCTGTCTGTCTGTCTGTCTGTCTGTCTGTCTATCTATCTATCTATCTATCTATCTATCTATCCATCCCCCTTGGACAAGTCCTAAAAGAAGCAAGCCTTGATTTGGGCATTTAAGAAAGCATATTGTTTTACATAAAGCTAGAGAGGAAGGGAAAGGGATGGATGTTTTTGGTGAAAACATTGGTATGACATATAAGTGACAAGTAAGGAAAGGGGTCTAGTTATAACAGAAGGCCCATTCTGGAGAAAAGAGTAAGATGGTGTCATTTGGCTAGTGGCCTTGAATATCAGGTTGAATGGGTTTGACCTAGTAAATAATAGGGGACCATTGTAGATTCTTGAGCAAGAAAGTCACAAGAAGTCATTGTTTTTAAAAGATTGTTCTGGAAGTGATACAGAGAGGATAGATAGCCTTTAGAGCAGCAGTTCTCAACCTGTGGGTTGCAACCCCTATGGGGATCAAACAACCCTTTCACAGGGATCGCAGGGGTCACCTAAGAACATCAAAAAACATATTTCCGATGGTCTTAGGAACCGAGACACTGCTCCTCTGTCTCCAGGCGGGTCAGCCCACAAACAGATACGCCCACATATGAATATTAAAGGGTCACCACATTAGGAAGGTTGAGAACCACTGCTTTAGAGGATGATCCACAATTGTAATAAATACCTCAAATGCCTGGACCCATTGTTGTGGTAGGGGCTCTGCTCATCCAAAAACCGTTGGAGTTTCATGATGTGTTGTGGTGGAACCGTCTCAAAGAATTCAGAGTCAGATCACCTCTAATCCAAGTATAGGCATTTATTGAGATTGACGCCTCTCATGAAGCAGGCTAAATTCCAAGAGGAACCAGCAACTTCAGAGAAAACAAAATGGATTTTTACAGGGCAAAGATGCAATTACATAACAGAAATCATGAATATTAAAAAGGCAGGAGGGGTTTGTTAAAGAAGTAGGTAATGGAGAAGGGGTTCCATCTATGGTTCGGCGGTTAAACATTCTGGTCATTCTGCCCTCCAACTGGCTAGCTATTGTGGTCCCTTCTGGTCAAGATAGATAGTTAGGTATTGTGGTCTTGTCTTGGGCTAGATAGATGATGTGATTGTGATTGAATACAAGAACACACCTGTTTCTGTGGGAACAGGTCTGGGGGCAGTGACCAGGTAGAGACAGTAGCTGTTTTCCATCACATGGACACACCTGCTGTTTCTGTGGAAACTAAGAGTTCAGGGACACACCTGTTGTTCCAGTGAGCAGTGAGGCATATTTGAAGAATATAGGATGTTGGCAGGGGGCTAGGTAGGTACAGTGGGCCTGCTGTTCAGTGGGACTGGGCCTATAAATGAAGTTAGAATATTGGCTGTAGGGGCAGCTTTATTAGGATTCCATCACCATGACCTTCACTTAACAGTCAAGCAGAACCAGGGACTAGGCATTTGCTCTGTTGACATAGCCCCACTTTTACCTTCCCTTTTCCATTGCTTTCCCCAGGAACGGTAATCAACTCAACCTTACCTTTGCTATGTGAAATTCATGACAATCTCCTGCCCCATGACTGTGCTCAGGATTTTTGTTTCAGGGTTGTTGGGTGGCTTGACCGAAGACTTCCTTAACCAGCACTCCCTGCTCTGTCATACCACATGTCTGGGGTCTCTCTCCCATCCTTCTATGGAACCTCCTGGAATGTCTATTTTTAATAAACTCTGGGTTTTTTTTTTTTTGCCAGATCTGTGCCCTTCTACCAAAAATGACTTTGCATAGATTTCTTATTCAGGTGCATGTTATTCCCTCAAATAAATGTAAGCAGGGACTGTTTCATTCTGTGTTTTTATCTCTGGTGCTTGGCATGTAGTAGATACTTGATTGAATTGAATCTAGGCATCCCTGAACTCATTTCAGTTCAACAAACACTTAAAAGCGCTTTCCATTAGGTAGGCACCAGGGATACCACTTACATTCTACTACAAAAGGAGGGGTTTTGTCTTAAAAACATTCCCACAGATAAGTCGAGCATGGAGCAAACTGAAGTTGTGTCTTCGTCAATATGGGGTACCCCAAAAGTGTGATTGCTGGTTTAATGTTTGATACCTTAAAGGTTTCAACTTAAAGCTTTAAAGTTTAATAGCTTTAAATGGCACTGAGACTTTTGGGACACCCTTAATATAGACCAGGGAGTTGTTGAAAGCGTTTTGAGCCTGGGAATAACAATGTCAGCTCTGTACCTTAGGAAGATGCTTTTGGCAGGTGGTGAAGGATGGTTCTCGTGGTAAAGGGAATGAAGGCAGGAAGACCAGTTATAACAGGGGACATGCTGATTTCAAAATCAGGAAGATCTGGTTCAAGTTGTCCCCCATGTGTTGCATTGGCCAAGTGACTGGGGTAAATCACTAAACCTCTCAGTGCTCTAAATTGTAGAGAAAATGCCAACCTGCATTGGTAGAGAAAATTTTCCACTCTGCAAGTTGCCTAGATCAATGCAACTCTATATATGTGATATAATAATTCTATATGGTAGGATAATATAACGGGAGTTCAGTGGTGCGGCTGAGATGTGATAAGGGACAGAATCTCTCTCCAGAGAGTGGAGAGGTTCTGATGGGAGGGAAGTTAGGGAGACAGAAGCAACAAGACCAGTGCACTCATTAAATACAAGGGAGCAAGAGAGAGAGGGAAGAAGCTAACTGGGAGAGAGTGTGTGTGTGGCTGACTCAGTGTGTGCTTTAGGGCCAAGAAAGCTGCTCTTTTCTTATTTGGGAGCTAATGTCTTCCTTAGGGACAAGGATGAGCTACAAATTGAAGCAGTAATGTGTTCCTGGCCCATTTTGGGGGTTGGGGGGGACAACCAAGGAGGAGGAGAGAATGTGGCACAGCAGGGGCCAAGAGACTATTTTCCTGTTTTGTGTGATTATGTCTAGGCTGGTTGAATGGAGCATTAGCCCAGGATGCAGAAACCTTAGATTCTTCTTGTATTAGCTCTGCTTGTAGCTTGCTTGTGTGACCTTAGGCAAGATAATAACTCCTCTCTGAGGATCAGTTTCCTCACCTTTAAAGTAATAAGAGTTGTATTGATTTCTCTTTCTTTCTTTCTTTTTCTTTCTTTCTTCCTTCCTTCTTTCCTTCCTTCCTCCTTCCTTCCCTCCTTCCTTCCTTTCTTCCTTCCTTCCTTCCTTCCTTTTTTCTTTCCTTCCTTCCTTTCTCTTTTTTTTTTTTTTTTTGCTTTTTGGTGGGGAGACAGCAGGGCAATTGGGATTAAGTGACT
>CM053595.1:276486275-276522803 GCA_028646575.1 Pseudocheirus occidentalis | reverse complement strand
AGAGAGAAAAAAGTTCTAAAGGACTACTGGAGAAATGCGAATTAAAGTTAATTCTTGGAATTCATTTTGTGATTCTGAGGTTTCTTTTCTCACCAGAGTGACAAAGATGACATACAAAAAAAAAAAGAAAATGATAAATGTTGGAAGGGCTGTAGAAGAACAGGTACATTGATATACTGTTGGTGGACTGTGGACTGGTACAGTCATTCTGGAAAGCAATTTGGAATTCTTTACAGAAGAGATAAGAAACAGAAGAAAAAAATCCTACATATGTAAAAATACCTAGAACAGGTCTTTTTCTGGTCACAAACTGGAAAGTAAGGGGATGCCTATCAGTTGAGGAATGGCTAAATAAGTTTTAGTATATAAATGTAATGGAATGCCATGGAAATAAGGAAAAAGGAAGGGACTTCTTTTCAGCTAGGAAGAGTTCTTTTGAAACCTTTGTTAGTTGCATAGTTGTGATTGGGCAGTGCTGTTATCTTCTGGCACTACCCTGTTGTGTTCTGGCTTTTTTTTTTTTAATTTGCAAATTTGTCCTTTGAATTTTCCTTTTCTCGCCATTTAGCAGTTTTACATGCATAAATCACCTCATAAAACCCTATGATTTAGAGCCAGAAGGGGGTTTTGCAGTCATCTAGTTCAGGCTCTTTGTTTTACAGATAAGGTACTAAGTAGCAGAACTGGGGTTTGCAACTAAGTTCTTTGATTTTCAAATCTGATGTTCTTGCCATGACTCCATAACACTGTTCTTTTCTTTAAAGTTAAGAGTATTGTGTGGTACAGGAATGGGTTAAATATCTGTTTTAAAAATGGTTATGTTGTGTGGTTTTCTGTATGTTTTGAGGATAAAAGGTATTAAGTACTGAGTTGGTACTACAACTGTTCAGCAGCATCATAGTTAGATTTTGGCGAGCTATTTGTGTGTAACTCTTTAATCTATTTAGAATTCAATCTCATATGTGCACTTAACCCAGCTCTCTTAAGTTTTATGTAAACTTATTTCATATTGAATTTTTAATTCTTACTTGCTTAAGTTCTTATCACTTTTTTACTTCTAAATTCTTTTCTTTTTCCTTTGATTTGTTCTGTGACAGAACTGTCCCTTTTTTGTGCTCTTTGTACATCCTGTAATCTGGGCTTAGAATTCACTTTCCTATCAAGAATTCCCTTTTCATTTACCCCTTGCTTTTAAGATTTTCTTAATTTATATTACTTTTTTATTTTAAAATTTAAAAAAATTGATACCTTTATGTTTTCTTTTGGGTTTACATTTAATTCTGTATACTTTTCTCCACATCATCCATCTCTTATAACATTTTTTTTTAAGGAAGAAAAATAGTTGAACAGAACCAATCAAAATAGACCATGAAGGTCATCTAAACTAAAGCACTTATTTTACAGGTATAATGAAGTCCAACAGAGAGGTTAAGTGTCCAGAGATCACTCAGGAAGTGTCTGAGACAGGATTGGCACCCCTGTTTGCCTGCCTCCCAAGTACCGTGCTCTCTTAGTCCCACTGTGCCAGCATGTCCAATATTTCATACCTTTGCTCTCCTACCTCTGCAGAGAAAGGGGATGAATTGTTCTTTGTTCTTTTCTAGGACCAAACTTGGTCTTTATAATTATTTAGTGTTCAGTTTCATTTTTTTTGTTGTTATTCCTGTTAAAGTCCTTTCCTATGTTGTTTTCCTGCTTATACTTGCTTTACTCATTGATAGTTTCTTATACAACAGTAATGTTGTTTTAATTCATATATTAGAGTTTGTTTATTCATTCCTTCAGTTGTTGGTTACCTAATTTGTTTCCAGTTCTTTATTAACCACAGAGTCTACTGTGAACATTTTAGTGTATGTGGACCTTTCTTTTTCAGTCTTTAATCTATTGGCATGTATACCTAGGAGTGGAATTTCTGGGATCAGAGAGTGTGGACATTTCAAAATGATTTCTGCAATGGTGGACCTGCATAGTTTCATTAACAGTGTAGTTAGTGTGCCTGTTTTTTGGCAGCCCCTCTAATATTAGTATATTTCTTAGTGATTTGGAGTAGTCTGTTATTAACACAGATTTTATTGATGATATCTTTCGATTTTTTTTTTTACATCACCAGAATTTTTTCAATATCCATTCCGCTTTCCCAAAGAGCCATTCCATGTAGCAAAATAATATTTTTAAAGGAAAAGAAAAAGGAAGAAGAGAAGAAAGCAGGCTGTGAAAATGTATGTAGAGTACCACGCCCATGGACCTCCCACCTTTGCAGGGAGTGGGGTGAAGGGGGTTTCTCATTTCTCTTATTTGGAGTAATAATTGTTCTTTGTAATTTTGTAATATTCGCCTTTTTTTTGCAATGTTCATTTTTAGTTTTTGCGTTTACATTGCTGTAGTTGGATTTTTTTTCCTTCGGCTCTGCTTCATGTCAGTTCCCATAGGTCTGTGCTTCTTTGTAATCATGTTTGTCTTTTGTTATAGCACTATAATACGTTCTGTTACTTTCATATAGTGCAATTTCTTTAGCAGTTCCTCAATTGATGGACTTTTACTTCCTTTTTTTTTTTTTGCTACCATAAAAAGTGCTGCTATAAATATTTTAGTGTTTATGGGAATGTTCTTTTTGTTTATGAACTGCGTGGGGTATTGTTCCTAGTAGTGGAATCGACAGGTCAGAGAATATGGACATTTTAGACACTTTATTTTCCTAATTTCAAATTGCTTTGCAGAGTGATTGTGCTGATTTGTAGCTCTGCCTGCTTACACTAGTGTGCTTGTCTTCCCACAACCCTTTTATAACATTGACCTTTCCAGTCTTTTCCAGTTTTCTGGGTGTGAGGTGAAACCTGGGTTGTTTCAATTTGCATTTCTGTTATTATTAGTCTAGAGCCATCTTTCATATGGTTGTTAGTAGTTTCTAATGGTTTTGAGAATTCTTTTTTCATATCTTTTGACTATTTTACATTGGAGAATAGCCCTTAACCTAATCACCAGTTATCTATAGAAATATTTCACGGAAAGGGTTTTTTTTTTTTTTGCCCACCTAACAGCTTCCCTTATCCTCCATACATTTATCTTAATCAGATTTCCTTTATAGAACCTGATAAGCATCTTGGGAAAAGGGGATTAAAGAAATCTCTAAGTAAAGTGTTCTGTTCTTATTAGGAGGGCATCTACATGGGTCGATTGGATTGTCAGGGAGACAAATTCCGCCTCAGACATTACTAGGTGTGTGGCACTGGCCAAGTTATCTTTGTCTCACTTTGTCCACATGTAAAATGGGGATGATATTAATAGCACCTGCCTTCCAAAGTTGTGAGAATAAAATGAGTTCATATGTATAAAAGCTCATTGCAAACCTTAAAGTGCTCTTATAAATATCAGCTATCATTAATAGTAGTAGTATCTTCATTTTTTGGCTTCTTGTTTACATATATAACCTTTCATTATTTATGTTTTATGGCAAATGATAAATAGGGGGGAAATCAAGCACTAAATTTGTTTTGTCTTTGATGCAGAGACTCTAGAGCATTTTCAAAGCCTTTTATTAGAACTGAAACATCCTCTTAGATGAAATAACTTGTTCTCCTTTAGCAGGGCAAAAGGGAGTCAGATTGTTTTTTCTCTAGTATCCTAAATGACAAGTACATTAACAAAACCCAGATCCTACAGTTAATTACCTGGCTGGTACTCTAATCTAGTCTGTGCTGCCATTGAAGAGATTTAATTTTTCCCCCTCTCACCAAAAAAAAAAAAAAAGCAAAAAATAGTAACAATAAAAAAATAATTTTTTCCCCTCCCTGAAGTGGAGGGAAATACTATTTGGCAAGAAGCTAAATTATTTAGACTTCTAGTGTTTCTCTAAAATCCCCTCCATACTCTTTGAATGTTGACTTGTACAAGAGACATATATTGATAAGTCATGTAAGATTGTTCTTACCCATGAATAGTTAAAATGAATGCATGTTATCTTCAGAAAGTTGATATTTAAAACATTTTTAGATTTGCAAAAATAAAATGTACTGATAGGAATGCTCATGCTTGGTCTCTCCAAAGTTCATCTTGCGTAGTGTTTTGTTGCCAACAGAAGCCTCAAGAGGCATAAGCATCCTGCTTTTAGAAAATATGAAAAAATATTTCTGAGCAATGATGGTGTAACATTTTTCCTGTCCATATTAGTCATTCTTTGAATTGATTTTTTTGCCATTGAACTAGAATATTAATGGTATTAGCTTGCCTTAATTCCTCAAAGCTTTAAATGATTACCATATATAAGGTAGTATACTAAGTGGTAAAGAATATAAAATTAAACAAGGAATTTATAATTTAATAGTTAAATATAATTTAACAGTGCAGAGACCTAGACAGAATTATAAATATATAGATTAATGGCACAGAGTGATAAGGCAGAAATTGGTGGGGGGTGTGGGTGGGGTTGGCAGAGACCATGATCAAGGGAGCAGCAAAATGTGGCCTTGCAGTGGAAGCCAAGACAGGGCAAGAGAGCATGTCTGACTGGGGAGCAGCACAGTCAGAAGTATGGGGGGTGGGGACGGCAAACAAATCCATTTCAGAATTTGGTAGGAATATTGCTTCTTCCCTTGGTGAAACAGACATGTTCTATAAAGTTGTTAAAAGATGCTTATCTCTGACATGTGCTGTATTTTCTCATTGATTTCCATTTTAATTTCTTAGATATAGTATAGTTTCTGTGAAAAAAATGTTGGCCCCAATCAGGAAGTTTTGTTTGTGGATTATGATAGATTTGCTGGTATGCCTAGCATAGTGTTGCACATATTTGTTGAATTCAAAAGGCATGGCTAGGTTCTGGACCCAGGTCTCCTGATTCTAAATCCAGTGGGGTTTTTTTGTTCCTCTATCTTGCAGTTGAAATACGTAAATACTTTCCCCTTTAAGAAGTGAAAGGGCTAGATTGTTTCTCCCTTTCACTTGTTCCCTGCCCATTGTCATTCCAAACCAAACTTAACGATTGGAATTAATTAACTGTAGAGCCCATTGTTGCTGTTATTTAATGTATCTATTACTAAAGAGGTGCAAAGCAGAAAAAAAAAAAAACCCTTGGCTCAAACTGAAGGTAGGAAGAGAAAACATTAGCAAAAGTATAGATGAGCTTTTTTCTTGAGGAATTATGTGGACTGAGTAAGGTGGTTCCCTTTCTGGGTCTTGGAAAATAGGATATAACATTTTAAAAATTACATCTTTAAAAAAATTTTTTTTTGGGTCTGGACCTGTAAATTCGTCAATGTAAAGAACTCCCTAGCATGGAAATGCCTTCCATAATACAGACCCAGCAGTTGTGGTTCATCTCTAATTTATAATCTTAGACTTAATTGAGATCCAAAGACTTGACCTCAGGTCCCATAGCTAGTATGTTTCAGAGGCAGGACCCAAACCCAGGTGGTCTGACTTTACACACTGTTTTCCATTAAGTGGTTTCAGAATTAAAGAATAGGGATGGGATTTCATTGCTTTAGGCTACTCCCTTATTAGGAAACCCTCTCCACTAGTTCTCTGATTTTATGGACCCTCCTGGCTCAGAGTGAAAGTAAATAGTAGCTGTTTCTCTTTTGGCCAACAATCCTAAGGGTCTTCCCCTCCCAATTTGAGTTTTTTTTTTTAGTCTTTTTTTTTTTCGTTAAAGGGGCCATCTCTTGTCTCACTTCTATTCCTGACTATTCACTGAATGGGCATTATCTCACTCAAATTGAGAACATGAAAAGTCCTTAACCTAAAAGGACCAGGGTCTCCCATTGCATCCTGGGCCATCTCCAGTCATCCTGATCAATATCTGATCACTGGACCCAGATGGTTCCAGAGGAGAAAGTGAGATTGGTGACCTTGCACAGCCCTCTCTCACTCAAATCAAAGTCAACTACAAATCATGTTATTGTTTCCCTGATGTCATGGTCCTCTTCAAGAAAGAAGGACACACAGAACAAAGGTGGTGAGAGATTAAGTGCTTTTTCCCAGTCTGTGAGAGACATACTTGAAGGTTCAACTTCAGGTCTTTCTGGCCCCAACACCAGCTCTCTATCCACTATGCCATTCTACATCTCACATCAAAATGAAAAGGGCCAATTATAGGAAACATAATGTACCTAGTAAGAGAATGGAGAGTCGAGCTCTGTGTCAGAGTTAATGAATGTGGAGAAGAGGAACTGTCTGCTGTAGTACACAAGAGTGGCTTATAGGCCCAGTTCTGACACTCTTTGTTTTGTGGTCTTAGGCAACTCACTTTGCTGTTTTGAGCCGTTGCTTCCTTGTCTGTAAAATGGACAGTGATATTGTTTCAGAATATGGTTTTAACCAAAACTTAATAAATGTTTAAAGTAACTTGGTTTGTCACCAGTGCCAGATTGCCTAAGGTTAATGCAATGGAACATCATAGAAATCATATAATCATAGATTAAGACAGGGTGGGGATGTTAGAGACCACCTAGTCCAGTGGTTCTCAACCTTCCTAATGCCGCAACCCTTTAATACTCATAAGTGGGTTTATCTGCATGTGGGCTGACCCGCCTGGAGACAGATAGAGGAGTGGTGTGTCAGATCCTAAGACCATAGGAAATACATGTTTTCCGATGGTCTTGAGCTACTCCTGTGAAAGGGTTGTTCGACCCCCAAAGGGGTCACGACCGACAGGTTGAGAACTGCTGATCTAGTCCAACCTCTTCATTTGATAGAAGAAAAACTTAGGTTAGAAGGGAGGTTAGAAGACTTGGCCCAAAGTTATCCAGAGGCCAGGTTTATCTTCCTGAGCCTCTGTTTCTTCTTAGTCACATGAAGGATTGGACTAGAAAATTTTTTAAACTGCCCTTCAGAAATGTCTTCCTAAGGTCACAGACTGCAGAGCCAGCAGGACTTTACTCTCCAGAGCTAGCATATTCTCTTCACTAACACCGTGGATAATTTGAAGTCCTTGATTTGGGGGAATTAAAAAAAATTCTTAAAATTATAGGAAAAAGGAACTGGATATGGCTAAAGTTATTATAATGTGACATGGCATCTGTAAAGATACTGTTGTAGCATTAATGGAATAATAGTGTCTAGAAAAGGGGGGGTTTGGGGGTGGCGGCAACAGTCTTACTGTACCTGGTGCTGGTCCTATCACCTCTGAAGTACCTTGTCAAAACCATTGGAATTCAGAGAAGTAATTAGAGATATTTTTGGTTCTTCAGTATTTGTGTTTTCAGACCTAAATTACATTGTGAAATGACCATGGAAAAAATTCATTTTATATTATATTAAAGGTGGCATATGTCCTAGCACAATGGACAGTTCTGTTGTTTAATGATTTTTATGTTGTGTTTACATGTACATAAAAACGGTCTTTCTCCTTTCTTCAGGGTAAGCCCAGGAAATCATGCAGTCATCAGGGCACAGGTTCCGTGATGTGGAACATCATCCCCTTCTTGGTGAAAATGAGAATTATGATTCTTCATCCTCATCCTCATCCGAAGTTGACACAGCAGACAAGATTTGGTTCATTCGGGATGGCTGTGGTATGGTCTGTGCTGTCATGACATGGCTTCTAGTTGTCTATGCAGACTTTGTTGTGACTTTTGTCATGTTGCTGCCTTCCAAAGACTTTTGGTACTCTATGATCAACGGTATTGTTTTTAACTGCTTGGCAGTTCTAGCCTTGTCATCTCATCTGAGAACTATGCTAACCGACCCTGTGAGTATATTATTGTTCCTATTGATATTTTCTCTTGTGCTAAATTTAGTATACAGTAATCGTTTAATTTTTACTTATATGAACTTGCTGAATGCATGGCATTTTAATTGTATTAAACTGGGAAAGAGAACTGCCCCTTAAAGGTAAGAGTCCTTATAGTTTAGTTGGAATACCACTAGCCTGGAGTTAGGCTGGGCACATTTGCAGAACGAGTTTGGGCAAGTTACTTTCCTTTACAGAATCAGAGTTGGACTAGGTAATCTCTATAAGCCTTTTGTGTGGAAAGTTCTGATAGTATAGATTGGGTGGCGGTGGGGTTGCAATGTTGTATTGACATGTGGAGCCTTGGACCTCTTCTGTTCCCTCTTCTTTTGGCTGTGATTTTTGTCCTTGTGCTTTGGAATTACTTGGAGTGTAACTGTACTGTAAAAGGGAAAATAAGCATTACTAAGTGTCTGTTATGTACCAGGCACTGTGCTGAGTGCTTTGCAAATGTTGTGAGGACCTCATTTGGACAAATGAAATACTTATAACCCTATGACTGTTTTTTTTTTAAATTTAATTTTAACTTTAAATTTTTTTTTTACATTTTTTACAGTTGAGGAAACTGAGACAAAGAAAGCTTAAATGACTGGCTCAGGGTCACCAAGATAGTAAATGTCTGAGTCTGGACCTGAACTGAGATCTTCTTTACTCCAGGCCCAGTGCTCTATTCACTGTGTCACCTGGCTGTCTCTATAAACACATCTTCCAAGAGATGGAAAAACATAAGCAGAATCATCCTTTCTAAAGTGCCCACTTGTGTGCTGTTTATATGATGCTAAGAGGAGGGATGGGCTAAAATTGTAACTTAGTTCTTCATGTTTTTCTTTTTGTTTTGCCATCAAATAGCATTTATCTTTCAGCATCCTTTTTTACTCAAACTTACAAGTTCATTCTAGGCCGTCCTTCACAAATCTCCAAATCATAAAAGATTAGAGATCTTCAGGAGAAGTGAACCTTTCTCCTGGATTTAAACATTTTTCTTTATTTGTTAGAGTAGTGTTCAATAGAATGGATTTCATTTGTGGTCTGAGTTCTGCTGTGGCCTTGTTCTAACCTTCTTCAACTGCTACCAAGTCCCCAAGCCTGAAGTTGGTATGTTGCCTGTGGTTTGGTAGCAGGAACTTGAGCATATTTAGTCTCTAACATTTGAGTAAGGCACAAAGAATGAGTTAAGTTTGAGTCAGTGATACAGCAGTGTATTAGAAACACTCTTTTCTAGAGGTCACCAGGAACCTCAGCCATTTAGAACCTCGTTAATAATCCAGAAGTGAGTGAAAAGGGTCACTAAGCTTCTGAAACAGTCCATGCCCTATTGCCTATGGTTCTCTCTATAGCAGAAGCCCTTGGAACCTGTGGGTATTATTTTAAATGTATCCTTTTTAAAGAACATGATTGTTCATGTGTGCCTAGGTCATTGTGTTAGTGATTGGGATATTCAGAGAGATAAAAGACAGAGGCCCTTGCTCTTAGGACCTATTTTATTTGGTTAGATAATATGTATGCCTCAGAACAGGTTAATGAATAAGTCCTAGAGCTATCTGAGGTACATCGAGGTTAAGTGATGTGCCTGGTTTGTAAAGCTGGCTATTGTTGGAGGTGAGACTTAAAGCCCTCCTCTGCTTTGCTTCGGGCCTTGCACTCCTTCTTGAGGTATTCTCTGTGCATTAGAAGGTGAGTTCTGTTACAGGGAGCGCCTGCTCAGTGCCACAGGAGTACACCCAAGTGGGACGTGGCAAGTTATTCAGAACCAGTTGAGTTAGAGTCTGGTCATGGGAAAATGGTTTTGCTTCATAGAGCCTTAATTTCCCCATCTGGAGAATAGGGACAATAATACTAACTTAGAAGGGTTGTTGTGGGGAAAGTGCTTTTGTAAACCTTTAAAATACTGTATAAATGTATGTTGTCTTTAGTCATAACCAGCTTGGTTGCCTGGTTGGTTTCCCATCCTAGAGCAGATCAGAAATAATCAGTTGATAGGAAAATTTAAAACAAAACAAAATGAAAAGATCTAGATAACTATAAAAGTACCCCAGTCCAGGGATTATTCAATATAGTGAATAGTCAGTAAATATTAGGCACCTCTTTTGTGCCAAGCACTGTGCTCAGCACTAAGGATACAAATATGAAACAAAGAAAGTCCTAATGGGGGAAGACAACACCGAGGAGGCCACAGAGCAGGGAAGGTGCCTGCTGGGAGCACGGTGGAGAAGTTCGAGGAATCCCCAAGCATTGGGGCAGTGGTACAGAGCAATGAGGAGATGTCTGAGCTGAGCCCATCCTTCGGGGGGGGGGGGGGCCCTGGAGGATGAGGCTCCACTCTTCAGTCAGAGGGGCAAAGGGCTGATGGCACACATAGCCCTGCATGTCTGAGTGACCCCTGGGACCTCTCTGTATTGTGGTACGTTATCAGGTAACCAGTGTCATAATGAGAATCTCTAGTGTTTATAAAGTATGTTAAAGTTTGCAAAGTGGTTTACAGAAAGTACTTCATTTAATCCTCTCAGCAACCCTAAAAGATAGGTGCTATTATTATTCCCATTTTACAGCAAGGGAAACTGAGACACAGTACAGAAGTGAGTTGCCAGGGGGCACAGAGCTAGCATGTATCAAAGGTAGAATATAGACTCAAATATGGACTCAGACCAATGCTCCTGATGCTGCCCAGGCTGTCCCTCACTATGATAATGACCCTGCATGATAAAGATAAGTGCAACTTGTTTAATAGACTCTTGAAGAAGGAATCAGAATGGCTGGGTACTTAATCTTGCATCTGACACATGACTCTGACCATATACAAGTCGCTTGGTTGTTGGGGTATGCGAGGAGATAAAAGACATAGGCCCTGCTCACCCTCCGAGCCTCATTTTCCCTGACTATAGGACAGATATTCAAGCCTCCATAATGGGAGGGTTTTTATGAGGGACTCATATAAGATCACATACATAAAAGGGCTAGATTAATGTGAGTAGCTATTGTCTAAAAGGTTCAGTCTTTGCTACTTATGCTGTGACAGTGAGATGTTCTGAAGTTTGAGGGGGGGCACATTTCTGAACCTGTTAGAGTATGTTTCTGTCTCTGGGAAGTTAGACTTGTAAACATCTGATAGTTAGGGTTATTGTTTGAATAGACTGTTTGAAGTGGTTCTCCTTGTTTAGAAAATTTATCCCATCTCATTTATATCTTTAAGGACCCAAAACGTTGTAAAAGGTCAGCAGAAAATTAAACCATACTTCTCTGAGTGGCTGAAGCCATGCTGTGGCAGGGCTGTATCTTTGAGCATTTCAATCCTAGGACTTAGCATTCTGCCTGAGACAAAAAAATAAAGAAATAAATAAAATTGAATCCTTGAAGGAATTGGGGAAAAAATGATTTTCGAGCACTTTAATACTTCAAGCCCAAGATTATTATGTGTTTCCATGTCATCTGGCCATTAATTATTCCCCTGGTGATGGCTATAGTTAAGGGAACGTTTAGTAAAAAGACAGCTAGGTGACTCAGTGGATAGAGTGCTGGGCCTGGAATCAGGAATACCGAAGTTCAGATTTGGTCTCAGGCACTGGGCAAGTCACTTAACCTCTTTCTTAATCCACTGGAAAAAGAAATGGCAAACACTCCAGTATCTTTGCCAGGAAAACCTCACAGTATTGGCATGTTGGGGTCCATGGGATCACGTAGAGCTGGACACCGCTAAGTGAACAGCAATGCCTTTAGTAAACATATATAAACAAATTTGTGATCTTTAGTACATATGGATGTCAGTTTCAGAAATACTCATTTTTTTCTATATTAAACTGCATTCTAGTTGCAAAAATGAAGGTGTTTGGTGACACTTGGAAATCTTGGTTCATTCAATCCTTGTTATAAAACAGGGTATTAAAATCACTTTCTTGTGTGGTTATATGCAAAATGATTAGAAGTTATAAAATAATATACCTTCAGTTGATACAAACATTTAGTCAGCACTAGCTCTGTGCTAGGTGCTACCAAAGAACTGGATTGGTTTAGAATAAAGTAATTTAGATTTGCCAAATCAGGGTTAACCCCAGCTCTTTTGGTTAACTACAGTGAGAAGTATGACTGGTCAAAACATTTAACTTCTCTGTGTTTTATCTTCCTCACCTACAAAATAAGGGGATTTGACTGGAGATAGTTTTCGGATTTCTGAGATTTCTTGGTCTCTATCTATGCTTCTCTGATCATATCTTGTCAAAAGGTTTGAAACTGATCAGAATATGTTTTGGAAATAATATACATTCCCACTAAATTTAAGATCCTGACTGTTTGCATGTTCTCTTCCTGCCTGTTAACTATCCTTTACAACTTTCCTCTCACTGTCCCTAACATCACCATATTCTTGGTATGCCAGATTTATGAATTCTTCCAATTGTTCCCCTTTGAAGTATCTGAAATTTGCCCTTTCTTGTTCATTTCCAAAGCTGCCACTTTAATCTATACTTTCATCATCTGGAGTTTGCACTGTAACTGAGTCTTAGACATTATCATTCAACAAAGTCATTTATTTGACAAATATTTGCAGAGAGCCTTCTCTGTGAGGTTTTCTTTGGGATACATACAGAGTTGAAGTTCCTGGCCTTGGGGAGTACACAATCTTATAGATTCTTACTAATTGGATCTCCTTAACTCTTGGAGATCCCTCCTAGGAAATGAGCCTTAAATAGTTTTTTAATCATATCATACCATTCCCTTGCTTAAAGAAATAAATGTTTTCGTACTTTAATGTATCTGTAATTTAATCAGCATAGGTAGATTTTTCTCTCCATCATTGTGGATTACAACTCATTCATGCCATTTGATTTTTGTCCATGTTCACACTAATAAATTCTCCTCTGAAGACTTACCCAATATGCTCGGTGTTTTCCCTGAATTCTTTTTACAGTTTGATAGTACCAGTACAGCATTTGGGCTCTTTAGCTGATTCCTTTCTTGGACACAAGATGCCCTCAAATCATGGTTGCTTTATTCTTGAACTGGTTCTGATGACTGCCTCTTGTATTCCATCCAACTCAGTTTAGGATTCTGACTTTTTCTACTTTTGCCTCTTATTAGTGCTCCTTCTGATCCCAGATCCAGCACTCTTTCAACTGTATCACACTGAAAGAGTTTGGGGTGGTTTCGGGGGTGGGGGGGGGTAGGGTTTTTTTTGAGACATTTTTCTTCTCAGAGTTTTACGTATATTCTGTTTGTTGAGGGCACAGAAGAACCTTCTTGCTTCTGATCTTTTCAGTCCAACATTGATCAGTTTCTTGAGATAAATTTGTATTATTAGTAAAAAACAAAAAAAGAAAGAAAGGGAAAAAAAAGAACGACAAAGTTATTTAAAGTGGAAGAAGCAAGTATAAGCAAAGATATTGTAGAAACAAGGGGTGTGTCATACAGCAAAAAAGATTTGGGTAACTAGAACAAAAGGAAATTGATTTGGGAACATTTGAATGTTCTTCAAGATAGATTGAGCTAGACATGTATATAGATTTTAGAATATAAGCTAAAATAATTTAAGGTAAATGTTCACAACTGTTCTCATTTGTACTTGGTACTAAACTGTATATGAACAGTACTTATCAGTATATTTTTCATTCAAATGGGCTGGGGATTTGGGAGGAGTTTATTTCTAATTTTAATCTGCTGTTAAATTGGAATACCTTAAAGTTAGATGTTAACCTAGCCTGTGTACAGGTTTGGTTAAGTCTAGAAAACAATTGATTCTTTATTTGGCTTGTTAAGGGTTTGAGATCAGGTAAATGTCATGGGCCTTCTTCACAGAGAACTTTGGATGATGTGCTTTTTGTGGAAGTGGCAGAGGCTGCTGCGTTCGTATAGAACACCTGTTCAGAAGCAAGCGCATCCCTGAGGACACGTTTTTGATGGTTCTTCTCTGACTTCTCACCCTGTAGGGGGCGGTACCCAAAGGCAATGCTACTAAAGAGTACATGGAGAGTCTGCAGCTAAAGCCTGGTGAGGTGATCTACAAGTGTCCCAAATGTTGCTGTGTCAAGCCCGAGCGTGCACACCACTGCAGGTAGAAGCTCATGGGGGCTTGTGGGGTGTTTAACAGTAGCCTTGCGCTGACGTGTACTTCTCCCTCTTAAAAACCGGGAACTCAAACTCTTATGAGGCTGCCATAGCATTCTCTAGAAGAGACCATTTCTTTGAAAAATGACCTAGAATGCAACCACTCAAAGGCAGTGCCATTTAGATTTTTAGAATTTTATTTGAGAATTTATTAATTTACTAAAAAAAAAAGTTCATAAATTTTAGTGTTGAAATTTCATAATTTATTCATCAGATTTAACTAATAACTAAAGTGATATTAAACTTATTTACATAGATTACACTGAACTTTCTATGTTCGTGGAGGAAAGTAGTGACTCAGATCATCCCCATAGTTAGTTCTCTTTGACTTTGCAGTGCCAAGTTATGATGCTGTCAGTGGGGGAAGCATCAGAGACCGTGAAGGGAGTTGGAACAGACTTGCACTTAACTGTATGTAGTTCTCCGTGGCTAATATCAAGCTGCTTAGACTTTGTGGAAATAGGCAGCAAAGGAGAGAGATGGTGAGCAGGGTGGTCAGCTAGAATGCTGGCTTTGTATTGAAGAGACCCGAGTTCCAATTCTGCCTTGCTGGCTGTGTGCCCTGGAGCAAGTCATTTTACCTTGGAGCCTCATTTTCTTTTTCTGTGAAATGTGGTTAATGAAATTAACTCTGAGCTACTTTAAAGGATTGTTGTAAAGAAAGTGCTTTATTGACCATAAAAGAGAAATGAGCTTTTAGGAGCCCTTGAGATAGCTTAGACTTTGGGCAAGGCACTTTGGCTTCCTGGGTCTCAGTTTCTTCATTTGTAAAAGGAAGAGGTTGAACTAGATGCTTCCTAATTATGGACACTTTTTTTTTATTATTATATACAGAATGCTCTTAGGAAAGTTGGTCATCCTTGCACAGCTAACTAAAATGACCATATCTCATCTCATCACTTAACTAAACAGCTCTCTAAAGTTAGCAGTGGCGTCTCACTGCCGGATCCAGTGGCATCTTCTTCATCTTCATCCTCCTGACTTCTGGGGGATTTCACACTTGTCAGCCATCCTCTTCTCCCAGATACTTTTTCTTAGGCTTTTCTATCACTCTTGGTTCCCCCCTTCCTGTCCAGCTGCTTCTTTTCAGTCTCCTTTATTGGGTGATTGTTGAAGTCTGATGACAGGATTTTAACTCTCCTCCCAGGCCTTGTGTGGGTCCCCTTCTCTTCCTGTACCCTTGATGATAGCACCAGATATCATGGGTTCAGTTATCCATCTGTATGTAGATGGATCTCAGATTGGTTATTTAGCTTTCCTCTCTTCTCCCCTGTGCCACATTCCCAGGCTGCCAACTATATGTCATACATTACAAATCCAAAATGCCTCCCGCTCTTAGTCCTCTTTCTAACTTCGCTATTTCTTTCTAGAGCACTACAACTCTTCCAATCTGCCAAGTTCTCCACCCTTCCTCCTGTATCAGATCACTTCTGCTGCTACATCTTATATCCATCCCTTTCTGCCCTCTAGCAGGGCCACTGCTCCGGTTCAGCCCCATAGCCTCTCTGCCCTGGAATATCATGGAGCCTTTTAATTGGTTTCTCTTGCTTGATTCTTTTCGTTCTTCATTCCATCCTCTACCCAGCTGTCAAGTAATAATTTTAACTCAGATTTGGCTGTTACATTCCTCTTCCTCAGCTAGCTCTAGTGGCTCCTTGTTACTGCTTTGGTCAAGTACCAGATTTCTGTTGTGTGTTTTCACAGTCTGGCTCCAGTCTGCCTTTGCAGATTTGTGAAACATTCCTCCTTTTCACAGAGATTATAGAAGTGAGTGTATTGGCTTTCTTGTTCCTTCTGCAGGATATTCCATCTATCGTCTCTGTTCCTTTGCCTAGACTGCTCACTTCTGTGCTGCTCCCTTTTCACCTGCCTCTTAGAATACCCTGGCTCTGAGGCAGCTAGTGGTACAGTAGATAGGGAAACCAGCCCTGGAGTCAGGATGATCGGAGTTCAAATTCAGCCTCATATTAGCCATGTGATCCTTGATAAGTCTCTTAACCCCAAAAAGAATACCCTGGCGTCTTTCAAAGAATAGCTCAGGTGCACTTCCACACAAGGCCTTTCCTGATAGTCTCATCTGTTATTGCCCCTCAAATTAACCATTAGTCATTTGATTGTTAGAGCTATTAAAATGGGGCATTTTATGCCAAAAACTTGTAAATGTGATAGGGTGGTATGGCTTATTTATTGTGTGGTTAGATATACTTAGCCTTTATCCTTCTTTGTATTTATAAGTTGCTTTTATCATGTTAATACACTTAAAACTGAGAGCCAGAAAATGAATATTAGCCCAGTCCTAATAATGCATCCTTATTTAGTATCTTAAGGTTCGCATAGTTCTTTTCTTCACTACTCCTATAAAGTGAGCACTGCTAGTGTATAGTGTATTTATCATGCTTATTATGCAGTTGTAAAGACTGAGGCTTCAAAGGAGTCATGGATTAGAACCCCAGAGATTTTTTGTGTTCTTTACCATGAGTAAAAATTCAATTTTGGTTGTTTATGGTGATTGTCAAACTCTTTTGAGTATACATTTGCTTTTGGCAGGTACATTTCTCCTAAGATTAAGCCAGTTCCTCCCTAGCTCTCCATCCCAGTGAGGCACAAATTGTCAGGTCCCCTGCTTCCAGACCTACTACTGTTGTCATTGCGCATTGCTAGATGGCTGTCTGAATTCTAGCTTATAAATTTAGAAAATTGTGGAATTGTGGCCATGTTTTGTTTTTTAGTGGTGAACCTATCATTAAATTCTCAATAATGCAATTCCATTGCATCCTTGGCATTTTTCCAAATATCTGCAGTACTTAGAAAATAGTCTACTACAAAAGGAATTTGTGTTCACTCAAAATATTTGTATAGACTTTTAAAGCAGTGATTTCTAGCTTTTTCAACCACAGCAACCCTGTTGTAATGCCAAAAATTTCAGACACCCCTGGTTAATATTTGTATTGTTAGTAACTGTTTCCTGAGGAAATAGCTCATATTAGAAGGCTACCATGAATCATGAGTGCATTTTATTAATAACATTCATGTTTAAAAATAGCACAATAAGCATGAGATCTTTTGAGATCTGAGATTTGTTTAGTCAGCATCAAAATAACAATACCTGGTATACATATACACAGGGCTTTTCTGGGAATTCCAGAGATCATGGGTTGCAAGCCATTGCTTTGAAGAGCTGTAACTTTACGTGGGTGCAGGAAAGCAGGTGGTCATAGCAACAGTCAATTTGAAATGACCTCTCTGGGTGTGTCCAGGGACTCTTTTCTTACTGTTGGATCTGCTGCCGCCTAGAATCTTCCCTCCCATTTGAACCCCAGTTCCTGATCCTAGACTAGGACAGAACAGGCTCTTCCCTGACTGGTGGAGTGTCTTTCTGTCCCCCACACCACCAGGTGTTATCTTCTCAGTGTTTTCTCTCCTTTCTTGCAGTTTCTGTTAGTTGAGGTTTCCTTTGCTAGGAGTATGAACCTTCAGTTCTTTTTTTGCCCAAAGAGTCTGCTTTTAAGTAGAAACAACAGTCCTTGAAGTCAGCAGACCTGCATTTTTAAGCTCAGGTCCAGGCTGCTGTGTGACTCTGGGCAGCACTTCTTCTTTCTGCCTTAATTTCCTTAGTACACAAAATGGGGATAAAAATATTGGTACTGCTTTACCTTGCAAAAGGCCTCTCTCATTGTCAGCTTTCAAAAGATTCAGCATAATTATCTGTTGTCTTCTCTCCGTAGTCTAAGTGAGGGGCCACAGGATAAAAGCTTTGTTTTCCATGTGTGGCTAGGCAGACTAGAACACCCCCAAAGGGAGAAGGGCTTGCCACAGGAGCAGGAAGGTAGGGAAGAAGTGTTGAGATGTTATGCTAGTCTGCAGTGGTTACCAGAGGAGAAAGAAATTTTGGGCAGAAGCCTTGGGTAGGAGCAGTGACCACTCAAAAGCTGATTCTTGGGTTCCTCTGAAGAAAAAGACCGGCTCCCAACAGGATGCTATCCTGTCAGACTTGATTATTTGGAAAGGCTGACTTCCCAGCACCTAAAACCCTACCTCCCCCCTCCGAAACCTTGTAGGACTTGACGGAGGCTGGTGGAGTAGCCATCCCTAAAGCTGCCTCTGGGAAAGTCTTTTTGTTGCTGTTAAGAGCCCTGGGGGCTATGTGAATATGCAGGGCAGGAGTGAAGGACGTTTCCCTTTAGAAACATTGTTTTTAAATGGTGTGATTAGATTGTCATTACCTTATGTCTGTGGCCTGGCCTGGAAACTTTGGACCTTATACTTCATGCTCTGAATTTTTTGAGACACAACCAGTTTTGTAAATTGAAAAATTAATTGTTGACATTTCAATTTAATTTCCTTTCTCCTTATTTTCTCTGCCCCTTTGTTTTAGTTATGTTATTCTGATAGTCTGCTGTGCTAAAATATTAAAAAATAATACAACTTCCTTTTTCCAGTATTTGTAAGCGATGTATTCGGAAGATGGATCACCATTGCCCGTGGGTGAATAATTGTGTGGGAGAAAAAAATCAAAGGTTTTTTGTGCTCTTTACCGTGAGTAAAAATTAAATTTTGGTTGTTTATGGCAATTGTCAGACTCTTTTGACTATAAACTTGCTTTTGGCAGGGATGTTTCTCCTAATTTTGAGCCAATTCCTCCCTAGCTCTCTCTCCGTGCCAGTGAGGCACAAATTGTAGCAATTGCATGGCCCCTAGTTGTGAGCTGCATATATTTTCCCTAGGCCTGGGCCATAAATACTTAACCCCGTGTTGCTCTCCACAGAAGAATTTTTCCAGTGCGACCTTGGGGTGCTAATAAATATTACACTATTTAATTTCAGGGATTTAAATTTTTTAAATTTTAAATTTAAATTTATTAAATTAAAAAATTAATTTAAATTTATTATTGTAAAATTTTTTAATAAATTAAATGTAAATTTATCACTGTGTGCTTAATGCATTGATTTTACTTGTCACTTGAAACTGAATAGAAAGAAAACTAACATCCATCAGCCTTTTTCTGTTCACAGCAGATCACAGCCTTATAAGTGCCTCCTATTTTTTCTCTTATCCAGATGTATATAGCCCTGTCTTCAGCTCATGCTCTGATCCTGTGTGGATTTCAGTTTTTTTCCTGTGTCCGAGGGCAGTGGACAGGTAAGCACATACTTGGGTATATAAAAATTGTTTGTAGAAATACAGAAATAGTGTTACCATACTGTTTCATGTGCAAAGAAACAAAGTATTACACGTAGTCGCAAACACTTTAAAGAAAGAATATTCTTAGGTTTAGGAGAACCTCTTTTGTTGTCACTTTGAATGCTTTTCTAGCAGAAGAGATTATGATTATAGATATTATTAGATTATTATTATTACATTATGACACCAAGACTATCTCTAGTAGCACCGTGAAGCCATATAATCAACTTTCCCTTATAATCATAATGTATTTGGCTCTTTGGAGGGTTATATAATTTGGCTGTTGCAGGTACTATGTCTAGATAGAAATTAGTATTCTTTTCTGCCACCTATTAGAGTATCATTCCTGCCAAAAATTTCTTCCTTCTTTTTCAGTTGATTTATTAAAAATTTTTTTATATTCTTTGCGATGGAGACGTGAAGGCTTGTCCTGCTTTAGTAAAATTTCTTTTTCTCCCCCTCTTCCTCTTGCTTTCTTTAACTACATAAAGCATGTGAGTGTGTGAGAACATGTGTGCAATGTGAGTAGTGAGAAAGAACATTGGTAAAGTGGTTGGAGGCTTGTGTCCTCTCGGGCCCAGTTACCTTGGGTTTGTCATAGCCACGAACTGTACCTCTCACTGTTCTTAAGTAGTGCTCTTGTACATGCAGTGATTGATTACAAAAGGCCTGGTCAGTACAACCACCCTCCAAAGCATTTATCTGGTAATGTGTATGTATTCAGTGTGAATTCCCATTCATTGAAGTTGAGTGTTGTCATTAGATGCCGATAGTGATATTGGCATCTGCCTCTGATGGAGAATGGAGTGTCAGATGTCTTGCTGACTTGGTCCAGACATATTTTAGTTTATGTGTAAGCTCTGAGTGGTAGGATAGCTAATTTTTTTTTTAAACCAACTTACCTTCACTAATAGGAAAGAGAGCAAAATAAAGACAACAATCCTTTCTTTTATCCATTGTCAGCATTTTTGTTTCTTTTAAGAGCAAGAGACTTAGGAAATTAATTTTCTTTCTTTGGGATAAGACTTGACACTAAAGCATTTTTAGAAAGATAGCTTTGTTGTCTTTGTCTAAAAAACTCAAGAGAAAGACATTTAGTTTTTCTTAAAGTCACCTAAGCATTTACTATAGAGAAGGAAGAAATTTTCTGATACAGTAGGTAAGTGATGCAGTCATATTTGTGAGAAAACAGCACTAACAACCGAGAAATCATTTATGTTTGACTTGATTTTGATATCCTGGACATTTGTAACATTTTTTTAAAAAAATCACATAATAAGTAGCTCAACAAAGGAAGAACTGGAACACAGTCCTGTTTCCTATCCTGCTGCCCTCCTCCCTCAGCTCTGCTGCAGACTCGTGGTATTAACCTTTCAGACCCTGTTAGAAACTCCAGCTTGAGCAGGATTCCCTTCCCTGTGTCAGCTCACTGTGTGTCTGGTTTAGCTCTTCCCTGGGTGAATTAAGGGGTTAGGGTTGGTAATTCTGATTTTGTTTAAAAGGCCTTTCCTGGTGGATGAATCAGGGTGGGGAGTTACTGAACTGAAATGCTGTCCAAGGATGCAGTAGTCTCCTCTCTCTCAAACCTTTTCTTCGGCTTTTGCTGAATTGCAGGCTGCATGCAGTTAGTCAACAGAGGAATGGTACTTCTAGGCTGGGACTATGAGGAAGTTATGAATATGCAACAAAAAGTATTGAACTTTTATTTTACCAGTTTTCTCATTTAGAGCCCAGGTGTGGAAGAAAATTAGTGTCCAGTCCTTCATTTAAGCTAAATGAGAATGGGAAGTAAAAATACACAAAATTAAGCATTGTATCATGTTTTATATGTAGTATGAGAAATCATTCTTTGTTTAAAAGGACCGGGCATATAAGGAAAAAAACTCTTATTTTAATCAACTCAAATAGTTTAGAATGTAAGCCAACATAAGAGTGGGCTCTAAATCACTTATTTTCTTGGTAGCCCAGTGAGAGCTACCTTGAATTAATTACCAGTCAGATTAATGAGTACCACTTTCTCCATTTTTAAGGCTAAAAATTATGTTGTCCACAAGTGGTGATGTGCTCAACTACAAATAAGTTTGCCTGTTTGTAAAGAGGCATATTTATACTGTGCATAAAGAAAAAGATGTATCTTTTCATAGTTATTTCTCTTTGGGAATGAGACAGACCAGCTGTGCTCAAATAAGAATATTGTTTAGTAGTCAGCAGCTTCTCTCTGGAAAGATGAAAGTTGTTTATTTTTTGTGCTTTCTTGAAGGGTAAATTACTTTGATTTTTATATTTCTTACACAGTTTAAAAAATAATGTAATTTCTATTATAGTATAAAACAAACAAAAAACATCCCAGCTTATTTAACAATTCACAAAAACCAGTTTCCCATCTAATCAGACACTGAAACCATTGACTAGGAAACAGAATTGTCAGGCATCCTTTGTGCTGGTGTAAGGCTGAGCTTTCCAGGCCTCAGACACCCAAACAGAAAACCTTGTTTCTCTAAGTGGCCCTGGTGCCAGTGTTTGCAATTGGGTTTGCCTTTCTGCAAGATAGACACAGTTGTTCCTGTACTATCAGGAGCATAGGATTTCTGTAAGTGAACTTTTTGTTCACAGTGACACAGTTTGAGTATATGCTCTTTATTCTAATGGATGATTCTCTTGACCTCTTTCACAGAATGCAGTGATTTTTCTCCACCTGTAACTGTAATCCTGCTGATCTTCTTGTGCCTTGAGGGTCTTCTGTTTCTCACTTTCACCGCAGTCATGTTTGGCACTCAGATCCACTCAATATGCAACGATGAAACGGTAGGTCAGAGTTTTGCTTTTTGTGCCGTTCTCTGAAGTGGAGATTTAGGAATCCTCGGACCATTGGATCACAGACCAGAGCAGGAAAAGTCTGTGAGAGGGAGTTAGTCCAGCCCACTTATTTTGTAAATGAGAAAGCTGAAGTCCAGGGTGCTTAAATGACTACCCAGTGTTAGATAGAAAACAAATATCAAAGGGAGAATTTGAACCTTGTCAACAGACTCCAGGGCTAGTGTGTCTTCTTAAATTTATTTATTTTTTTAAAATTCTGAACTTAGAACATATCAAGCAAAATGAGCATTTCCTCATTCGGAATAGAATAAAGATTCTAATGTGAAATTATAAAGCTCTGTTACTACATGTAGGTTGATTTTTCCTGTTAAATATATAATAAATTCAGTATGCAACTTTCAAAACTGTCCTGCTTGACAAGTCCAAAAATTTCTTTCTCATTCTGTACCTTGAGTCCATCTGTCAAGAGGCGGGTAGTAAGGTCTCTGGTTGGTCATTGGATTAATCAGGGTCCTTATGTATTTCTTTTTAAACATTGTTATTATCTTAAGTTGTTCTTCTGATTCAGCTCACTTCACTCTGCATCCGTTTGTGCAAGTCTACTCCAAGTTTCTCTAAAACTGACCCTTTTGTGATTTATAGTGGTGCAGCATTATTCCATTACATTCACAGACTCATTGTTTGGCCATTCCCCGTGTGTTCTCTAGGTTGCGGTCTTACTTCTTCAGGTGATGCTTTACCCAAACCATCCCTAACCTGGGAGTTTTCCCTTTCTTGAGCTGTGTTATTTATAAGTTTTCCTCTCCCATTCCTCTCACTGCATCTTATCCTTAAAATTTTCAGTTTAACTCTTCTTAAGTCCTTTCAGACTATCTCTGGGCAGCAACATGGGAGTGGAAACATATGGAGGTGGGATGTCCGAGGGACCAAGATTAGGTATTTTATTGTCCCCTGTTTTCTCTCTATTTGTAGTACCAACTGGGGGAACTGGAACTGAACTGATTATCTTTCCCCCTAAATCTTATTCCAAACTTCCCTATTTCTCTTGAAGGCCATGCAGTCCTTCCATTATCTCAGGTGCATAGTATTGGCCACATCCTCAACTCTTCACACTCCCTATTCTCCTCTATCATTCCATTGTCCGATCTTACCCTTTCAACCATCACATTTCTTAGACCTGCCACCTTCCCCTTACTCGCACAGCTGCCACCTCAGATGGGGTTCCTGCCACCCCTTCCCTGGGTTATTGGGATAACAGCCTGTGTGGTCTCCCTGCCTCCTATCTCTTATCACTCTGAGCTATACTGCAGAATGCTGCCAGAATCATCTCTTTAAGGGTAGATATGACCATGTAATTCCCATACTCAGTCAACCTCACTGGCTTTCTGATGCCTGTAGAATAAAATATAAACTCTGTTTAGCTTTAAAACTCTAAACAACCTGACTCCAGCCTATTTCGACATTAATTCACTTGACATTACTTCTCTTTTGCTCTACAATTCAGCTAAACGGACCTCTCTGTTCCTCACTAACGGCACCTGTCTCTTATCTTTCTGCCTTTGTACCGGCCGTTGCCTGTGCCTGGAATGCACTCCCTCCTACCCTCAGCCTCGTCGCTGTCATTTTTTTGTAAGATGTGGCTCAGACGCCGTTTTCTGTATGAAGTGTTTCCTGATGGCTCCAGACTGTGCGTGGTTTCTTTCCCATCATTACTTAGTAGTACTTCATGTGTTTTCTGTGTGTGTAGGTATACATGTGCGCTGTTAACTTTATATTTATGCTATATGTGTGTGTATATGCATATACAAACATTACTTATATATACATATATTCATATATGTTTGTGTCTTTAAATATCCAATATTAAATAAAAGAACAGAAATATATAATTTAACTTGATTTATTTTAGGAATTATAAAAATTGAATTCATTTAGCTCTGAATTTCCATTCAGTGTTAACTCTCTATTGTCAGGCAGTAATGTTATTATTTATTTGTGCACAGGAGATTGAAAGACTGAAAAGTGAAAAGCCAACTTGGGAACGGAGGCTCCGATGGGAAGGGATGAAATCTGTTTTTGGGGGCCAGCCTTCGATTCTGTGGATGAATCCTTTTGCAGGATTTCGAATCAGGAGATTCCTACTGAAGTCAAAGAGAGGTGGTCCAGAATTTTCTGTGTGAGGCCCACTTTCCCATATTGGAACTTGCAAGTGCACTCTAGGATATTTATTTGGGGTTTGAAAGCCTATCGACACATAATCTGTGACCAATGGGGACTGAACCAACACAAACCAGTTGCTTGTAGCAAGCAGAATTTTATACATTTATAGTCACGGAGATCCCAAATGTTCCAAAATGTTAACTGGATGCTGTAATGACTTTTCAGCTGTACCACTAACGAAAGGCATGTGGCCACACTAAAGAAGCCAAATGTCGTTATTCTACTGTGAGATTATGATTTCTGTTAAATCTTTTTCATTTGATCAAATGTTGTTTGGGGTATTACATATGCTATTTTATTAAAAATCCTGTGTACTGAGCTGCATTTGTCAATCATGAAAAACAATCTCCAGTGAACAAGAAGTCTCAAGCCAGTAGCATCAGGGAGTTTCTGTTTACCATGTAATTCCATTCCGTTATTGCTTTTCCTGTATCTTAATGCTACAGGGACCCTTTCTTAGAGATACATTTGTCTTCTCATTTTTATCCTCTCTTATAATTAAGTCACAAAAGATTTGTGTGCACTGAGCAGTGTAGGTAAATGTCAGGTACACTCATTAATTCCCCCCACCCCCCTTATCATTGCTTCCTTCCTTTTCCCCTCACCTGCCCAACCCCAGGACAAAATGTTTTCTTCATCCTAGCAGCAAGTTTAATATATGTAAGTTTTTCCTTTTTTAAAAAAATTAAAATTTTTATTTTTAATGGCAAGCTATTTTTAAGAACCTATGTTCAGGGAAGAGGAAAAAGCTGCTATGACATCCTCCTTTGGGACTAACTATGAATGTATTGCCAGTTGGACAGTCTGCAGATCCAAAGAACAATCAGTTGTCTCCCCTCCCCTTTCCCTTTTTAAGATCTTGTGTGGGTTTAATTATTTTAAAATTTTGAGAGAGTAAAGGAGCTGGAACTGGTTGTTTTTTTTTTTTTTCAGCCAAATTAGCATTATATGCGTGAATGTCACTCTTGGTAAAGAAGAGTCAAGCCTCATGTTAGAAAACCTTAGTCTCTGTGCATCTCAATGCTGCATTGTTAGTCTGAGCAAGGAGGAGATCATACAACCCCCACAGTGAAGGCCGACCAATGTGCATTTCACCACAGCTTTAAAGAAATAACCGAAGGGCATCGGCTCTTCTTTTTGTGGCTTTGGTGCAGAAGAGAGCAGAGCACACATTTCCAACTCTCCTAGAAAGAAACAAATAAAATTGAACTACCAGAATGCCTAGAGCTAGATGGGGGGGCTGTCATTAATGCTGTTCTTTCCTCACACTACAATTGATGAGAACCAGGTGTGTAGCTGAGAATTCTGCCTATGCGGCAAACAGCTCCTTTAAGAGCAGTGGGATGGGATGGGATGGGATGGGTGGGGAGGGGGGAATATTGCCTTAAACTCACCTGGCTTGTGTATATTTTGTCAGAATCATCTAGAAGCAATTTATAACATGCTAAGAGGTCTTCCTTATTTAAATTGATCTCCCACACTAAACATTTTGGTATTTTCCTTCTGGACACAATGCCTTTCTGTTTATCTGTGAAAATCTTCAAAGAACATGTGTATTCTAATCTTATACTAGTATAGATGGAATTCATCAAATGATCAGCCCAGCACACAAAAGCCAAATGAACAAAGCAATTTCATTGGTGTAAGATCACCACAAAAATGTATGTAAGGTTTAGGAGATTGACTAAGAGCAGCCAGAAAAGCAACAACTTAGATTTGTGGCATGATCGACAATGGAGACAAGTTCCAAGAGAACCCTTTTTTTGCACATCTGTTGGGAGCATATATTAGGCTTCATTATGAGGCTTTTGAAATGATATATAGTCTGTTGGTTGAAGATTATTAAGAGTTTGAATCCTGTGAGACTTAGCAAGTGTGTGTGTGTGAAATCAGGTCTACTTGGCTTTTTCAACCCCTTTCATTGTAATTTTTATATAAAATAAAGCCATCCATTGACATTTCTCAAAGTTGGTAATTAAATGATATCGGGTCTCATTGGATTTAGTCTCTTTCATTGGCTCACTGAATTTCTTTTGAAGGAAGTCTATGACATTTACTAACCCAGTTTTCAGGCACTGTGGAATAATTCTAATATCCAAGCTGAATTTGCCAAAGAGTATTTATTGACTGTCAAAGAGTCCCAGTTTCTCATGAATTTAACTTTCTAGTGTGTGTTTGTGATCCCAGGACTTAATCTGAAGGTGGAGCTACATTCAGCCCAGACACGAAGGCAATAGAGTATAGCTGACCAAAGTCCTAGCCAACCAGAGGGCTAATTCTTCTGTCTGCTTTCTACTTCAGCACAAACCTCTGAGGTCATTTAACTTGGGGGCTGATAGCACTGTGCACCACCGGCCTGAATGTTAGCATGATCATGATGCTTGCCAGTCGCTAAGAACAGACTTTTTTGTAAGGTTGTGTACGTTATATTTTAGAGGGATTGCTATTCAAAATGGTCATAATACATGATTTTCTTTTAGGTTCTCCAAGGAGATGACTTAAATTAGCTGAAAAAAAAATCCCTTGATGTTTTTCCACCTTATTACCAATGAGGTATTTTCTGTTAATATTAGCAGCTTCTCGACTTGTCCCTCATAATCCATCTTGACTGCAGTCACATCCATGCCACATAATAAAATAGAATCGGTGTAAATATGGCATCACTACATGCAGAAAAACATCCCTGAGGTGTATTTAAAGAAAGAAAAAACAGGGTAGTGGGAATGATGTATGTTTCACAATGGTTGGTTGATGACTATATATACACCTATGCAATTTTACTCTTTCCCTTTGTTAGAGCCAAATGAAATTTATGCTCAGAGGATTCTTTTGGAGCAAGTTCTCTCGTGGCCTATGAACGAGCCTCAAAGTTTGGAGCCTTAGAGATAGGCATGGATCCATTTAAATACTCACTTGGCAAACATTTCTTAGCCACTTTCTGTGTGCCCAGTCTCGTGTTGGGCACTGTGGATGCAAAGACAAGATGTGGAGTCTGCCTGCAAAGAGAGGTAGTGTGCAAGGGGGAGAGAGGTTAATGCCAGGAAGAGAACGAAAAGGCAAACTAGCTTCAGGTATTTAAGAAGAACTGAGCATTTTAATGGGGAGGAGAGGAAAGAATGGGTGTGGGGGGGGGGGAGACTTCGAAGAGGAGGTGGCACATGGTATGTGCCATTAAGAAAGGGAAAAAAAGGAACCTTTGCAGTCTGGGGTGGGGTGTGGGGGCAGTTCATTCCTGGCATGATGACGTGGTTTGAGTATAGGCAAAGAGAAGAGGGAAGGAAGACTGGATGAGATCAGGGAATGCGGATATTACATAGAAGTAGAGTAACATGAAATCTGGGAAGATAGGGACTGGTTTCCCCTAGAGGAAAAGTCAGTGGTAGTTGAGAGGCAGTTGAATATAACAAAGAGTGCTTACTTCAGCTGGTAAGAACCCTTGGGTTCCAATTCCTCCCATATCCCAATCCTCCCTTGTGAGTCAGTCACTCACCCTGTCTGGTCTTTCTTGTCTTGTCTGTAAAATGGGTACAGTGCTTCACACCTTGCCTGAAAAAAAAGAGCTAACCAGATTCTTTCCAGGGCCCTTCTAACTCAGAACTGTTAAGTCTATGTAGACTTAATACTGTGCAGCATATATGTAAGTATTAAATAAATACTTGTGGATTGAGTATATGAAAAACAGCAGGCTGATTAATAGTGCTAGTGTATTGGCATTCCAGCATAGAATGAGAATGGCATTAGCTTCCTCCTTACCAGTGAGGACCAAATTTCCGGTTAGCTACAAAGGCTTGTCTCTTACAGTTTTAGTTATGTAGGAATTTAAAGTCTGTTGTATAACAAAGAAGATTCCATTCAGTAGAATGACTCCTTTGGTCAGATGGGGTCAAATTGAGATTTGACTTAAATAATATTTCATTTTGTGGCTGTTTTCAGAAGTTTTAGGCTGAGGTATAAATAGGCCTATTGGGGACTTCCTGACTCCATCAGCCAATATTATTGAAGCCTCTGCACACTGAAAGGCATCTTCTGAATTAAACTTTTAATGGTCTATAACACCAATGTGCACATTGTCTGTATTTGTGGGATGGTGATAGATGTCTTACTCAAGGGTGAGAAGTTGGTGTGATGTTAACTTTACACACACTTTTTATAAACCTATTTAACAGGAGAAAAGTATGCTTTAGGCAAGTGAGACTGTTGGTTTTATTAACGTTAAAGTCTTAACCCTAACTGGGGCAAACAGTGACTTAACTTGTTCTCCATTGTAGCCATCTATGATGAATTGATAATTATCACTCTAATTGGACCATCCCAACCCTTTCTTTCTGTGAATTACCTCATGGTATGTGAAATGTCACAGATCCCCCCAGAAGGCAGGGTTATAAGGTGAATATCCCTACTAGCTGCCTTCTTCCTTGGGTGTCAGTGGTGATAACCTCGGAGAGGTTGACCCAGTAAAGCTTTGAGATTTCTAGAAAGAGCTCTGGCTGTTGATTGGGGACCTCAGTTTCTTCTATATGAAGTGATGGGGAGGAGGGGGAGTGTGGAGATGAACTGTTAGAACTGGAGGTTTTCCTGAGCAAAGGCTAATGCAGATGAGCATGGTGGGAAAAATCTATCCAATCATTTATTGTGTCTGTACAAAGCAGGAGTCAGCAGTGGGAAGAGGGCTGGATTTGGATTCAGGATTGAGGTTCAGATTCTGGCTTAAACACTTACTGTCTGTTTAGCCTTTGGTAATTGCTGGTCCTATCAAACTGTAGAGACTTTGAGTGAGTCAGGTTGTATGTACCAGGGCCAGCTTAGCTAAGTGCTCAAGATCAGGGACCAGGTGATAAACAGATTTTGACACAGCAACTCATGAAAAACTATGAAGATACTGATCTTAGTAGAGAAAGTTCCCATGCTGACAAAACTGCAGTCCTTTGATATGCTGAAAAAATGTTTGATGGGTGATGACGCGGAGATAAAAGGTAATTAGATGAGATGTTTTGCAGATCTTAAGCACTGTTTCAGTGTGAGCTGCTGTTTGCTGAAGGCTAGGCATGGAAACAAAACTGTAATGTAGTCTTCCTTCCCTTCTTCCCCTCGTATAGCTTGTATATATACCCCCATATGCCTCCTTGAGGGCAAAAACTTTATTTTTTGCCTTTGTATATTCTGTGACTAGCTCAGAGGCGCTTATCGATTGAATTGCCTTCAGTAACAGTGCATTTATAACAGGATTGATTTTTAACCCTGACTAAAGACTCTGGGACCTATTTGACATAACAGGCATCCCATTTTTGATTGGAGACGTAGGATAGCTGTATATTTATACTAGAGTAGGCGACAGCAGTTAAGTCTTACTTTCCTAGGACTGGCTGAGATAAAAGGGCTTGCTGTCAGCCAGCAGTATCGCCAGTTTGCTTGGTAATGCTCTTATCCCTCATCCCTCTCCCCAGTTCTCCTAGACAGTTGCTTCCACTTGTCTTAATAACCAACTGCATGTGACAAAATTAAAGTCTTGTAGGTCACCAACATCATTAGCTAAGAGAATCATTGGGCAGTAGAATCCGGAAGCAGCCTCTAGGCCACCCTACCACATGGCAGTGAGAACTCGGGTTATGATTCTCTCTAGATCAAGTGGGATAATATTTGTACAGCACATGATACTTAGTACATACTAGCCCCTTACTGAATGCTTATTTCTTTGCTTCTAGTGATAGCAAATGAAACTTTAAAGAGCCAGAATCCCCTGAGCAAAATTTCCCTTAAATTAATAAGAGTCAAACACAAATTTTGTATTGTGTTTTATTTGGAAAAAGAAACCCAGAAATTTTAAAGACAAGCAAATTCAAAATGATGCCTATGATACCCGTGTGTGCATAGAGCTCTGCAACTACCTGCCTCCTTCCAGCAACTCTGGGGAAAAGAGTCAGCAGTCAGTAAATATTGTTTTTGAAAGACCCTTAGGGGAAACAAGAATTGGCTTTGGCATCACACTGATAAGGAAGAGATCCGGTAAAAACAACACTTGTCAGGCTTCGCTGATTTTCATCTTCTATTACATCTCATTATTTTTATTTGAGTGTTTGGTAGGCAGAGCTGTAACTGGCAGGGGGACACTGGAACCGCCCCCAGAGTGTGCTAATGCCGGGGGAAGACCTGCCCCACACTACCTTGTACATCTCTGTTCCTCCACATTCAGTATGCACACATCTTTGTTGGTCCTAGGCCATCATGAGAATCCTGTTATCACGACCTACGATTGCAACTGGGCAAATGACCTGTATCGTCACACTGGATTTGGAGACCTGTAGGGTGTCCAGGATCAGTGAAAATGCTTGCCCTCAGCAGTGTGCCAGTGAGGATTTTTGCCCCTTCCCTCAAATATCTAGTCATTGTTGTGCTGGACCAGTGTAATTTGTGAGAAGCACAAAAAGAATTTTGAATTATTGGCATGGATTCCATTTCCTGATTGCCAAATCAATGTGGAAAAAAGTCCTCCAACTAAAATCTGCCTTGTTCAAGATTGAAGATTCCTGAGTTAATGCCTGAAAAAAATGGCTCCTGAGTTCAAGAGAAAATAGCAATCTGGTTATTGCATGATTATAGTCAAACTCATTTTCTCTTATGATAATGATCACTGGCCATTTGTTAAGTATTGATTACACGTTTACCTGTTAAGGCTAACAAAAATCAGCAGTTCAATTTTGGGTTTCATTGGCTGACATTTAGCATCACAGTTGGTACATGGTGGTGTCTCTGCTGTACCAGGCTTATTTGAGGTACATAAGTATATATTCTGTTTTACTGCCATGTTCTGGCTTGAAGTTTCAAGATACCAGGCAGTTCTGAATATTGGTGTGATTTCCGTCTTTACAGTTGGAAGAAGCAAGATTTTTTAAGGCCTTGAAAACAAGCCACACACATTGCAATAATGACATTTTCATGCTGTAGGCTAACCTCAGTGAACAGAAATATCACAGCTTTCTAAAATTTTTGAGCATTAATACTGTACATGAAAAATTGTTCAAGAGGTTCCAGATATGCAGCTTTATGCATGTGGGAATGTTGATCAGGTTTTTTTTATCTGTTCCTACAGTGATACATATGTGTGTATACATATACATGCACATACATATATACATATATGTATATATAAAATATGTATGTGTTTTTAAAATTATGCATTTTTGTAATGAGGTTTTTTTTTAAAGCTATAAAAAGGGCATCAGTAATGAGACATTTTCACAACTCTTGACTAATGTGAAAGTACCTGCATTAATTGCTCATATATAAGGTGTGAGTATGAAGTCATGGGACAGATTTTTTTTTTAACATTAGAATTTATACATCCAAAGGTATAATGTTATCCTGTTCAAGGCAGTCACCATGGGAAGCTATGCTTGTGCTGAAGATTCTGTCTTTGCTTAAAATATGTGTGCAAATCCTCTTTGGGAGTGACCTTCAAGAGCCAGTCTCTTTATTTTGATTTGAGTCTTTAGCAAGCAGAGCTGAAACCAGGCTTATTCCTTTTATGTCTCACCTCTCATTGTTTATTCTTTTACCCAAATGGTTGTGTCCAGTTTGATCCCCTTCTTCAGTCACCTGCTATGACTAACTCTGCTGTTTCCAAAACTCAGATCCATTGTCACAGGACAGAGATTTGTCATCCCTGGGAATAAAAGAATGAACTTGGCTCTAAAGGTAATTTTGAGAGGAAGTGCCCTGAGCAAGAAATAGTTCTATCAATAACTTCCCATGGATGAATGGCCATTGTTTGCACATTCAATTTCTGTCTGTTTGAGCTTCAGTCTAATTATTGTCACACTTCATCTGTGTTAGGCAAAAGGGCCTTTGTGACCTGAAGCTTGATTCAAGCCATTGAGAAAAGCTGGTTTAGTAGAAGGCTGAGCGATTAGGACGTCTGAAGTGGGGAATGGAGGCAGAGGTGGGGTGGTTAAAATGCAGAGAGGTTTTGTGACTTCATATTAACGGTGGATTTGACCTCACATCTCATCCCTTTATGTACATCATCTCTTTTGACCCTTACTATAGCCTGGCAAGGTGGGAGCTGCCAGTTATCTCCATTTTACAGAAGAGGCCAGTGAGGTTCAGTGACTTCCTTATTGTCCACACAGCTGGCACTACCCAACTGTAATGGACATACTGTTGTATCTTATCAAAACGAAACCAAAATTCCCCAGCAATAACCAATTACTCCTGTTTTAAGGTAGTGATGTGATCTCATTGAGGCAGGAAATTGTGTAGATGTTGCATTGGAATGCTTTGAGAAGATGGGTTAAAGATGTGACTGGCAGGAAGGAGGAAACAGGGAAAGGATATATGCGAGGTTAGAGCCCACATGTACCAATCAGTCCAGTGATTAGCACAATACCTTACACATAGGCACTTAGCAGATGTTTCTGGAATTGAAAGATGGCCAGGTCCTTCTTCAGATTGGCAGGTGGATACCTGAGTATACCCCTTCTGCCCAATTTGCAAATGGGCTATTTAAAAAAAAATACACTCACTGTCTGTTTTCTGTATATGTATGGGCTTCATGTTCTGCCTCTAGGTCTAAAAAATCCCAAGTTGAGGACACAAATTAGTTGGATCCTTGTTGCCTTGTGTTTTGCTAATAGAAACCAGAGGTTTCAGTCCTGCCAAATGGAGTTAGATCATAGTGATTTTTTCAGTTCTGTTGGACAGCTGTTAGATGTATTTACTTTTTAAGTGTCTCCAAAGTTTAGCCCTCTTGTATTTGCAAGAGGGAAAGAGGCCTTGGAGAATCAATCCAGGGACCATCAAACAATCCTGGTATTAACTGAGTAGCCAGCTGGATGTGACCATTGGAATCCCCCAGCCCCTGAAATCTGGGCTGACTTTGAAGCTGAAGCAGTCATGGTGGCTCACATCTGGAAAGGTAAGGAGACTGGCTTGTAGCTGACTTCCTGGGGGCTTAAGTCTCTTCATTTTCGTAACTTATAAAATCTCTTGCTTAGGTACCACTGTCTGGGGCAGTATTTGAATGGGCATCTCAGATCCTCTGGCAGGGTCCAATTTGTAATCTTCATTCCCAGGGCTTGTAGGAGAAGAGACAGATGTGTCTGGAGATGCTGAGCAGGGAAAAAGATGTTAGTTCAGATCTCTCCTAGTTAAAATGTAAACTTTGAAAACTCAGAGCAGAATGAGCTTTTTGATCAGAGCTCACACTTACTACTATTAGCTAAACTGGAAGCTCAGCCCAAAATACTTCTAAAAATTGGCTTCTAGTGATTTTTTACAGTTCTTCCTCCCACCCTCCAAAAAATAAATTAAAAGTTGGCTATTAAAGATGGAAGATTTTCTATCAATCAAGAGTAATTAACCTTTTTTGGGTCATAGACCCCTTTGTCAGATGGTGAAACCTATGAACCCCTTATGAAAATTGTTTTTAAATGAATAAAATAGGATCACAGCACCACAAAGGAAACCAGTTATACTGAAAAGTATATTTTATAAAGTTCACGGACCACAGGTAAACCTTTGGTTGAAGATATTTGAATATTTCCTGAAAACCCTAACATCTGTATCTCAGTCCTACAGGGCCTTGCTTCTTATTAGCTGCTAGCGTGTCCTTGTTAATGTGTGGCCTCCCATGAGTATCTGCATTTAATAGATGTCTCCTTCTTTAAGTTCCCCCATCAGACGCAAAAGTAACTCTAAGGAGGGATTTCAGGTACCATGACAAGTGGCAAGGTTGAGATTTGGGAGCAGGAACACCTTAAAGCACAGCATACTCAAAGCCCAATTCTTCTGATCGCCCTTCTGTTTTTTCTAATGTTAGCCTAAGAACCCTATTTGGTGTCCTTACCATGACCTTCTGTAAAAGAGCACCCCTGGCCTGACCCAGGTGCAGTCTGGATCACTGAACCGAGGGTGTTGGGAAGGATGTGGCCTGTGACTGGTTCCAGGTTTAAGCTGGGCATCCCAGAATGATACTGGGGCATCTCTGTGGTGTTCCCTGTAAGCAAGCACAAAGGGAAAGTTTGGGCCAAGGCCGCAGCTAGCCGGAGTGTATACTTTGTATCCTCTGTTATGCTGGATGAAGAGAAGGTGGGATGTACCTGGCAATAAATGGTGATGTGAAAACAAAACAATGAAAATATGACATTTTAAAAAAGGAAAAAGTAGGAAGGAATGTCAAGAAATGGGGGAAAATAAGAAAAAAAGTCAATTCTTCCCTCTTCCCTCTGACTTCTATGTATCCAAAGGTAGAGCCTAGACTCTAGACAAAGTGAACTGGAATTCTCCCTCAGACACTAGTTGGGGGAGCCTGGGCAAGTCTCAGATTCAGTTTCAACATCTGTAAAATGGGGATAATTACTTCTACTTCACAGAGCAGCCATGAGGCTCAGAGAAAGACTGTAGGTAACTCTTATTATTAAAACGATTAAAATAATTATCTGCCGCTGGCTTCCAACATCTCTGTCCCACCACACCTCCCACTCAGGGGGCATTGATTCCATCCCATTTCCGGTGGTTCTGTTTCTAATACCTGTCTGGCCCGTGGTCTCTTCCTCTCAGTTCTAAGTCTTACCCATCCCCTTCCCACTCCAGCCTCAGGCTGTTTGGACCTCCCCATTGCCCATATCCCCTGTCATCTCCCCCAACCCCCGATTGTGTTATAGCAGAGTCTGTATGGTGGTTTGAAGTCTGCAGAGCACTTGACGTATATTCTCTCTCATAATCCTCAAAACGACCCTGAGGTAGGCGTTAATATTCTCCCGATTTGACAGATGAGGAAACTGAGCTGGAGGTTAAGTGATTTGTCAGGGATCAGAGAACTAGAAAGTGAGATGGGATTTGAACTCGGGCCTGTCTGCCTCCAAAGCTAGCGCTCTACCCACTGTATCACCTCCAGTTCCTCCATCAGGGGCTCCTAATGGGAACTGAGCATTCGGGGGAACTTGGTGAAAGCGCCCAGAAGCCCGCAGTCCAACTCCGGCAGGCTTCATCGGGTTGCCATGGTAGCAGGAGGTCTGGACCAGGAGGAACAAACCCGAGGGCTGGGCCGGGAGGGAGCCTGAGCGCATCTGGGGCGGGCTCTGTGCGGGGCCTCGCCTACCTCCCAACAGCATTTCCTGCAGCAGGCTGTCGATGCGGGCCATGCCGAAAAGCTTCACAAACTGCATCTGCTCTATCATTTGCCAGGTGATGCTCTGCAGCGGGGGCAGGAGGAGGAGGAGGTCGCTGAAGCGGCCCCGCGAGTCGTACTGCCGGTCCGTGACGTAGTCCTCCAGGTTCACCTGCACCTGGAAGCGCATCCGTTTCACCTTCCCAGGGTCGCTCAGGCCTTTGCAGTCTGGGAGAGGGAGAGAGTGGAGAGGGCACAATGTCAGGCTGCCGGGGCGCCGTGTCCCCCTGCCGAAGCGTGATCCCAGGCCAACGTCCTAGGACAGCATCACAGCTTCGTAGAAAGTTCGCGCTGAGCGCCTCGGCTCATTTGGCAAAACCCCCAAGTCTGGTGTCTGCCCACTGTTACACCCTTGTAGCCTCACTGACTCCATTCCTGGGCTGAATCAGACTTGGCACAGGTCAACGAACCTTCTCTGTGCTGGGCATTAAAGAATGTACATACAAAAGGCAATGAGCATCGCTTAAAGTTCTGATCCCTGGATTAGGGATGTCCAAGGCTGCCGCTGTCTTTTTTTTTTTTTTTTTTTTTATGCAGCACAAAGACATTTCCAGACCCCCAGCGATGCAGGAGGGGAGGAGAGAGAAAGGAAGGACAGGGAGGGGAAGGGGAGAGAAGGAAAGATAAGAGGAAGGAAGTGTTGAGGTGGGGGCTCTGCCCATCCCAAAACTGTGTTGTGGTGGAACTGTCTCAAAGAATTCAGAGTCAGACCACCTCTAATCCAAGTATAGGCACTTACTGAGATTGAGGCCTCTCATGAAACAGGCTAAATTCCAAGAGGAACCAGCAACTTCAGAGAAAGCAAGATGGATTTTTATAGAGTAAAGATGCAATTACATAACAGAAACTTACATAGAATAGAGGAATATGATTAATATTTAAAAGGCAGGAGGAGTTTGTTAAGGGATTAGGTAATGGAGGAGGGGGTTTCCGCATCTATGGTTTGGTGGTTAAACATTCTGGTCATTCTGCCCTCCACTTGGCTAGCTATTGTGGTCCTGTTTGGGCTAGATGAATGGTGTGATTGTGATTGAATTCAAGAACACACCTGTTTCTGTGGTAATAGGTCTGGGGGCAGTGACCAGGTAGAGGCAGTAGCTGGTTTCCATCACATGGACACACCTGCTGTTTCTGTGGGAACTAAGAGTTTAGGGACACACTTGTTCCACTGATCAGTGAGGCATATATGAAGAAGGTAGGACATGGAGGAGGGGGGAAGGAGCTAGGCAGGTACAGTGGGGTACCTATAATGAAGTTAAGAGTTTGGGGGCGGGGGCAGCTTTATTAGGATTCCATCAGAAGGTAGGATGGAAAGAAAAAAGGC
>CM053595.1:276454395-276485775 GCA_028646575.1 Pseudocheirus occidentalis | reverse complement strand
TCCTTCCTTCCTTCCTTCCTTCCTTCCTTCCTTCCTTCCTTTCATTTTCATGCATAGCCAAAGTCAGAGACTGGTGCCTTTGAGTTCTCTTACCTGGATCAAAGAATATAATAGCTTTAAGACAAGCATATTCGTTGTCATCAATTTGGATTTCTCTCAAGGGCTTGACCAGCTCATCCAGGATTCTGATAGCAACTCGAGCAATTTCCAGTTCTGGGCAGTGCATGGGAATAATGAAATCATTTCCTGGGGAGGAGTGAGAACAGCTTTATCATCTGCAGGCTATAGAATCATCTGCATTGGACTCTGTCAACAGGTACACCTGACGTGAAAGCCTATATACAGAGAACGGAACACAAGAAACTGACCTTTAGAATATCTACGAGCTGATAGACTAGATCTTTTCCAGACTGGAGCCTGGGAGAGAAGCTCATCGGATAATGACCTTGAAAGAAAATGACCACCTGACCCAAGATCCTTTTTTAATAAACAGACCTTCTGGCATTTAAGTAATGATCCTTTGATACTCAAGCCTACTCTGGGGCAAAGATCATGGACACAGCCAGCCATTCCTTTTGGGTCCTTTACACCTTGCAGATGTATCCCCTCCTCTCCATACCTCCCATGATCTGGGCCTTTCCCTACCAAACCCTACTAGCAGGAAACATACAAATAGATTCACTCATCTTAAAGTATAAATGGCTAATCGATCTTAAAATTCAATTAAATCTCAATCAAATTAATTCAATAAAAATAAAAATTGATTCAATTAAAAATCTCTTACAGCCTTTTGGGACTGACTCACTTACTAATCAAATCCAGTCTTCTGATGGGAATTTGCATTTTAATATAGGACTGAAGGCATAATACAGAGCAGCTATGTGGGCCAGCTGATAGAGCGCCAGGCCTGGAGTCAGGAAGATCTGAGTTCAAATTCAGTCTCAGACACTTACTAGCTGTGTGATGCTGGGCAAGCCACTTAACCCTGTTTGCCTCAGTTTCCCCATCTGTCAGATGAGCTGGAGAAGGAAATGGCCAACCACACCAGTATCTTTGCCAAGAAAACCCGGAGGGGATCATGAAGAGTCAGACAGGACTGAGCAACGACACCCTAAAGAACTGGGGATTACTAGGAGTGTAGCACTGTAGAGATCAAGTTTCAAGCAAAACTTGGATGGCTTGTGGAGGTATTTTGGGCAAGAGATCAGGAGCTGGCAATCCCATTGTAGCACAATGCAGATGGAGACCCTCTTTCACTTAAGATTAAGTCTAGATAAGGGAAGAGCTCACATTTAGCAAGTTTATTTTGGTTTCTTTTAAATCCCAACTAAAATCCATCTTCTACAAATAGTTTTTCCCAGCCCCTCTGAATTCTAGTGCTTTCCCTCGGTTAATTATTTCCCTTTATCTTGGATATGGCTTGTTTATTGTCTCTCCCATTAGATTATAAGCTCCTTAAGGGCAGGGACTGTCTTTTGCCTCTAATTTGTAATCCCCAACATTTAGCACAGTGCCTGGCACATTGTTGTTGTTCTGACTCTTTGTGACCCCGTTTTTGGGGTTTTCTTGGCAAAGATACTGGAGTGGTTTACCATTTTCTTTGTCTCCATTTTACAGAGAAGAAACTGAGGCAAATAGGAGTTAAGTGACTTACCCAGGGTCACATAACTACTAAGTGTCTTGAGGCCAGATTTAAATTGAGGTCATCCTCACTCCAACCCAGGTGGTCTATCCACTATACAACCCAGCTGCCATCAACGCACAGTGCCCAGCATATAGTAATTGCTTAACAAATATTGATTGATTGATTGGTACTGTCTAGGTGGGGAAAACTTTACTTGGACAACATAATAACTCTTCCCGACAGCAGGTGGTGCTGTAGGATATGTTCTGCTAATCTGATGAAACTCAGTGAATCGTTGGATATTTTATTTTTCTCTTTCATTCCAGTCTATCTTTTCCCCCTTCTTATTGTGCTATGCAATTCAACTCAGCACCAAAAAACTAAAAAAAAATCTCTTAGGGGCGTCTAGGTGGCTCTGTGGATAGAGCACCGGCCCTGGAGTCAGGAGGACCTCAGTTCAAATCAGGTCTCAGACACTTGACACACTTACTAGCCGTGTGACCTTGGGCAAGTCACTTAACCCCAATTGCCCTCCAAAAAGAAAAAAATAAATCTCTTAAAGCCGATGGGACTAGCTCACTTATCAAGTAAATGCCGTGTTCCTTGTAAATGCCTCCTTATACCTCCTTATTCCTCCTTATACACAGTAGTAGGCAGCTATTAACAGATTGCACCAGCGTTCATCAAGTACTGGCTGGATCCTTAGCATTAGAATGGGCTTTGCCAGGGAGCTCCAGGATTCTATTCCACCCCCACAATCTCTCCTCTCTGCTTTTACAGTTACCACTGTAAGTTGAGCCCTCATTACTTCTATTCTAGACATAACCTCCTGGCTGAATTCCCTTCTTTAAGTTCTTTCCCACTTCAATCCATCATCCTACAGTTACCAAATGAATATACCTTAGAGCATGGGTCTCATCACATCCCTCCTCTCTTCAAGAGGCTTCAAAAACTGTCTCCTGCCTGCCAGATTAAAAGCTTGATTGGTATTTAAAGCCCCTCCTAGTCTGGCTTCAGACTCTCTAGGCTGATGTGACATTATTCTCCCTGGTGTACTTTGTGGTCCTGCTCGAACAGCCCAATGGCTACTCTCCATCCGTGGTATCCCATCTCCTCACTTTCTGTCTTTGCAGTCTATATTCTACCTCTTAGAATTCCTAGTTCCCTTCAAGTGTTTGTCCAGATGCCACCTCCTACAATAGTGTGAGGTCCTTATTCCCCTCATATTTCCTTTAGACCATCCCCGTAAAACAAATACTTTCTATATACTTTGCATTTATTTATCTTGTATATATTATACATTGTCTTTAATGCCTATGATTCTGTGCATGTTGTGTATTACAATGCAATTTCCCTCCAGTGTAATGCATCTCAAAGTGTAAAGCATCTGGGCTGTTTTGTTGTTGGTCTTTGCACCATCAATATATGCACAATACACAATATATGCGCAGATCAATAAAAGCAAGATAATTTAAGGAAGGAGGGGGCTTTGACAACTGGGAAGAGCCAAGAAGACTTCATGGAATCGGTAGCATCTGAAAGAAGATAAAGCTTCTTATAGAAACACAGAATCTCTGTGTTGGAAGAACCTCAGAGACCATCATCACCTTCAACCCAGTCTTGAAGAAGAATCTCTCTACAGCAGCCCCAACAAGTGGGCATCCAGCCTTTGCACGAAAGGGAGATAAATGATTATTTCCCTCTTAAATTAATTACCAATTATTGAATTAGGACAAAGATTTTTTCCCTTTTCTGCTTCTTCATTCAGAAAGTAGCCCCTGTAATTTATTTAGGTAGCTTTTAAAGTGCAGGGGCTGGTAATAAGAGGGAAAACTCAGATCTATTAAAAAGGTAAAGAACTTTTAGTTTAGGAAGGGTACCAGACAATTGTATTTTACTCAGGTCTGGGAAAATGTGGATTCTTCCTTTTGTCTAGATTGCCTTAGACAGGGTGATATGGGTGTAGATAAGTTTCTTCGACCAAGACTAAGTGATCAGAGTCACATCCCCCAGACCCTCATTAGGATTAGCCCACCTCTCGTTATAATAGTCATTCTCTCATTAATTTTTAAACAATAAGAGTAGATCACCACACTCAGGAACACTCATTCTTCCAAGGGCATATAAGTGTTGAGTGGGTTCTATGAGGTGTCTTTGGTGTTTAAGTGTATCACTGACCTCTTTTATTTAAAAAAATATATATATACACATACTACACACACACACACACATATAGCTAGCATGATTAATAAAATGATTAATTACCCAGGAACTAGGTCTCTTGAACTTTTTATATGTCACAAAGGTCTCCAAATTAGGAAGGAGCCCATTGTCTCCTGGGGCAGGCCAATCTACTTTTATATAGCAATAAGACATTTTCCCTTAGATTAATTTTTTTTGAGGGGGGAGGAGGGCAAGATAATCAGGGTTAGGTGACTTGCCCAGGGCACACAGCTAGTAAGAGTCAAGCATCTGAGGTTCGATTCGAACTCAGGTTCTCCTGACTCTAGGGCCTGAGCTCTATCCTCTGCACCACCTAGCAGCTCCTAGATGAAATTTTAATTTGCTTCTTTTCACTGCTTCCACCCATTCTCCCAGGGCTTCTCCTTCTATACTTTGGGGCCAACCAGAGCAAATCTCTCTTCTAAAGGAAAGTCCATCAAATATTTGATGATGACCATAGAATCTTAATGCTAGAGCTAGAAGGAACCTCATGTGTTTTTACATCCAACCCTTGATTTTCAGATGAGGAAGTAGAGACTGGGGAGGGGGGGAAGGGAGAGGGTTAACTTATTTGCCTGAAGTCAAGAAGGAGTCAGCTTCAAAGGCAGGTTTTGAACCAGGCTACCAGTGCTATTGCCACTCTCTCCATGCTGCTATTATGGCCCCCCAAGTGTCCCCTTCTTTCAGCTAAACTTTCTCCCTGTCTTTCAAACAATCCCTTATGGTTTGATCTCATGTACCATCCCAACAGCCTTCTCTGGGTGTCCTTGCTGAAATGCTGGGTCCAGAATGAAGCCAATCCTCCATTTGTAGGAAAAATGGAGCAGAACCAGCCCCTCCCTAGTCCTGGACACTGGACATGGCTTTGCTTGATGCACCCTAAGAATGCAGTAGTTCTCATATTACTCTGTTGACTTACACTGAGCTTACAGTCCATTAAACCTTGCTCTTTTTGAATATGATTTGCCTAATTCTGAGAGGTAGAGATGAGGAGGAAACATATTCCAGTCATAGGGTATGATATATGAATGCTAAGTACTCCCTTCTATAGAAGAAGAAACTTGGGCTTAGAGGAAGTGACTTGCCCAAGGTCACACAAGGCCAAAGAGCTAGTACTCAAACCCAGATCTTTTGGCTACAAATCCAGTGTTCATTCCATATTATCTTCTGTTTTTCTTCAAAAGAGAGGTAGTGTGATATACTGGAAAGAGAATTATATTTGGAGGGAAGAGATTTAAAGTCTGACACCTGGTTCAAAGAAATCGAGGTCAGAACTAGAAGATGGGGGAGGCATAGTCAGGCAACAGTTTGAAGAAGATCTGGGGGTCCAAGTGATTTGCAAACACAACATGAGTCAAGAGTATGATAGTCTGAAAAGGTAATGCAATTTTAGAAGGCTTTAAAGAATAAGGAAATGTCCTGCCATCTTTTGTCCTGAGTAGCCCAAAGCTGGAATATGGTGTTTAATTCTGGGCATTATAATTTGGGAAGGATATTGGTAAATTAGCGAGTGTTTAGAGGCAGACAGCAAAGCTGGTGAAGGGTCTTGAGTCTATACCATATGAACACTATTTGAAGGAATTGTGGATATAGGCAGGCAGCCTATGTAAGGTGTAAGGCAAAGACCACTGAAATGGGACCTGTGTTTGAATCCTGACTCTGCTGCTTAGTACTGGTGTGACCATCAGCAGGTCACTTAATTCTCAGAGCTTTAGTTTCTTGGGTTAGACTAGGGAACCTCTGAAGTCCTTTCCAGCCTCTGAACTATGATCCTATGATCTATGGTTAGTGCAGAAAAAACTAGATTTAGAAGAGAAATAAGAGCTTTCCATAAGCATTTGAATGGCTAATATATGGAGGAGGGAATCGAAGTGTTCTGTTTGGCCTGAAAGAGAGGGAACTAGGGCACTGGGTGAAAGTTAACAAAGAGACAAATTTAGGTTCGAAGTCAGGGAAAACTTCCTTGCAATTAGAGCTATCTAAAAATGGAGCCGTCTGCCTCAAGACCTTATGGGCTCTCCCTAGGGTTCTTCAAGTGGAGACTAAATGATCTCTTGTCAACTGTATTTGTAGCAGGGGTTATTATTTGGGATTTGGGTTGGACTGTGGACCCTTCCAAGTCTAAAATTGTGGGATTCTGTGACTCTTACCACACGCGCGCACACACACACCCCTCTAGTCATAGCTGCCTTTGTATCTTTGGTTATCTCACCCCCCCAGAAATACTTTATTCCCTTTTCTCTTCTAGTTTGAATGTCCCCCCCAAGCCTATCCATTAAGGGCCAGGTTGGGTTCCGTCTCTCCTCCAAGTAGCCTGTCCTGGCTACTCCATACTATAACACTGGTCTTACCTATTGGCTATTCCAGATTGTAACACTGACCTGGCTACTCCTAACTGTATCAATGGCCTCCTCCTAACTACAGATCCATGATGGCCAAACTAATTAACTCTCACGTCAGTACCGGAGGTGGTAGTGCCAGTAAAGGACTTAGCATGGAAGTTGGAGCAGAGGAGGAGGAGGAAATCCTGGAATGTTTCTTCTTTTTACCTAAAAGCAGGAAATCCGTGTAGGGAATAGATCTCTTGGCAACTCCAAGAAGAAGGTGTTCTCCAGCATGGGCTCTTAACAATGCCACCTGCGAGCCACACAAGAGAGAAAGGCATTGATTACCTTTGAGGTTTAAGCGAATGCCCTTGCTTTGTAGATGGGGAAGCTGAGGCAGACAGGAAAGATAGAAGAAATAAGTGCATTGGTTAGGTCAGATTTTAACTTCTTAATCAGTCTTAGGATATGAATTAATTTGCTCTCATTTATAGGAATCCAAGGAGAAAGGAGGTCACTTTTTAATTTTCATGAAGGTCTAGGTAGGACCAAGACTAGAAGTCAGGGTTTTTTCCCCATTTTTTTTCTCCCTTCTCAATCATGTTGCCTTTTCTTTAGCCAGGAAGTCAAGGAATCCTTTGAGTTGGAATGAGACTGTCTAGTTCAGCCCTTTCATTTTATAGGTAAAAAACCAAAGCTTAGGCAAAGCTTAAACCCAGCTTGTTTAATGTCACATAGTTCAGGACCAGAACCCAAAGATTCTTGTATGGTATTCTTTTTTTTTTGAGGGGGGAAGGCAAGGCAATTGGGGTTAAGTGACTTGCCCAAGGTCACACAGCTAGTAAGTGTCAAGTGTCTGAGGCCAGATTTGAACTCACATCCTCCTGACTCCAGGGCCAGTGTTCTATTCACTGTACCACCCAGCCTCCCCAAAACTATTCTTTTTTAGAAGCTAAAAATAATTCTTTTTTGCCCTGGAGTCAGGAGGACCTGAGTTCAAATGTAGCCGTTTGACCCTGGGCAAATCACTTAAACCCCAATTACCTTCCCCTGTCCAAAAAGAAAAAAAAGATGAATAGCTTTATTTTTATCTTTTGTTTTTGATGTTATAATCATTTCCCAGTATCACCTTTCATCCTCCACCCACATTCAATCCTCTAAAGAAAAAGAAGAAAGAATTCAATAAAACTCAAGGAAAAGGAGTTGTATCTGCACAGCATCGGCAAACCCTGCACACCTGATTCTTTCTCTCCTTTTGGAGGACCAGAGGGAAATGTGTTTCATCGTATTCTCTCTGGGCCCAAGATGGAAAAATGAAAGTGAATACTTACTAGTACCTGGGGCTTAGCACAGTATTGGCATACAGTAAGAGCTTAGTAAATGCTTGTTGACTTGCCTTGATTAAATGTTTGGGAGCACATTCCTGTTGACTTTTGTTTACATTATTATAGACATTATGCATTATAATTTATGCATTATATATGGATTATAATAATACGTATTATAGAAATTATTCTCTTGGTTCTATTTTCTCTGTTCCTTACCAGTTCATACAAGTCTTCTCTTGGCAGCTAGGCAGTGAGAATCAGGCCTGGAGTCAGGAAGATCTGATTTCAAATTTGGCCTCAGATGCTTGCTACCTGTGCAACCCTGGCAAATTATTTCATTTCTGTTTGCCTCAGTTTTTCATCTATAAAATGGGGGTGATAATAGCACCTTCCTCCAAGGATTGTTGTGAAGATTAAACAAGAAAATAATTGTACAGTATTTTGCACAGTGCCTGCTCTATAGTAAATACTATATACATGTTATTAATTATTATGTCCTCTAAACTTATACTTTTCCATTATTTCTCTTGAAATTCAACATCTTTTATTTCCGCTTTCTTCATGAAATTTGTTATTTAGTTTAGTTCTATAAAATAACTCCTTGGAATTTTAATTGGCCTGGTGCTGAACCCATAAATTACTTCAAATAATATTGTCATTTTTATTATATTGGCTCAGCCCAACCACAATGACTCCAATTATTTGTCTTCCTTTATTTCTGTAAATAATGATTTATGTTTGAATTTCTATAAATCTTGTGCCTGTCTTTGTAATTTTAATTCACATATTTTATGTAGTTGTTTTGAATGGTATATCTCTTCCTGTCATTTTCTCCTGGGTTTTGTCAGTAGCGAATAGAAATTCTGATTTTTTTTATAGATTCATTTCCTATTCTGCTTCTTTGCTGAAGCTGGTAATCATTTTGATTTGTTTCTTCACTGATTCTATGGGGTTTTCCAAGCTTTTTTCTGTTTGTCACATTTTTTGTCTTCCCACTGTTACATTAGCCATTCCCCATATCAGGAATGCACTCCTCCCTCCCCTCCAACTCAGAGAATCCCTCTCTTTAGCCAAAAAGTCAATTTTACTATATGCTTCTACCTCTTCTCTGCTCTGATGTCTCCCACACCCTGGTGTCAACCCCCATCACCTCACCTCTGATGCAGTAGTTTATGGGCATCTCCCTGCCCCTCACCTGTCAAACTGACCTTCCTAAAGCAAGTCTGACCATTTCACCCCCTACTCAATAAACTTCAGTGACTCTGTATCACCTCTAGGATCAGCTATAAACTATTGTTTATTGATTAAGTCCTTCATAAACCCTTTCAATCTTGTTACACATCACACACATGCACACACACACACACACACACTCTTCACCTCTTCTCCATATATCCCCCCACCCCACGAATTCTGTAATCCAGTGACAATAGTTTCCTTGACTTTTTCTCAAAAAAGACTCTCCATCTCTCTGCTCCAGGTATTTATTTTTCCAGCTGTCCTCGATACCCAGAATTCTTTCCCTCTTCATCTCCTCCTTCTCTTTCTTCAAGAATTCAGTTACAATCCCATCTTTCATTGAAGCCTTTCCCCATCTCTTTTAATCCTAGTGCATTCCCTCTGTTGATAATTTCCCATTTATCCTGTTTATAGCTTGTCCATGCATAGTTGTTTGCATGCTGTCTCCCCATTAGACATTATGCTCCTGGAGGGCAGGGACTGACTTTTGCTTAGCAAGGTGTCTGGCACACACACAGTAGGTGCTTAATAAATATTCACTGACATCTTCTATGTAATACCTTTCCTAATCCCCTCTGATTGCTAGTTCCCTCCCTCCTTAACTACCCAGAATTTATTCTCTTTATATTCATCCTATTTATGCATATATATGTACACATTTATGTATATGTATTTATTATCTCCTCAATTAATATATAAGTTCCTTTAAAGTAGAGTATAGTTCTTTATTTATATTTCTATCTATAATGCCTGGTATATGCATGCTAGGCACTTAATAAATGCTTGTTAATCGATTGATAAAAGAGCAAGGTATTTGCAAATAGGGGTACTTTTATCTTCTCCTTATTGATGTTTACACCTTTAATTTCTTCCTTATATTACTATGAGAGGTTGGCAAAGATGATGTGAGATAAAAGTGATCACTGTTAGAGGGGCTTTAGGAAGTCAAGCTTATTAATACATTAGCGGTGGAACTGTTAGTGGTAGAACTGTGAATTGGTCCGACTGGAAAGCCATTTTTAGCTTTTAGTCTATATCTTTTGACCTAGAGGTCTCATAACTAAGTGCATGCTCCAAAGGAAGCCAAAGCCAGGAAGAAATATCCCATCCCATAGCCCATTTCGTGCTATCAGAGAACTGGGAATGAAGTTTGTGTTGTTGAGTTGTTTCAGTTGTGTCTGACTCTTCGTGACCCTGTTTGGAGCTTTCTTGGCAAAAATCCTGGAGTGGTTTGGCATTTTCTTCTCCAGCTCATTTTCAAATGAGGAAACTGAGGCGAACAGGGTTAATTGATTTGTGGAGGGTCACATAACTAGGAAGTGTCTAAGGCTGGGTTTGAACTCAGGTCTTCCTGACTTCACTGGCACCATCCACTGTGCCAGTTAGCTAGGTTGCCTATTAGGACCGTATTTGTTCCATAAAAGGAGTTTAATAGAATGCCTTCTTTCTCAATTATTGAGAACAATTTTTGTAGCATAACTATTTGTTGCTTTTTAAATGTTCGATAGAATTCTACCGTAAATCCATCTGAACCAACTTTTTCCCCCCCTTTGATGTTCTGAGATTGGGTTAAGATCTCTAGGTCTTGTTCTGTTAATTTGAGAAGTTTTTATTTTTGTGGATGTTCACCCCTTTTTTGCCTTTTAACTCACTTTTCTGGCACATAATCATACAGAGCAGTTTCTGATAGGCATTTTAAATTTCCTCTTTGCTCATTGTGAATTTACCTGGTTTATTTTTTATTTTGTTAACTTGATCTTTTTTCATCAAATTAATATTTCATCATAATGATTCATTTTGATAGAACAAAATAGTAGTTTGTTTTGTTCGTCAGTTTCATGATCTTTTTATTCTTGATTTTATCTAATTTCCTCTAATTTTTTAGATTTCTTCTTTTGTACATATTTTTGGTTTATTTTGTTGATTTTCTGTTTTCTTAAAGTTGCTTCCTTATTCCTCCAATTTTCTGTTTTACTAATATAAATATTTTTAGATTTTCTTCTAAGCACTGTTTTGTAATCCATTTATAGGCATTCCATAAATTTTAGTATAAGATCTTGTTATCATTCTCTTTAGAATAACTATTGTTTCTGTGTTTTATTCTTTGCCCCATTCATTGTTTAATATACTATTACTTAGTCTCTTGTTTTTCTTTATCAAGTATAATTTTATTATACTTTTTTATTTGAAAGTATACATATATTTATACCTTAACACATCAATTTTTGCAAAGTAACCCTCAGATTCTAAAAAATATTATGTTCTTTAATGTGCTAATTTACAAATCACCAAAGCTCTTAAAATATTATTGTCCCAGCATTCTGTTAATCTCCTGTATTTTCTTAACCTTTTTGTTAGATTTATCCAGTTCAGAAAAGGAATATTAAAATCTCCTGCAATTATGATGTTGCCATCAATGCCTTTTTGCAATTCAACTAGCTTTTACTTTAAGAATTTACAAGCTATGCCATTTGTTGCCTATATTGAAATGAATTTTATTGATATATTTTGTTTTTACATCACCTAAATTTCCATCTACATGCCTCTCTAACCTCATCAGACAGCCATCTTTATAAGATTTTAATAGAAAAAGAGGGAGAAGAGAAAAAAATCACCCAAACTGATCAAAACATCAAAAAAATTTGGCAATATTGTTGAATATGTATTTAATACTAATGTTTCATTGTCTATGGTACCTTCAAGCAAAGTGTAGCTTCTTTGCTTAGCTCTCTTGATATTATCCACCTCTCTTTTTTATTGTCTTGTCTTTTGAATCGAATACTGCAATTTCTTCTGGTTTAGAATTGCCTGAAGGATGAAAGATTTTGCCAGACACTCACTTTAATTTTGTAGTGGTATGTATGTTTTAAATGTTTTTCTTGTATTCAGCAGATTTTTTTTGTGTGCCATTTTTTCCCCATTTACTGTCTTTTCTTCTGGGGAAGTTTAATCCCTCCCTGTTTAGAGTTATAATTGTTATGTTTGTGTTTTTGTCCATTAAGTTATTTTATGTCAATTACTCCACCCCAAGGGCCCCTTTAAAATGAGCACTTGGTCTCTGTGGTTTGGTTTGCTTACACTAATCTGGTTCTTGTCTCCTCAAACAGATTTCCGCCCTCTAACCTACTCAGTTCTCTTTATTTGACCTCATTCCAAACTTTTGAAGTTTACTTTGATTTTTTATTTTTAAAATTTAATTCAAATATTTATTAAGCATCTGTATGCAAGACCCTATGCTAAACCTTGGAGATACAAAGAAAAACATGAAAAATGATTCTTATTCTCAAGAGGTTTTTATTCTTACATCTAGCCTTCTGCTCCTGCATCTTCCTGTCTGCCTTCTCTTTGCCTGTTAGAATATAAGCTCCTTGAGGGCAGGGACTATCTCTTTTTTTGTTTTTATCCATATCTCTAGGTCTTAGAACAGTTCCTGGCACATAGTAAATGCTTAAGGAATGTTTGTTACCTACTTACCTATCCTTACCAGGCCCTTTGATACTAGGTCCAAGACTCAACATTGGCCATGACGTTTCTTGGAGAGTTCAACTTTGGATTTCTTTGTATGGATGATGCCTCTCTATACTAATTATTTGAATCTTGCCTTCTTTCCATTACTTTTTACAAATAGTTTTACCATTACTTCTGGGAAATTTTTCTGAATTGTTATCTTATCTATGATATTCATGCTTTTAATATCATTGTATTTGTCTGGTACAGTAGTGTTAAACTGAAATAGGAATGGATCCCTAGGGGCTGCATGTTGACTTAGAAAATAGACATTATGTTATATTGTATTTAAATTTTTAAAATTCCCTAATTACATTTTAATCTGGTCTGAGTTTTGAGGGCTACAATTAAACACCTCAGGTCTAGGACGCCTTTAATTCTAATACTATTTCTCCCCATCCTATCTTATGTAATTTCCAAAGCTTGTAGAGTTCATATGTTCTTCTAATTTTGTCTCCTTTTCATTTTTTTCAGTTAATTTTTCTTCTGTTTCTGAATTTTTCGTATTGAAAATCTGTAATAGAATTCATTATTGTGGGGATTTTTCTCTATCATCTCTTCTAAATTTTCAAGTTTCTTGCTTGTTTTCATTAACATGAGACATGTAGTTACTGTACTAATTTCACCCTTATTTCTTCTTTTAATTTTTCTGTTGGTCTTCACAACTATTCTATAGAGCTTCTTACAGTTACTACATTGTCCTGTCTGGTGGTCTGGAAAAATGTATCAGAGAACTTTGCTCTTCAGAGATGTTTCTAGACCCTTTTCTTCTTGTATCACTCCTATTAGCAACTGTTTGTTCATTTCTCCTACTTTGTCTATCTCTGTGTTAGGTTGGGTTTTTTTTGGTTTTTTGTAATGTCTTTCCTTTATGCAGCCTTTTAAATTGTAAGCCTTTGTCCATTTTTCTGTTATCTACAGTAGGAACAAGCCTAGCACCCTTGATTCCTTATTTTTTCTATGTTGTTGTTCAGTGACTCTTCATGACTATATTTGGGGTTTTCTTGGCAAAGATACTAGGGTGGTGGTTCGCCATTTTCTTCTCCAGCTCATTTTACAGAAGAAGAAACCAAGGCCAACAGGGTAAAGTGACTTGCCTGGGAACACACGGCTAGTTAGTGTCTGAGGCTGGATTTGAACTCAGGAAGATGAGTCTCCCTGACTCCAGGCTGCACGCTCTATCCACTCTGCCACTTAGGTGCCCCATTTTTTAACTATTTTTTTTTTTGGCAGGGCATAGGATTAGGGTGAACAGGTCTTTCCACTCAGTTTTCATCTCTAACCTGGGCCTGGAGCGCTACCCAGGGCTGTCTGTGATTTCAAGGGAAGGAACAAACAGGTATCTACCGTATGCCAGGCACTTTACAAATACTCTCTCATCTGAACTTCACAATGTCCCTGAGAGGTAAGTGCTATTATAATTCCCATTTTACAGATGAGGACGCCGAGGCTCAGAGAATCTACAGAACCCTGCCTTCCTGACCGCTGCCCAGCCGATGTCCCTGGGGATGTTGTAATGGATGGAGCTCAGGGGGGCGAGGTGTATGAAAGCAAGCTTTAATCATAGAGTTAGTATCCTTATCGTCACTACCTGGTCATCCAGCGGGAGCTCCCAGAACGCCGGGATGTATTTGGCCCATTCGACCAGAATCAACAGCTGCTGCTTCATGGACTCACACACGTCGCTGATGGTGGCTACCTTTTTCGTGGCCACGTCGGTTCCATTGGCCGGGCTTACGGAGGAGCGCTGCGGGGCGAAGGGCAAAGGCTGTCATTTAGCCATCTGTCCTGAAGAGGGCGCTTAAGGCTAGCAAAGTCCTGTGCCGGCAGGGTGAGGACAAGATTTGATTTTAAAGGAAAATGCAGAATGAAACTGTTGTCAGGCTTTAGAGATTATCTAGTTGGGGGGGGGGGGTGTCGGGTTCTTAACTTGGGTCCATGATTTTGTTTGTTTTTAAATATTTTAATACTTGCATTCGAATGGTTTCCTTTGTAATCTTACGTGTTTTTATATTACGCATTTAAAAACATGATTCCGAGAGGGAGTCCTCAGGCTTCCCATACTGCCAAAGCCCGGCCAAGCCACACTAAAGGCCCAAGAACCCCTGCACCGGGCCAGCCCTCTCATTTTGCATGTGGGGAAGCTGAGGCTTCCCCTTCCTCGCACCGTCCTGCAGGTCTGAGAGAAACAGTTGTTAGTTGTATTCTATTACACAGATGCCCCAGATACCAAAATTGAACAATTCATATCCCATAAACAGAGGACTGGAAAAGACCTCAGAGACCATTTAGTCTCATCCCCCTCACTGTACAGATTAGGAAACTGAGGCCAAGAAAGACCCAAGGGTTTGCTGAAAGTTGAGCAGGTAGTGCCCGAGGAGGGGCACACGGACGTTCTCTGTGTCTGTGTGATGTCCAAGACTAAAACACGGCAGCAAAGAGAAGAGGCAGCTGGGACAAGAGAGAACAGGGGACTGGGAAGTAGGAGAACTGAATTCTAATTTCTCATATTGCTTCTAAGCCTCTGCTTCTCTCTGAGCCTCAGTTTCTCATTCTGTAAAATGTGGGAGCTGAAGTGAATGACTCAAGGGGGCTAAAAAAAACCCCAACAACCCATGTCCTTATTGGTTCTCCTGCTTTCTCTCCTCTGTATCTGCTCTGTATCTACTCTTTCTTTTCCTTTCTGTATCTCTCTGTGTCTGTCTCTATCCCCTTCTGTCTCTGTGTCTCTGTCTCCATCCTGCTCTGTTTCTATGTTTTTCTCTCTCTGTTTCTCCATGTGTCTCCTTCCCTGCATCTCTGTGTGTCTGTCTGTGTGTCTCTGTCTCTGTCCTTCTCTGTGTCTCTGTGTGTGTGTGTGTGTATTCAGTCTTTGGCTGAAAGACCAGAGCCCATGTAATACAAGCAGACAATTACTACTTGAAAGAGCTCTGAAAGGCCATTCATTTGTGGTCAGCAGCCTGGCCACTCTGTGTTCTGGGGAAGCCTTACAAGCTGAACAGAGCCAAGCCCCCCTCAAGCCGCGGGCAGACCTCCCAGATCAACTTGTGGTCCTCCTATAAAACAAGGGGGAATGGGAATGAGCTTAGGTCTCTATCCCTTCACTGCCAAAGAACCAATTTGTTGGTGTTTTCCAGTGAGTTGCCTGGGCATAATTGTGAGGCAGAGCCTCTGTGTGTCTCCTATATTTTGTGCATACATTTGGTTCACCTAGCCATTCAGAGATATACGCCATAGCAAAGAATATAGAAAAAGCAAGCAAAATAATGACCCACTTAAGGTTCACAAAATGCTTGCCCCTCAGTACCTCAGTGATGCAAGGGAGGCCATTATTGTTCTCATTTTCCACAAGAGGAAACTGAGGTTTAAGGAATGAAATAATGTGCCAAAGATCACACAGAGTTGTAGAAATAGGATTCAAACTCTGATGTCTCCTGATTCTAAATCCAGTACACCTTCCTTTAAATTATGCTAATGGTAATCTATCAATTGCTTCATGATGAGGCTGTCACCCATTTCCTGAATTCCTGGGACCAACCTTAACCATTGGTGGAGTGGGTGTCATGTGTGTGATGTGTAGGGTAAGGACGGTCCTAGGTTTTAGAGGTACTTGGGGGTACACAGGATTACAATTCTACTGCACTGACTAAAATTCAACCGTTAGAGAGTCATTCCTTTGGGCCTTTATTGCCCAAAGATGCCTATTTCAGCAGTAAATGCCACTCAGTAAATAAATTTGTTATTGACTATTTGCCATCAGATATGAGGGAATTTATTGCTCTGCTCCACCTGAGGGTAGGGCCCTGAGGGAATGGAAATTTTTGAGGGTAATCAGGATATGGATAGTAATAATTGAACACTTGGCACTTGGGCTGACCCAATTGGAACACCATATTCTAGGGTTCAGGGGAACTGGGGGCCAGCACATGGTGAGTGGAGTGAAGGGGATCTGATTACAGAAAAAAGAAGGTCAGAGAGGGTGATAGCATGATGGAGTAAAAAGAAGGCTGGAGTCAGTGTCTTCATAAGAACACAGTTCTGACATTTGCTACCTTATGACCCTGGGCAAGTCATTCTACTTCTCTGGGCCTCAGTTCCCTCATCTGTAAAACAGGGACAGTATTATAGTATAGTAGTATAGATCAGGATATTTATAATATTTATTATACATTGTCATATTACATAATATAGTGTATAATAATATAATAGAATATATATAGAGAGATAATACTTGGTCTAGCTCCCCTACCTGAGGGTTGGAAAGAATTTTGTGAATCTTAAAATGCTATAGAGATGTGGGTTTTTATCATTGCAAAATGGATCCAGAGCATGGTAGAGGGCTCTGACTAATATTATTAGCCATTATACCTCTTTTAGGCAATTACACAATTTTTGGTATTTCAGTTGTCTATGTGGATGTCACATTCCCCCCATTAGACTGAGCAGGGTAAGGACCTTATCTAAACCTTTTTATCTCATTCAACACCTATGGGAGGTCCCTGCATACATTCTGTAGGCACTTGGTGGATGTTTATTGGACTGACTCTGATGTTTAGACTTTATCCTATTGGCTGGTACTCTAATAGTTTTATGTCCTCAGAGTCACATGTCCATTCAGTTCAGTCCAACAAATATTTATTCATTGTCTACTCTAGGCTGGGCACTATTCTAGGCACTGAGGATACAAAGACAGAAATTAATTAGTCCCCACCTTCAGGGAGCTTAGACTCTTCTAGGGTTGGGATGATATATATATGTGTGTGTATGTGTGTGTGTGTGTGTGTGTGTATAAATGTATATATACACAAGTTAGTAAATACAAAGGAGCTTCGAAAGGGAGAGTGTGCCAATAATTGGGAAGATCAGGAAAGGCCTGCTATAGGAGAGGGTTCAGGAATGGTTCTTTGAAGAAAGCCAAGGAATCTGAGAGAGGAGGGTGAGGAAGGAGTGTATTCCAGACATGGAATATCAAGATATGGAGCTTGGAGGCAGAAAGTTGTATGTGGGATATAACTAGTATTTGGTTTTATTGTGATGATGAATATGTAAATGGATATAATGTGAAATATGCCAGTTTTTAAAGGTGGTTATATGGAAGGCAGATCTGACAGTTATGCATAGAATGAGTTGGGGCAGCCAGGGGGAGCAGTGGATAGAGCTCCAAGCCTGAAGTCAGGAAGACTCCTCTTCATGAGTTCAAATCTGGCCTCAGACACTTAACAAGCTGTGTGACCCTGGATAAGTCACTTAACTCTGTTTGCCTTTATTTTATCATTTGTAAAATGAAGCAAACTACTCTAGTATCTCTACCAACAAAACCCCAAATGGGGTCATGAAGCTATCACTGAAATGACTGGACAAAAACAAAAACAAGATGAATTGGAGGAAGAAGACACTGGAGGCAGAGAAGACAAATGGACACTACTTCACAGGTTCAAGAGAAGGATGATAACAGCTCGAACTAGGCTGAAAGTGAGAGGGCCATCTGAAGTAAGAGGCTGTGTGAGTGGAGGACTGTTGGGAATGTAGGACTGAATAGATTTGGCACTTGATTGGGGGTTAAGGAAGAATGAGGAGGTAAGAATGACCCCAAGGTTGTGGACCTCAGCAATTGGAAGGATAGTGGTACCATTGGCAGAAATGTCAAATTTTGGATTTTGAAGGAAAATACAATGAATACTGTTTTCTACAGGTTGGGTTTGAGGGGCCTTGGGGGACATATCCAAAGGAGGTATCTGGCAGGCTGTGGGACCAGAGTTTGAAAGAAACATCAAGGCTGGCGTTATAGACATGGGAGTCAGAAGCATAGGGATAACTGAGTTCATTTGAGTTGAGATTGCCAAAAGGGATAGTGTTGAATCAAAGAGGAAAGAACCTTGGGGATGCCCAACTTTACTGGGCAAGAGGATGATAACAATATAGCAGAGGAGACTGATAAAGAATGGTCAGATAGGTAAGGAGGAGAACTATGAGAAGCCAAGGTAGGAGAGAGTGTCCAGAAGGAGCATCAAAAGCCTCAGAGAAGCTGACAAAGATGAGGACCAAGGAAAGATCTAAAGTAGGTAGGAGATACTGGAAACCTAGGAGAGAGAGGTTTAAACTGAGTTGTGGGGCCAGAAGCCAGATTGCAAGGGACTGAGGACAGAATGGGATGTAAGAAAATTATAGACAATTTTTCTTGGAAGTTTCACTAAGACAGGGAGAAGAGATATAGGATCACAGCGTGAGGGAATGGGAAATCCAAGTGAGGTTTTTAAAAATTAAATTAAAATTTTAGGATGAGGGTAACCTGAGCATTTTTGGTAGGTTACTGGGAACGTTCAATAACTAAAGAAAGATTAAAGATGAGTGAAAAAGAGGGAGTAATAGAGATGTAAGTTCCTAGAGACAACAGGAAAGGATGGGGTCAAAGAAACAAGCAGAGGGATTAGCCTTAGCAAAGAGAAGACTCCTATCTTTTTCAGAGCCTGGAGCAAAGAAGAGAGTGAGGCTAATGAAGAGGCATTTTGAGGGATGGAATTGGAAGAGAAGAGGGAGTTCAGAACTGAGAGATGCACTTTATTTCCTCAGTAAAGTAGGTGACATCCTCTCCAGAAAGGAAGAGAGGGAGAATGGTTTAGGAGATTTGCGGAGAAAGGAGGATATTTTGAATAACCACTGTGGAGAATGTGATAGAGAACCAATCAAGGAATAACAAAAGATTGCTGTGCAGTGGTGAGGGCCCAGCTGAAATTAGGTAACAAGTTTGTTGTGCATTCAGTCACCATGGCTGCATGATTTTCTCTAAGAACATTCAGCAGCAGATGAGTGGGGATGGAGGGGCTGATTCAGAGGACTGTAGTAGCTAACACAAACACAGATCATTTTATTGGGGGCTACTGCATCTGGGCTCGACATCCTTCTAAAATACTGGCACCCTCACACCATCCCACACTGGAAATCTATTCTAAGTGCTGTTCATTCACAGTGAGGTATAAGGGGACAAAAACAGATGAAGCTGGGCTCTGTTCCAGGGAGGTTTGGCATTTTTACATGGATCAAAGTATAAAGCAAAGATTCACTGGAGTCAGGAACTTCTAAAAATATTTTAATACTGTATTTCAATATAACTGATTCCCTATGTCACTCTCTTTCTCTGCTTTACCTTATATATTGAAAATCTTATTCTGAGAAGGGAGTCCATTGGTTTCATCAGACTGCCAATGAGATCTAAGACTCAGAAAGATAAAGAAGCCCTGTAATAGTGTCCGGAATTAAAGAGAGGACAATCTTCCTGTATACTTCTCTGTTTAGATCATTTCTGGGGCATTAGGTTTTGTTTTGGACTTTGAATTTCAGGAAAAATGTTGAAAAGCAGGGAGGGGTCACCCAGAAAAGGAACACAGCCAGGATGGTAAAAGGACTGGACACCATGGCATATTGAGAACTGGGTAGAAAATTCTGGGACATTTAGGATGGAGAAGAGAATAACTGGATGAGCCGGTGGTGAGGGGAGGGAGAACAAAGTTGTCTCTAAGCACTTAATAAGTGATCATAATGGGCAAAAGACTTATTCTTCTTGGTCCCAATGGGCAGAATTGGGTGGAAGTTGCAGAGTCAGATCCAGACTTGGTATAAGAGAAAATCTTCTAACTGTTAGAATTATCTAAAAATGGCTCAGAAGGTAGGGGGTTCCTCCTCCTTGGAGGTCTTGAAGTAAAAGCTGAATAACCACTCAGAGATATTGTGGAGAAGAGTTCTTCTCACAAATGTATTGGACCAGAGGAACCTTTGAGGAACCTCCTGACTCCAAATTTTGGGGAAATCCTTGAGTTAAGCAATGAAACTTAGCTGGTAGAATTCTAGGCATCAGCCAAGGACAGGCATGAACTTGGGGCATCTAAATACCCCTTTACATAAGGCAGATGCAAGGTCCCAGAAACAGGTTCATTCACGCTGTTGTCAGGGATGACAAAATGCTTAAAACTTTCCTTTCAACTGGGGCCAAGCTGATGTCAGAAACAGACAAAAACACTTAGCCTCAGGCCTCATTGGGACTCATCCCGATTCAGTAGCTGGGCCTTCAGAATGCCACAGGCTCTGCCAGCCTGTACCAAGGGCTTAGGAGACCCCACCCTTCCTGCCAGGCTCCAGTGCTTTGGCCAGACAGACTCAACCCTTAACTGACAAGTTTGACCAATTCCCTTGGAATCACCAGAATTTGCTCTCAATTCCTGATCAGAGAGGAGGGTTTCTCCCAGGGCCAGGGAGTGGAGAAGGCAGTTCCCACATAATAATAATAATAATAATAATAATAAATAACAAGTGTTTATATCTTTATAAATTGTATCTAATTTTATCCTTACAATAGCCTTGGGAAGTAGATGCTATTGTTATCACATCCTCCAGTTGGGCAAACTGAGGCAGAGGTTAAATTACTTGCCCAAGGTCACATCAAATAGCTATTAAGTGTCTGAGGCCACATTCGAACTCAGGTCTTCTTGACCCTAAGTACAATGCCCTGTGTATCTGATGAAGGGTCGTCTAGTCTCCACTTCAAGACCTTCAGTGGCTGGAAACTTACTATCTTACAATCATCTGGGGCACCTCCTGAAGTTTGTCCTTACTTTGAGCCTTGGCTGGCTACTATGCAACTTTCCCCAGTTGTTTCAAGTTCTGCCTGCTAGGGCCAGGCAAAATAAGTTGGGTCTCTCTTTCTCGTGTGATAGCTCATTGTTTACTTGAAAAGGGATTGCACGGCCAGTCCCTTCAGCATGACCTGGATAACAAACAGCCTTGGCTGGGGGGTATTTGCCAACTTTCATCATGTCGCTTCTCTGGTTGGGGATTGGGGCAGCCAGTCTGGTGAGCCCCATTAATATCTCTATTCCCTTGCATTCTGACAACACCTTTCCAGATGTTTTGCTCTTCAGAGGAAGGAGAGAAGGAGAGAGGGACAGAGAGAGAGAGAGAGAGAGAGAGAGAGAGAGAGAGAGAGAGAGAGAGAGAGAGAATTTTCAAGGTTAAGTCAGGCATAGCAACACCTAGGTTATCTAAAAAGCAGAGGAGTCTGGCAATAATTTTTATCCAGAAGTGAGCTGAGAATGAGGAGGGAAGCAAAAAGACCTTTCAACAACCAGAATGGTTGTCATAAAGTGCTTATCCTCCAGGTTTATGCATTTTGCTTTACAGGAAAGCTCTACCAGCCCCACTGAGAGCCTATTAATTCTTAGTTTACACATAGTTGTAACAAACTTGGTTATCTGGTTTCCCAACTGACAGTAAATTGGAAAAGGCAAACCAGAAGGGGGAGGGGGCACTACAGGTGAAGACACTGACAACAGTGACCAGTAACAGGCAGAAAGACTGGGATTCAAACCACTTTAGTTTAAACTCCAGCTTTGTCCTTTGCTACCTCTGTGATTTGGGGTAAATCACTTCCCTTCTTTGAGGATCTCTAGGGGCCCTCCCAGTTCTGATTTTTCTTTTCTAAGAGGCCTTTCTAGCACTGTCATTCTATGAGTCTATAAAAGCGGAGCCACCTAGAACATTCTCTGAATGTTCTAGAGGGCTGCGTTTTCAGGAGTGGAAGGTAATAATAACCCTGCCTCCCACTTCTACAGCAGTTAAAAGTTTTCACAAGGCTTTACACACAACAGTCCTCTGTGGTCAGTACAACCGAGATGATTTTTTTCAATTTTATAGAGGAAGAAATTGGCACTAGGAGAAGTTAGGTGAATTTCTTAGCTCTGTATGATCAAAGCTCTTCAGACACCGTCTAATCAACTCCCACATTTTACAATTGAGGAAACTGAGGAGTATGGAGGCTATGATTTGCCTCAAGTTGCACGTGTCATCTGTCAGAGGTCAAATTTGAATCCAGGCCCTCTGACTCCAGGGCCAATGCTCATTCCACCATATCATGTGGCCATGTTAGTTATTAACTAACAGAGCTGTGATTGGAATGCAGGGTCTAGCCCTCTTGCCACCATTCAGCACTGCCCAGTAAAGGCACTGGATCCTAGATGTGCTCTGGGGGCACTGACCCCACTTTGTTTTGATCATTACTGCTTACATGTCAACAGTTAAGTTGGGCTTGCTTTTCATTTTATTTTTTCTAAATCTAATTTAAAAAATAAGAGTAAAATCAGTTGCTTCCTTCTAGGTCATTCATAGGAGTACAAATATTTACAAGCCTTTTCCCAGAAAATATTCTTGCCCCATGATTGATAGACAGTTTTATTTGGAAAGAGCTACCCTTGGGGTCTATTACTTTTGTAGTGTGTGTGTGTGTGTGTGTGTGTGTGTGTGTGTGTGTGTGTGTGTGTGTGTGTGTGCCTGCGTGCGTGCGTGTGTGTGTGTTGAATGCCTTTACTTCCTTTTTCCTTTAGCCCTATCAGATAAAGCCCAGATTTTATAAAGAAGAAAACTTGGGCCCAGAGAGAGGAACAATCACTTCCCACGGTCACCCTGCTTAGCTTTGGACTGGAACCATTCCTTTCCCTCCTGGCCCCATGTGCTCTCTCCATCAGACTACGCTGGCTCATTCTCTTCCCACTTGGCTGTTTAGCTTGGAGGCCACAGGCCCTTTTCTGTGAAGCAGCATCGACAGATTTATTGGAAATGTAAAATTCCATGTGTTTTTGGTCTCTGGTTACACTCTGACTTCCAAAAAAATGCCTTGGGTTGGTGGCGACCTTGGCGATTTGGTGCCCTGGCACCCGCTGTCCCCATTTCACAACGGTGACTACTGAGCTATTTATTGGTCAGAGCCTGTCCTTGGCAAGGTCCAGCAACTTCTTCCTCTGTCCTCCCATTCAAATGGTACGGAGCAGTTTACAGATCTCCATTCCCCTACCCCCACACCCCAAAACCCAGCCTCGGTGGAACAATCCCAGCCAGAAACAAGGAACAACATGACTGTGTGGCTAGTCAAGTTGACACCCATAATCAAGAGAGGAAAAGACCCTGCAGAATCTATCCCTTTGGGGATCAGTTCAGAAAAATAAAATGACATTTGAGCTGAGATTGACGGTGGTTTCAGGAAAGAGACCAAGCAAGTCAGTGACTGCCAGGCGGCCTGGTTTTTATTTTTTATTTTTTTATTTTATTCGACAGTTGCCTTAGACAGGATACTCTATTCATGGTGGGGCAGGGATCAGCCATGTCTGGACTCCCTGGCCTGTTTTGGTCACCTTGCACACCTCCCTGGGGTATGTGGGGAGGGGTGGTGGGCAGCAAGAGGACCGGAGGACCACACATTGCCTCTCTGTTACTGGAGGTAACTTTGGGGAGTAGCTCTAGATACTGGCCAGGTTACTACAAGCTTGGGCTCTCTCTAAGAGGGGCGGATTGCCCTGTCTTCTCCTTCCCTTCTCTCCCATATTAACTTCATCATGGGTGGCTCTGAAGATTTTGGTAGGAGGCAGACTTTCTCTGGCTTCTCTTCTGTGTTGCTGGAGGGGCTGGGGATTGGGAAAGAGGACACTGGTGACAGATGTGAAATGAGCTGGGCTATACACTTCACCAGAGGCACTCTCTGGATAGTTGTGATTCTAGTGTGGTAGTTCATACTATCCACCCCTAAAATTCTATGATTCTTTCATATTATGACTCCTTAGTTGTCTCCCAGATCTCCAGGCTTCATTAATAACTTATATGAAACAACTTACACAAAGCATGTTTAAACTTTAAAGTATGATGAATTAGAAAAAGTCCTGAACTCTTTGTGGTCTCGGGCAAAGCATCTCCTGGGAGGTGGCTTTCTCCTCTGTAAAATGTGGTTGTTTGACTAGACGGTCTCTAAGTGAATGTTATAGGAATCAATGTAAAGTCATATGCTTGGGTCCAAAAAATCAGCTGCATGAGTAAAAGGTGAGATAATAGTTTGTCTGAAAAAAAAAAACTCATGGGGGCTCAGGAGACTGTGAGCTTAATAATAATCAATAGTGGGATATGGGAGCCAGAATAGCTAATGGGGTACTGGGCTGCTTGAAAAGAGGTGGTGTCCAGACCGAGGGAGGGGATGGTGGTGTTGGAATCTGCTCTAGTCAAGTCACTTCTGCATAATTGTTTTCTATTCTGGGCCCCACACTTTAGGAAGATGAGTAATTCTAGAAATCATTCAGAAAGGGTACAACCAAGATAGCAAAGGGCATTGAAATCAGGCCATATTATAAATCGTTGAAAGATCTGGGGTATTTAACCTGGAGAAGAAAAGGGAGTGGGGTGCCTAGACATGAGGATTATCTTCAACTATTTGAAGGATGATCATATGAAGATGACATTGGACTTAGAACTAGGAGCAGTAGGTGGAAGTTGCAGTTGTATTTCTGTAGAGAAACTATCTGTACCATTGGAGCTATCCAAATTGGAATGGGCTTCCTCAAGGGAAAGTTGATGTCTTCAGACAAAGTTTTAATGGCCTCTTGTCAGAAGTGTTGAAAGGGGGGATTCTAATTTGAGTATTGGTTGGAATAGATGGCCTATGAGGTCCCTTCCTAATTGGACATTCTCTGATCCCATCCTTTCCAAACAAACCTTGGGTTCCAAAATTGCCATGTAAATGTTAGTTATAAGATAAGAAAAACAGGAATAATAATCCTTGCTCTCTCACTGTTCTTTTGAGAGTCAGAAAAGGTCTCAGATGTGAGAGTGTCTTATAGAAAAAAATACAAGACCCATTCAAAATGTGTGGGGTTATTATGGGGACTGAGCTGAGGGACACAGAATGTAGCTGCCTGTGGGATGGAGAAGGAAACAGGAAAATTTCCAGGGGTGTGATAGTTAATGTTTAACAACCAAGTTTCAGAAAAAAAGTATACATGACACATTTTAAAGTTTAATCTATATTATTATTTTTCTCCATAAAAATCTTAGATCTTAGCTCTACGCAATCAATAAAACAATAAATGGGACCTTGATTTGGGGGTTTGCCAATTTCCAAGGTGTAAACATTCACACTGAAAATTTAAGAATCCACTCTAGCATACTGCTGGAAACACATCCCCTTTGTGTCTTATGGAGTCACCAAATTTACCATCTATCTTTGAAATGAAAAGGGTGAGGCAAATTCTAAGGCCCATAGTCCCTGAGGTGACTCTCCACCTTCTGTAGCCCCAGACTCAATGAAGAGTCCACGACGGATGCTAAATTGAGGCTATGACATTGGTGTCAATTCTTTAGAGAGACCTAGAAAAGCCTTAGAACATCAGAATCCAGAATCTAAGAGAATAGATGGTTCTTTCCTGTTCTTCCTCCTTCTTTATGTTCTTCCTTTTCCTCCTCTTTCTCTCTTTCCTTCTCCTCTTCATCTCCTTCCTCCTCTTCTTTATCCTTTTCTCTCTCCTATGCCTTAACGACCACCAAATTTGAAATCCAAAGTTGAGAAGAGATGATAATAAAAGCATTCTCCTACCTGAGTCGCCATCACTTCTGCCTGGGTCAGGATGGCAATTGACAGGGACCCACTGTCTTCATAGCTGTTTCTGCGAATACTTATCCGATCTCTCTCATTCTGTACGGCTTTAAGAAGGAGATACACACAGTCAACTGAGCATAGACTGGGCTCATTTCAAATCATTCCTGATCTGTGACATCTGACCAGCTACTGATTGAATCCACCAAACAGACAACCAACCCACTACCAACAATCCATTGAGTAGTGACCACGTGCTAGCATTGAGACTTGGGAAAGGGCTACAAAGAAATATAGAAAAAGGCACCTGACCCAAAGGAGATGATAGACTGGTTAGGGAGACCTTAGACAAATGACTTCTCTTTTTCTGGCCTCAGTTTCTTCATTTGTCCAAAAGGAAAGTCAAATTAAGTAATCACTAAACTCCCTTTCATAAGTTTAAAAATTCTATGATTTCATTGTATGACTTGAGACAAAGGGTCACAGATGTAGCTTGAAAAGAGACCTTGGAGAGACCCTTTCACCGAACAGATGAGGCCAAGAGAGGTGACTTGCCCATGGTCATATATTTAGTGAGGGCAGATCCAAGACTCAGACTCAAGTCATTTGGTGAAAAATCCAGAGCTCTTTATGGCACACACACACCAGGGTGGAATTAGGCTAGAAGGCAGTGTTTGATGATGATGATGATGATGATAAATTAATGTTTCTATAGAGATTTACCATTTAAGCACCTGTCTCACAACAACTCTGTGAAGTAGGGAGAACAAGTATTTATTTTTTCATTTTTCAGAAGGTAAAATAAGAATATCAGCTTAAATTGATCTGGTACCTAGACTCTGGCCCTTTAATGTCCCTTCTAGCCCTAAATCTATGTTTCTACTCTCCTGTAATCTCACTGGAGCCTCACAACAGCCATGTGAAGTTAAGCATTAGAGGTTTCTTCCCCAGCTAAGTGTCCCAGTGGATAGATTACTGAGACTGGAGTTATTGGTTCAAATCCAGCCTCAGACACTTACTAGATGTGTGACCCTGGGCAAGTTCCTTAACCTCTCTGCCTCAGTATGTTCTTTTTTTAAATGGGGATAATAATAGTACCTCCTTCCCAGGGTTGTTGAGAGGACCGCTGTTTGTTAAAGAGCTTAGCATAGTGACTGGTAAATAACGAGCACTAAAGAAATGTTAGTTATTAGTATTGTTTCACAGATGAGTAAGCTAAGACAAGTCGACTCGCCTATCATCACAAGGTAAATACCAGAGGCAGTTTCAGAACCCAGATTCCTTCCCCTGCCCCAGTTCCAAGTCCAAGACTCCTTCCACCCTAACCATATTGTCTTAAGCAAGCCAAGACCCCCTAAAGTTATGATTCACTGATGACACAAAATTCGTAATTAGGGCCAACCCTCAAACGCAGATCTTCTCACTGCAATCTCCTCCCACCACATCATAGCACCAGGTCAAACAGTTAAGCATTAGAAGAATCAAAGGAGGGAGAGCTATGGTGGTCAGTGAAGGTTTCACCAAGGAGGCAGGAGTTTGGGTTAGGCCCTGAAGGGCAGTACAAAACAGAGAATTGGCCAGAAAACTTAAGTACCTTGCTAATTACGATTGCATGACAATTTCTTGCTATGCTCTATCAGTCAATCAGGGTGGGTGTTGGTCATGCCTGGCTATAATAAAATGATAAGGCATTATTAATATTTCTTTAAAAGAAAACATCTCAAGCTTTTCCAACTTATCTCAAGTTTCTGAACTGTTTATATGGCACATACTCCGATAAGGTTAATTGCCACTATGGAGCTGCTTCAAGATTTTCTCAAGGTGATTTTCCCCTCCATGATCATTACAATTTCCTTAGAAGTCAGGCTAGGGCCTGAACAAAGTTGTTAATGATTCACCTGTCATGAAAAACAGGCAAATTTTGCGTCCTCTAATGCTGCAATATTTATTATGTTCCTAAGTGGAGCAGAGGTCAGTCCTCACTCCAGTCTTGGCTTTGCTGTTGAAGGTTTATCTCCCTCTTAAATGAAACTAAGCAAAACTCCAACCCTGGCATCGCACCTGACATTTTCTTGTTCCAATCACCACATCGTGATGTATTGTGCAGAGGTTTGCTGAAGGCCTGACTGGTTCATCTTATTTCTTAACAGGCTTCCCAAAGAATGGGCCCTTCCCGGTGGATATTGTGTTCTCCCTTCAAACTCAGCTCCACTATAACTGAACTCAACATTTAACCTGGTTCAGCTAAGTCCTAGCTGTGAGATTTTGGGGGGAATAATCACTTCTCTCTCACCCACAGTTTCCACCTCTAGAAAATGAAGGGGTTCAGATATGCCCTCCACCCAATTCTATGATTCTTTGATCTTCCCTCCAAAACAAGTTCCTACTGTGGTACCGGTTATTAATAAATGGTACTGCCACACTTTTAGCTTCAGTGGTCATTTTTAACCTTTCTCTCTCCGTTATCCCCTCCCTAGACTGTGTCACTAAGTTCAGATGATTCTCTCCCTGTGCATCCATTTCCTACCATTTCGTTTTCATCGGTTTCTTCTGTCCATCCCCTCCACCACCACCACTCTCATCCTCATGTTCTTGGACTCTTCCCAAAGCCTCCTAACTGGAACCCCTCCCTCTAGTCTCTGCCTCATCCATTCTTGGCACTGCCATCCGGTTTAAATCAACACACTGATTTTGTTCAAAACCTTTTAATGGCTCCCCATTGCCTTTGGGATGAAATCCAAGTGCTTTAACATGCCATAAATGGTTTTTTACAATCTGGATCCAGTCCTTCAGCCTTATGTCCTAAGTACTTTTCTGCACAAACCCTCTGTTCCATCAAGACTAGTCCTGGGCTGTTATATAAGAGGCATCAAGCTTTCCTTCCCACTTCCCCTGCTTTGCTTACATCATTCTCATACCTAGCATTCTTTTCTCCCTCCCATCTCTTCCTAATGAAATTCAATCTATTTTGGGGGGCTGAGCCTGAGTTCTACTTCTTCGAGAAGCCTTCTCCTAACCATACCAGTCCATTGTCTCCTTTGAGTTCCCACCTGCTATTTGGCTTTGCACTTAATTATTAAACAAGGCAAAATATGGTATTGGTGTACACAAATTCTCTTTCCAAAGAGATTGTTAGTTTCTTGAGAGAAAAGACAGGGTATTACATCCCATCATCAACAACAAACATTAACTGAGTACCTATTTAATTGAATTCCATGAACATTTATTAAGTACTTATAATGCACGAGGCACTGGGGATACAGAGGGAGAAGCAAAATAGTTTCAACCCTCAAGGAATTGACATTCTTCTGGGGGATACTTATGTACTGGGAAGCCATATGTGATATCATCCCTGGCCTCATGGGGATTACAATCTAGCTAGAGGGGAAAAGGCACTCAATAATCCACACCAGAGAAACATTGTAGATAAGACAATTCCAGGGGAAAATTTATACATTCATTAGAGAAAAAAAATACTTTATATCTCACTTTACTGAGCTCAAGGCAAGGCTTAAATCCAGGGCTTTGTAAAAAATGTCTTTTGATTCAAAATCCATTGATCCTTCTCATGTAATGTTCTGGTATGTATACTCTAAGGGGGTATTAAGACATAAGGTCTTTCAAAGCATTTTCCCATATTTGTCATATGCTAAATGATAATAATAAACATTTATAGAGCACTAACTATGCCAGATACAATCTCATTTGGTCAAATGAGATAATAACAACAACCCTGGGAGGTAGGTGCTATTATTACCCCCATTTTACAGATAGGGAAGCTGAGACAAACAGAGGTGAAATGGCTTACCCAGGGTGACACACCTATTAAGTAGCTGAGGTTAGATTCAAACTCAGGTCTTCCTGACAGTAGGCTCAGAGCTCTGTCCACCAAGCCACCTAGCTTCATCTAGGAAGCCTGACACATGTAAAGCGGACATGGACACGCAGGATGAGAAAGCATGGAGGCACGGCAATGGCCACCAACCAAGGGGACATCAGCCTGATAAGGGCACTGATGTATTCAAGTCAGTGTCTCAGAATCCCAGACTGTCCAGCTCCCTGCTATCTCTGATGGTCTATCATTACTTTTCCTTGTACACCCTGGAGGGCCCCTTACGGGCTCTTTAATAGACAGATGCAAAGGTGATACACAGGACAAGATTAAGCCTCAAAGGAGGAGCAGACATGACTCTGTGTATGTGATCAGAAATGGTTACTAGGGAAGTTAGGCAGCACAGTGGATAGAGTGCCCAGCCTGGAGTCAATTCAAATCTGGCCTCAGATACATACTAACTGTGTGACCCCGGGCAAGTCACTTCCCCCTGTCTGCCTCAGTTTCCTCATCTATCAAAGCTCAAGAAGGAAATGGTAAATTGCTCTAGTATCTCTGCCAAGAAGATCCTGAATGGGGTCACAAAGAATCCAACGCAACAGAAAAAGGACTAACCAACAACAAATTTGGGGCAATCTCCTAAAAGGGTCCGATGAACTTCTCGTCATCTTCAAGTACCAAGCCCCCTTAGCAATAAACTATGCACGTGGTGGCTGGGCATGGCTGCCAAGCATTTCCTTATACCCAGGACGGTACAAGGGCTGACAGGCAGATTTGTGGATGCCTCTGGTTATACTAAGATGATAAGAACTGGAAGATTTCAGGAGTTGCTAGGAGACAAGGAACAAGCTGAGTCTACTCATTACACAGGAGGGATGAATCTCAAGTCAGAGAACACTGGCTCAAATCTTGGTTCCGAGGGTATCTTACTTACCATCTGCAACTAGCCCACTACTCATCTGCAAAACGAAGATGACCAGGTGACATTAGGGTCCCTTCCACCCCTAAATCTGTGTAACTATGACCAAGTGACCCCTAGAAGTGAATCCTGGCTTGGTCCCTTCCTGACTGTGTGCTCCCTTGGGGAAACGCCTTCATCTCGAGCTTCCTTTCCCTAGTCTATAAAATGCAGACGATCACATTACTTACTCTTTCTACCTCACAAGGCTGTTGTTAAGAAAAGCTTCATAAACCTTCAGGTGCTATAGAGATATGAGTCACCCTGGAGTGTTAGACTGTATAGTATGCAAAGGTAAGGGCTGAGAAAAGAGGAAGAAGAGTGAATGTTGGAGGCCTCAGGATAGGCTTCCTGAAGGATGCTGGGCTTGAGTCGGGACTTGGAAGATAGGGCAAGAATCCGATAATGGGGAGGAGGAAGAAAAGGCAGTTGGACACAAAGATCCAAATGAAAGCAGTCAGGGGAAAGGGAAGCAAAGCATGTTTCTCTAATTCTACTCAAGTTACTTAAGGACAGAGAGGTCAAGGAGTAGAGTGGGGATAGCTATGGGGCAGCAACTCAGTCATGGTCCAGCTGGACTATGGAGGAAAGAGATCCTCCATTCTTAGCTGGTTGTGCCTGAGACCAGGGGTGGCCTTACACTTTGACTAAGCAGATGGGTCTACATCTGTGGTGTGAGCTCAAGGTTACCCTCTATCCTGGTGAGGCCCAAATCTCTCTGTTTCAGTTCCTCCTCAATTTGACCACTGTCTCTCCCCATACCTCATGTCTCCATGGTCACCAGCATCTCCAATCATTTGACTTCTCCCTGCTCTCCTGGGTGTATTTTCTTATCTATGGATGTATTATAAGCAGGTAATAGAATATACATGCATGAGGGCAGGGGCCATTTATGACATTATTGTATTCCTAGAATCTTCCAGAGTGCCTGGCATATAAATGCCTATGG
>CM053595.1:276422365-276444062 GCA_028646575.1 Pseudocheirus occidentalis | reverse complement strand
TTTTTTTTCTGCTATTTTCTGCTATTCATCAACTAAGGCAGCTCAATGGTGTAGAGTGCTAGCTTCTCAATGAGGAAGTCCTGCTTTCAAATCCTACTTCAGACACCCTGTGTGATCCTGGGCAAGACATTTAACATCTCTCAAGGCTTAGTTTCTCCATCTATAAAATGGGAGTAACAATAGCACCCATTCAATTGACCCAGACAGTCAAGACCAGTAAGAGAGTTTGAATCTTCTCTCTGTTAAATGTGGTGATATTGTTGCTCTCCTCCCCCTCTTCCTCTTCCTCTTTCTCCTCCTCCTCCTCCTCTTCCTCCTCCTCCTTCTCCTACTCCTCCTCTTCTTCTTCTGTCATTTCAGTCATGTCCAACTCTTCATGATCCCATTTTGGGAGTTTTCTTGGCAAAAATACTGAAGTTGTTTGCCATTTACTTCCCCAGTTCATTTTGCAAATGAGGAGAGTGAGACAAAGTGAAATGACTTGTCCAGGGCCACACAGCTAGTAGCTAATGAGTGCTTGAGGTCATATTTGAACTCAGGAAGACGAGTCTTCTTGACTCTAGGTCTGATGCTCTATCCATTGCACCACCTAGCTGCAGAGAGAGAGAGAGATCAGACTAAATGATCACCAAAGTCCCTTCTAGTTCTGACATCTTGGGTTCCTGTGGATTAAAAAAAAATGACCCAGATGTGACCATGCACAGTTTGAAGGGGGAAAGGCTCTGCCATATCCATCTAGGAATTAGACCAATTAGCCTATCAACAGTAATGCTACATGAAAACATGGACCAGCATTTTAAAACCTCCATAGTGCTAGTGAAGTAATTTAGCTTCTGACTCTACTTATGACAAAGCTGATTGACAGATTCAGGGAAAGAAAGTCAAAAGCCACGGACAGACAGAGATAAAAGCTGACATTGCCCCTTCGAATTCTTCCCCCAACACCCGTCGGCTTGGCTGCCCAGGAGGATCCTCTGGCAGAAGACAGAAAGGCTAGGTTTGTCTGCCTGCACACTGGGGGCCAAGGGCTGTTCCTTTACAGCTCAGCCATAACAGACATTGTATTGAACCAAGGATACGGTCGAAATTGACTTACTTATCAGCGTCACATAATCCCAAGAAGACACCAATAGCCAGGTAGAATGTGCTGGGAAGACAGAAAGAAACGATCAGGCTTGTCTTCCCTCCAGCCTCATTCTAGGAGGGGAGGGGAGACCAGACCAGAGGAAGGGAGGGAACTAGATAATGATTTGTCATTTGGGAGGCCTAGGCAGGTGTTTCCCTCTAACTAGATCTTGGCTGTGATTGATGCCACATTGCTATGGTCCCAACTTTGACTCTTGGCAGATGATCATGAAGCTTCATGAAACCATAATGGATATGGATATGCCAGATTATAGCATGTCCCTGGACTCTTCCTACACAATGCTGGAGTTTGAGAACCTGCGGGTGCTGCCCACAAACTCAGGTGAGTGACCGGCTGAGGTCTTTCTAGCTTTTGCTCTAAATAATCCCCTCTTGAGCACAATAGCAATAATTGGGAAGATGAATTTTTATTTGTAATTGATCCAGCTACTTAAGTAACCTACAAATCTCTCCAGGAAGGAATTCATGGGTGATAGATTGTGTGTATACACATTTATACATATATAAAAACTAGTTCTATGTATATATTAGTTATATATAAGCTTTATATATTTATATATGTGTATATATAATTAAGTAGAGAAATGGAAACTTTCCTTCATTAAAGGACTTTTTAAACTTATTATCAACCCCAGACTCATAGTCAGAGAATATGGTTTCAAAATTCCAATTCTACTACCTACCACCCAAGGACTGTAGAGGCCTCTTAAAATTTCTGGGTTTCAATCTCCTCAAGTTTAACGTGAGGGAGGTTGGACTAGATCAACCCTGTTACCTCTCCAATCTAAAATCTATGACTCTAAAAGTTTGTCTCATCTGTCTAAACCTCTGTTTTCTCACCAGCAATATGGTCATAAAAATATCCCGAAGTCTCTAATTCTTGGGGATGTAGGAAAAGTACTTTGTAGACTCTAAAGTGTATGTAGAAATGGAAGGTTTTATAATTACGTTTCTTGGAAACTTGATTCGTAATAATGACTTTTTGCACTACCGAGCATAGAGTAGATAGAAATTTCTGGTGACAGAAAAAAGAAAAGAATCATAAAAAGACATCCTTGGAGCAATTTGTTTTGTAAAGACGGCCTCCTTTTACTGGCCACATCCATTTTTCTTGAGTGCCTTCTGCGGGGCACAAATAATAATGTATTTGTTATTTATAAAGCCAATGAATCAGAGGCTAGAACACTACCTACCTCTCAGAAGACACAGACTGAGGGAAAAACTGAGGCCTTAAACAATTGCTCTTCTCATTTTGTGTCAGTCAGTTAGAAAACTATCACTCTCTTCTTTTTTTATTTTGGTGGAAAGATGCTCCCAGAAAACCCAGTGGGGCTGAGGGCGGACTTGTTAGAAAACTTGGATTCTAGCTCCAGATCTGCCACCAATACTATGTAACATTAGGCAAGGCATTTACTTCCCTTTCTGGATCTCAGGTTTCTCATGTGTGCAATGGGCTGGGGGTTGGAGGGAGGATTGAAGGAATCATTTTCAAAGGTCTCAGACATCCTATAATTCTAAGTCTATTTACTGTAGCAAATACAAAAAGCTGCTGTTACTAAATGACTGTCTTTCTCCCTTCTGGGCTCTGCTCCTTATGGGTTGCCACGACATTTGGAGAAGAGGGGAGCTGTTTTGAGTAAATGTACAAAGTATAGGTGAATTCTTCAGTTCAACAGAACATTGGATTCCTGTTTTCCCCTGGGGGGTGGGGGAGAGGTAAGGGAGAGGGGCCTGAAATTGACAGGATCTCAATTCTAAAGGCACATGCAATCTAGGTCAATGTTGACCTATTTGTCCCTTTGTTAATGAGTAACCTGGCTCTCACAGAAGCTAGCTGTTTTGAAATGTGTTTGTCTTGGGCTAGGATCCCTCTGCAAAAGTTGGGGGGGGGAAGGTTATTTTTAAAAATTCAATTCACTCTTGGTTTGTAAAGAATTGTCTCCCTTGAGAGAAGTTCTAAGTGGCGTGTGGGGACAAGTCAAGAGCACCCCAGAGCAGCGTGCCCTGCACAGTAGGGGTACAGTGGCTTGTGGAATGCAGCAGAGAATGCCTAGGGGCTCTGGGCTGGGTGGGGGATTACTGCCCCCTGCTTACAACCACAGGATATTGTTGTACAAGGGAGAATCCTGATACGCCAGGGATTCAGGCGTTAGGCATCATCACCTCTTTCAGCTAACACACTTCGAGAGCCTGCTATGTGAGCTACTGAGAAGGGTCCGAAATGAGCACCCACACATATATACATATATACATATGTGTATGTGTACACAAATGTATATATGGTTATATACTGTATGTATAGAATTGAGCATGTGTGTGTATATACATACACCATACTCAATTCTGGCTATATGTATGTATATGTATATATACTGTATACACATATATGCATATGTGGTATATAGAAATATACATGTGTATGCATGTATATGTGTGTTTATACACACATGTACTTGAATTGAGTATAATATATAATCCAGTAAATGAGGAGTTCCTTAAGGTTAGGGACTGTCTTTTGCATTCCCAGGGCTTAGCAAAGTGTCTGGAACATAGTAGGCATTATACATGAGTATATATGTCTGTATAATAATATGTGTATATATATAAATATACATGTATATACATATACATATATGTGTATGTATAATTGGGTTTAAACCCTTCATTTTATATGTGGGAAAATTGAGGTCTAGAAGGGGAGTTGACTTGTCCAGGGCCCAATAGGTAGTTTTTGGTTTGCTGGTCTTGGGTCTAGAACTGTGATTTCACTGACTCATCACATTCCCAGAGTGGAAACTCCTTCCACAAATACAAGTGAAATACAAATCCAAGTCAGATCCAAGACCTGTGACTCCAAATCCAGAATTCCTTCCACTGCCTCAAGTCAAGGAGGTAGAACTGATGCACCATAAAGCAGAAGTTTAACATCAAATGAATATTATAGATAATCTGTGTTCCTAAAGGTCTGAGAAGGGAGTCATTAAATAGTTTTGTGGACAATGATGGTATTGAATGACAGGTAGCATCTAGCTAAGGATGTAGGAAACAGAGAGAAGATTCCAAGCAGGAGGAAGCAAGAAACAGAATTCAGAGACAGGGGAAGAACATTGTTGGGTAGAGTGAGCTTGGGAAGATTTCACCCAGGGAAATGGGTTCATCACCCAGGGAGTGGGATCATCATTGGGCTTTGAAGGATAGATAGGATTTGAATAGGTGGAGAAGATGGAAGAAGGAAATGCTGGAGCAACAGGAATCAAGGCACAACAGGTCTTCTACCTGTTCTCAAATTGAATAAATGATGAAAAATAATTTACTAAGTCCTTACTATGTGTTAAGCATAAGGGGAAACAAAGAAAAAATTGAGGCAATTTCTGTTCTCAAGGACCTGACATTGCAATTAGGGGAGAGAACAAGTTCAGCTGTAGGGCATATGGCAAGGACCAGAAGTCCTAAGAGTTAGTCCATCAGTCGGACAGATGTCAAGGGCCACATGGTCTGGAGGTTACACTGATAGGGTGGCAAAGGGACCTGAGAGGCTCATTTGACATATAAGGAAACAGAAGCCCAGAGGGGACTTGACTTTTCCAAGGTTACGCAGGTAATTAGAGGCAGAACTGAGATTCAAACTCGACTCTTTGAATTTCCATCTGGTGCCCTTTCTAACAATGCTAAGATTTTCTACCAAAATTCTAACCTGCCCCTGACTACCATACCTTCTAACAATGCCTTTCCTAGTTCCTGGACCTACCTTGTGACTTCAGTCAGCATGGTTTAGTGCAGTGCTTCTCAACCTTCCTAATGCGGCGACCCTTTAATACTCGTGTGTGGGTATATGTGCATGTGGGCAGACTCGCCTGGCAACGGGTAGATAGAAGAGCAGTGTCTCCGTTCCTAAGACCATCTGAAATATGTGTTTTCTGATGGCTTTAGGTGACCCCTGTGAAAGGATTGTTCAACCCCAAAGGTGTCACAATCCACAGGTTGAGAACCACTGATTTAGTAGAAAGACCATTAAACTTGAAGTTAGAGGCTTGAAATAGTTATTGAATTGAACTGGGTTTGAATTCAGCCCCTGTTACTTACTACTCATCACTTCACCTCTGTAAAACTCAGTTTCCCCTTCCTGCAAGGGCTGTACTAGATGACATGCATCTCCCTCCACTCCAGATCTAGGACTCTATCATCTTGATGTCCTGGACTAGGAATCAGTCCATGAGATCAGTTTATCCACCACCTCCAGGGTATGACCTTGTTCATTAAAAGATCATCGATAGTTGGACTGTGTGTATTTGTTACGCAACTTTGTTTTCCATTTTTTTCCCTTTGCAATGAGGGAGGGGGCTGGGAAGGAGAAATTAACAAATTCTTGTTAATTTAAAAAAAAACATTGGATTTGAAGTAAGGCAATATGGAAGTGAATTACTTAACCATTTGTGTGACCTTAGACAAGTCACAAAACCCCTTGGTACTTCAGGTTTCTCCTTTGTAAAATGAGGTGATTGAATAATTGATCTCCAGAGTCCTTTGCTGCTTAAAATCCTATTCTATTTCTCCATAGGAGAAGGTGGGGTGGAGGGAAAACAAACAAAGTAAAAGCAAAAAACAGGCATCATTGTGTTGCTTCCTTATAACAGGGAGTAGCTGGGAAGTGGAAAAGTCCCAGTGATTGGGTGATGTATTTTAGCTGTCAAAGGCTATATGGAGTCATTTAGACAGATTATACCTTGGATCCTTCTCAGTAAAGCAGGGAGAAATAATATTTTCCACCAATCAATTCTCAGCGATTGGATTGCTCCTTTGGGTCATCTGAGGCTGGGTTTCGCTGTCACCATTTTTGTCGGTAGAATTGTCCTGGTTTTCTTTCTTAAAATTTTCAGAGGCTGGATATCTGAAGCACTAAGATGAGTGATCCTGTTACTAAATAAATGTGGACAGAGACAGGGTCACTTTAGCAGGGATCTGGTTAAAGCAATGAAGGGCCCTCTTCAGATGTTTTCCATTCTATATGGTCATATTTGGCAACCACAACCCTCCAGGGACAAAGAAGGGTTCTCTCAAAAGAGTGGTCATAAAGGACATGCACTAAAGCAATCACTTTATTCCTGACACCAGGGACTCCAAGCCTTCTTGACTTTAACTGAAGGTATGATTCTTACAAGTCTTGTGTTAGAAGCAACAACAACCACCTAATGGGGGTGCCATCAGGAGGCACTGGCTTAGAACTTTATTACTATGCAGCATAATCACTATGGACATTCCTGATGATGAGAGATTTAGAAAAGATTTCAGTGTCTGAATTTCCACTTCAGCGGAGATCTCAGTCCTCTGTTCAAGAAAGAAATGAGGTATATTTTAGATAGAGTTCCATACAATTTTTTTAAAGAAAGCTCTTTAAGAGGATAAGTGACAGCTCTCTTGAAAATTCAGTTATGCTGGAAAACTGAGTCCCCACCCGTACCAATACGGATAAACCATGACTGGACAAATATTACTCCTCCCTCTCTATGTCTCCTACCTTTAAAATGGGTAAGCTTGCAACCCTCCTTCATGGTCACCCCCAGTAATGGCTTTTTAGAACTACTGGCTGGCACAACCTATAATCCAACTAATTATAAGTAACTTCCAAGAGGCCTATAATTACATCATTTGATATTTTAAGTGAGGCCACAGCACTGGTTCTGTTTGCAAACAGAAGTACTATAAGTGGATAGAGGCAGGGCTATTTTATGAGGATCTGCTCAAAAGCCATGAAGGTCTCCCTTCAGTTGAAGTAAATCTTTGTCTAATGTTTTAAAAAAAGAACTTTCCATGGATCCCACTGCCAGGGTCTCAGGATTGACTGACATTCCTTAAGTCCTCTGTGGCCACTGGCTCCCTCCTCCCCACTCCCCACCCATTGAGAGGTCACCAGCTGAATCAGTAGATACAGAGCCAGATGTCACCCAGGGGAGATGTGGGGAGATTGTAGGGAATGTAACTGAGTGGCCACCTGTTTGGCATTCTTTGGTCCAGATCTCTGGATGATTAGTTATACTCTGGGCTGCTCCTCCAGATGAGCATCCGGCATCTGGGGGATGTAGCCACTTTGTAACTGCCCCTGTAGAGGTCAGAACAATGTATCCTGGGGACCTTACTGAGTACCATTAGCTTTTCATGGAATGTCAGTCCTGGAAGGGACCTTAGACATATTGAAGTTCAGTGGTATCAAAGTCAAGTAGGGACAGGACCACTAAGTTTTACATAAAGATCCCTGTGGTCACATATTGACGTAGAAAACCACATATTAGCATTTTCTATGTTTTATTTATTTTGTTAAATATTTCCTAATTATATTTTAATCTGGTTGGTCAGCACTAGGATCCAATGTCTCTGATCTAGTCCAACCCTCTTGTTTCACAGAAGAAGAGAATGAAAAGAAGACAAAGGTGACAAAGATAGTTCAGTCTCCCCAAAGTATGGATCTGAGGTGAGGTCTCTACTCACAAATTCCCCTTTTTGGGGAATGGGAAAGGGAAGCAGGAAGTAGAGGACCTTGAAGCGGCAAACAGACCAAAGGACCATCTTTTTGGGAAAAGAGTAGAGGAAAAAACCCTGGATTAGGAACCAAAAAGCTGCATTGGGGTCTGGGTTCTGTCACTAACTAGCTGCATACAATAAGGATCCCCACAAGTCAGCCTCCATCTGCTGTCAGACTGAAGCCTGCACTGTTACCTCATCCTCGAGTCTTTGGCTTTTCTTTGTACCCCCAGTGCTTGACACATTGCCTGGCACATAGTAGGTGCTCTGTAAGTGTTCATTATGGACTGAATTTAATAGAAAGGGGAGTCAGAATATGGAAACCGGGCCTCTTGCCCCTCAACCTTCAACAATTTAGTCTAATCTCGTCTACTTTTCTAGTTGGGTTGCTGAAGAAATGTTGAAGAAAACAGACTGCCGCATTGGAGCTGTATTACCTTAGATGAGTAACTTCTCTCTAGCTCTGCTTCCTCCTTTATAAAATGAAAGGGCTGGACCAGAATAGATGATGGGTTTTTAATCTGGGGCTCATGAACTTGTTTTAAAAAAACATGATGAGATCTGTTTTTTTAATATAATTGGTTTTCTTTCCATCCCATGTATTTTAAAAAATGTTATTCTGAGAAGGGGTTCATAGGATTCACCAGACCACCAGAAGGGTCCAGGACAGAAAATGGGGTAAGATAATGACCAACGTTCTTTCTGGCTATGGTATCTTATACAGCCCTTTGTAATTTATAAGCAGCTTTCGCTTTCACAATCTCATTTTATCTTTGTTTGCCATGTATATAGCAGGTGCTTAATAAATGTTTATTGAACTGGATCCTAACAACATCCTAGGGAAGCAGGAAGGGCAGGGCTCACTGACTCCATTTTATAGGTGAAGGAACTGAGACTCAAAGAGTGGAGGTGATTTGCTCAGGCAGACATGGTCAGTGCCAGGCCCGTCCAGGCTAGCTTTCAGATAGAATGACTACCAGATAGATCACCATCCCAGACTGGATACCCCGATGCCATTAAGGACAGGAGATCTGCAAGAGAAAAGAGTGAGCCCCCTGAGTTATACAGGTTGCTTGAGGCTTCTTCCCAAGGACAAGCTTGGGATTCCATTGGCCTTTGGCTTCAAAATTCCTTTTAAAATTAACTTTTGGAATAGTGTGATCAATCTTGCTTGAATCGGATGTCTGATCTACTTGGCTAGCTTTCCCTTTGCATGCGAGGTCCCTCTGCAGCTTAGGAAGTAGGAGGCAGAGAGAAGCAGTGGGGCAAATCTTGAAAGGTATGCATCCCCACCCCAGTGCCTCCCTTTCAGCTTGGTCATGGGGCTTCTCAGGGTATCTCACTGAAAAGAGGAGAAGACTCTTCCACTGACCAATGTTTACATAATCAAGTATATATTAGACCCCTACTATTTACTAGGCACCATGTTAGGTGCTAGTGATACAAAAACAAAAATGAAACAGACCCTTCTTGAAAGAACTTGCATTCTATCCTGTGCACAAAAAAGAAATGCTAAGGAACAAATAGCTAATATTAAAATTTGCAAAACACCATTCTCATACATCACACATCTCCTAGCGTTGTTTCATAATATGTATACATATAGATACATATTCGTATCCATATATATATACATATACATTTTCACATGTATACATATATGCATATTTTCATAATAGTAATATAATATATGTAATATATATATATATAATAACAATATTTCATTTGATCCTCACAACAACCCTAGGAAGTAGGTGGGTACGTGCTGTTATTATCCCCATTTTACACATAAAGAATCAAGGCTGGGGAAAGTTAAATGACCTGCCTAGGATCATACAAAAACTAAATGTCTAAGGCAGAATTTCCACTCAGGTCTTCCTGACTCCAGATTCAGCACCTACAGCACTACCTAGTTGCTTCTGATAAGCTTTTCTTATTTTCCCCATAACTTGGAAAAAATGTCTGAAAAATGAATTTTACAATCTCTACCTGTTGTCACAAATTGGTCTCAAAAACCAAAATGGCATCTCCTCTTATCTTTCTCTTGAGATTTTAAGAGGCCGGGATGGAATCCTCAAAATGCTGACCAGTAGAATAGTCATATGTCCCTGTAGAATTTGCATGAAGAACCTAGACATTTTACATTAAAAAAGAAAAAAGTGGGTAAAGAAGGAGGCTGAAGGAGGCAGATGGGAGAGGTTGAAGGATCAGCCCCAGAAATCATGGATTCTGGTCCATTTCTACTGAGCTTTGCATTTGACAAAATATTGCCATCACAATGAGGAAGGGAGTGAAAGTGTTATTTCTATGATGAGGAAGTTGAGTTTCAGGTAGATGAGAGGACTTACTGAGAATCTCACAATTAGCAAGGGGAGGTCCCTGGACTTGAACAGAGACTACGTGGATCAATGGACTGAGCACAAGACCTGGAGTTAGGAGGGCTTGGGTTCAAATCCAGCCTCAAACTCTTACCAGCTGTGTGAGTCTGGGCACGTTAACTAATCTCTGTCTGCCTCAGTTTCCTTATTTGTAAAAACAGGGATGATAAATGGGTTGGTGTGGGGATAAAATGAGACAGTAATTAGAAATTGCTCTGGAAACCTTAAAGTGATCTCGACAGACAGACAGTTAGATAGATAGATAGATAGATAGATAGATAGATAGATAGATAGATATGAATGCTGGCTGTTGTCATCATTTAGACTCCCAAGTCCAACAGTTCACAGAAACAGAACTTTTCAGAATTGTAGTTTGTCAAAGAAATAGGACATTTAGAGAATAGGGAGAAAGGAGTGGGAATGGTAGAGAGAAAGAAAATTGGAAAAAAACTTTGGTGGTGTTGTTCAGTTGTTTCCAACTCTTCATGATCCCATTTGGGGCTTTGTTTTTTGGTTTGTTTTTGCAAAGACACTGGAGTGGTTTACCATTCTTTCTCCAGTTTATTTTACAGTTGAGGAAACTGAGGCAAACAGGGTTAAACGATTTGCCCAGGGTCACACAGCTGGTTTCTGAGACCAGATTTAAAGTCGGGTCTTCTTGACTCCAGGCCTGGCACTCTATTCTCTGTGCCACCTCGCTGTGCTTAAATCCCTTTATTCTGGTTTTCTCATCTGTAAGCTGAGAGGGTTGAACTAGATGATCGCTAAGGGTTTTCCTGGCTCCTACATTCTGTCTTTGTGTGGAATGAGCTCCAGTTTGAAACCAAATGTGTCTGAGGTACATTTTGAAAGCAGAGGGGAGGAGAGATCCCTGAAGAGGAAGTAGCTGTCAAAATCTTTATCTCATGTCAAATGTGTGACACTTAGTGACCTTACCCAAAATGAATGACTGGGTTTTGATCACAGCCACTTGATCTCAGCTGGCTCTCTGACTTAACTGGACAAAACATTAAGAGAAGCAGTCTTAGAAGTGTATGTTCTATTGCTGCATGGCTGGCTCTTGACAAAATGATAAAGTCCATATTGAGAAAGCTGTGCAGAGTAAGAGAGAACAGACTGAATTTGAAGTCAAGACACCCAGGTTCTAATTAGGCTCTAATGTTAATTTCCCATGAAACCTTAGGCAGGTTATTCCTAGGATTCAGTTTTACTCTCGGTAAAATGAGAAGGAGTTCAACTGAGGGTCCTTTTACGTGTAAGATTTTTTAAAATGTTAACCAAATTACCTTGGATACAAATGTTAGACAGGTATTTGTATTACTTGTCATGGTCATGGTACCTTAGAAATAGCCTTGGATCTGTATATATGCCCTTCTTAGGCACAGGCTTGTTCACACAGTATATTAATCTCAATTTACCCTGAAGAGAGGTCCTGGGAGGAGAAAAGTTGTTGATTCAATTCAACTTAACAGACTTTTAATAGGTGTTCACTTTGCCTAAGATACCATGCTATGTGCTAAAGATCTAAAGATAAAAAAACATATATTCCCTGCTTTCTAGGAGCTTTATAGTCTACTGGGAGAGGATATGACTTGTATGCAGATAAGTATAGTATAGTACAGGATAGAATTAATGGGGTAAAAGGACAAACCTAGACAAAGCACTCTAGGAAAACATATTGTAAAGCATCTTAAAAGCTCTTAGAATGCTTAGAAAGTATCTCTACAGCCATAACCTCATTTGATTCCTAGGTCAATTCTATGAAACAGAACAGGGATTACTATTTCCATTTTGCAAATGAACAAATAGAAGCTCAGAGAGATGTGACTTGCTCAGGGGGGTCTCAGAGAAAATAACAGAGAGGCAGAGAACTATGTGATATCAGGAGACCTGGGTTCTAATGTCAATTCTCCTGCTTACTACTTCTGTGAACTCGGACAGCTGGTGTGTTGTTTAGAATCAGAAGACGTAGAGTCAAATATCAGTTCTGCTACTTACTACATGTGGACTTTGGGAAAGTTCCTTCCCTGGATCTCAGGCTCCTCAGCTACAAAATAATGAAATTGGACCAGAAGGTCACAAAGGTTTCTGCGTCCATTGGTGAGAGAGGGTGTCACCTAGGTTTATGGCTTCACTTTATATTTTGTTTAACCCCACTCTTGCCTTCTATTGAGTTAAATGTTGTGATTATTCTTGTTCCTACCTTCTATTGGGTAAAGGCTATGATTAGTTTTTTTCTTGTCTTATCATTAAGTAAATGTTTCATGTTTAAGGGTCAGTGGTGTCAATGTGACTGATTTTGTGTAAATAGGAAGCACATTAATGGGGGCTCAGGCACTAAACCAGTGAGAAGTAGAAATGCATTTCACTCCCACCTCTCAATAGACTTATCTAATTGTCTGGATAGAGGAGCCTAGACTCAAACACTGGTCTTCTTACTTTTAAGGGAGCAATGCCATAAATGAAACAGGCTTGGTTTTTCAAGCCATACATCTCACTTCAGTGCATATGTTTAAAAAACTGCCATATTTGGGGAGGCCACTTCTTATATGAAAACAGAAGAGCAGCTAAAATTTATTCCATTTGCTCAGACCTAATGAGTACATACCTATTTCAAAGCCCTTGACCCAATTACCCTAGCAGAAATCCTCTGTGACTGAAAGAGCTTTCAAAGTAGCAGGAACCAGCTGTTGTTTAAGGGGGAAGTGGGGGGTGGTGGAACTTTGTTTCAAGAGAGCACTTAAACGGCCATTATCAAAGTAAGTCAGCGTTTTAAAGCACTTCCCCAGGTTTGTAATGACAGCCTACATTTCACGAGCCAAAATAAAATCTGAAACCAAGTTCTCTTTGTCCAGCATCCCTTGCTCTCTGGGCCCTTTGGGCTTGGCTAGGAAAACAACATTCTTTGAGCTTAAAGGCTGACTCTCCTCCCTGGGCCAAGCACTATTTGGCTTTGGATTTCAGACAGGTTGGTGGAGGGGGTGGCCAAAGGGGAGGGGAAAGAAGGGTCTCTTTTGGAAATTTCCAAATAGATTTTGTTTTGAAGCTAAGGTCAGGCAACTTCCACCCCCATAACCCCCTCCCCAACCCTGCGGCTTCTGTTTGACAGTGTGTCTTTGAAGGAATGGAAAGCAATGGGAGGCTGGGGAAGCAGTCTGGCTAGGGCTTTGGATTTTAAATGGGATCCTCTTCTAGGAAAACCAGCTGGCAACAGCTACATGCAGGTAACCCTCATTCCATGACATAGACATAGTCCAGAAAAATTGGGTCTTGGACAATTCTTGATTTCTCCTCCACTTGAATGATACAATTGGCAATGCATTCCCATAGGAAAATTCTCTACCTTTGGGTGAGAAAAGGGTTAAAGAACACCATGGAAGGAGCCCTGGGACAGGAGGAAGGAGACCTGGGCCTCGGCCTGCCGTTTACTAGCTATGAGACCTGGAGTAAATCATTTTACCTCACTGGGTCTCAAGTTTCTCATCTGTAAAATGGAGATATTGGACTAGGTGACTACTAAAGGTCCCTCCAGTTCTATGACCATGATTCTATGACCCCTGAGCCTTCAGGGCTTCCCTTTTTCTTATGGGATCTTTTTGTTTCCTCTATCGGATAAAATGTAAACTTCTTTACATGTTTTTTTGAAGTCCTTCAAGAACTGGTTCTAAATTCCATTTTCAACTTTGTTTCACTTTACTCACCCGGATAGACTCTATGTTCCAGTCAAACTCATCCCGCCATATCCTGACTTTACTCGGGTCATTGCTTATACCTAGAACATACTCACTGTTGTAGAACTTTTCTTCCTTCAAGGCCCAACCCAGGTGCCACTTCCTCTAGGAAGCCTTGCCTGTCACCACCCATACACCCACACACTGAAATGAAAGTGTTTTCTCCCTCAGATTTTATTTTATCTCTCCTTTGCCTACATTAACTTCTACTTTGTATCATATTTCATGCATATGCATGTTATTTTCCCTCCAGTACAGTAGAATGTAAGTTCCTTGAGGGTAGGTCTCTTATTAATTTTTTTATCTTTGTCTTCCCACTTGTGAATATTGTGTTCCCCCATTAGACTATAAACTCCTCAAGGGAGGAATAGCATTTGACCTTTCTTTGCATTCCTCGATGCTTAATACAGTGACGGGTTCATGAGAGGCACTGACTGACCAGTGTCTACGAACAAGCTTAATATGACAATCTAATAAATATTTGTTGAATTTAATTGGTGAAGGAACAGAGAGGTATATTTTGTACTATTGTGATTAGACGTAGTACGCTCATGTGGCTGCCTATTCAACTGTAAGCTTCTTTTTTATTTTACTTTATTAACTGTTGTTTATTTTTCATTTACATTTACACAAGATTTTGAGTTACAAATTTTCTCCCCATCATTCCCCTACCCACCACCCCCAAAACAGTGATCCCACTGTATATCCCTTCCCCCAATCTACTCTCTCCTATATCCTCCCCCTCTGACTTTCCAGTAGGGCAAGATGGATCTCCCTATCCCACTGCCTGTATATTTTATTACCCAGTTGCATGTAACAATAATAAGAATAAGAATATATTTTTATCATTTGATTTTACAACTTTAAATTCTAAATTCTTTCCCTTCCTCCCTCATCACCCACCCCCACTGGAAAGACAAGCAAGTCAATACAAGCTGTACATGTGTAGTTACACAGAATGTCTCCACAATGGACATATTGTGAAAGACTGACTCTATTTTCCTCTTTCCTATCCTGCCCCCCACTTGTTCTATTCTCTACTTTGTCCCTGTCCCTTTCCAGAAATGTGTGCTTCTAACAACCCTCCTCCCCCAACCTGCCCTCCCCTCCATCATCCCCCTCTCATCCCCTTCCCCCTACTCTCCTGCAGGGCAAGATACCCAATTTAGAATGTATGTCATTCCTTCCCTAAGCCAAATTCAAAGAGAGGAAGGTTGACCCATTCCCTTTTGCCTTCCTGTTCTTCCCCTCCATTGTAACAATTATTGCCTCTTCTATATGAAATGATTAACCCCATTCTGTCTTTCCCTGTCTCCTCTCATTCTTTAGAATCAAGTGTAAGCTTCTTGAGGATAGGCACTATGTCATAAAATCTAAGAATGGCAGAACCAGAAGGTATCTTAGAATTCATCTCATTTAATCCCTCATTGGTAACTCAAGCCTATAGAGGAAAAACTATTTAGCCAAGGTCAAAGCAGGCTGAGACTGGAACCAGGGCTCTCTACCACTAGGCCACCACAGTTCCTGCCTCGCTCATCTCTGTAGTTCCTGCACCAAGCACAGCACCTTCTATGGGCAGGCAAAATGTATTTATTAGGCATTTACTATATGCCAGGCTTGGTGCTAAGCCAAAAGAAAGGTAACGCCTGCCCTCCTGGAACTTACATTTGGGAGCCAACACACAAAAGAGAGACTGAGAAAGGGAAGTTGCAGCATAAGAAGGTAAATGAGTCAAGGTGTCCGAGTCCTGGGAGTGAGCTCATCTCATTTTTTACTCAGAGATCAGCTCTCTATCCATCAATCTTTGACCGCCTCATTGCCTTGTACAAGTACTATCCCAGGACAATTTCACTGATAGGGAACTTGCAGATGAAAAAACTCCCTTGACCAATGCAAGTTAGCATTTATCCCTGGCAGCTTAGTCTTGGAGACTTGCCTAGAGAAACAAAAAGCAAAATGACTTGACCAGGACAACATAGTCAGTATGAATCATCGGCAGGACTCAAACTCAGGTCTTCCTTACTCTGAGGTCACTATGGCACACTGTAATAGAGTTGTTGTTTAATAAATCAGGGTTTGTTTAATTGAATTGTTAAAGCAACAGAAACTGGAGTGTCTTCGGCTTGGGTAGCATCTTTAAAGACCGTCCAGGCCAGTGGAAACCTCTGCCATCACCTTTACCAGATGTTGGACCAAGTCTCTTGAGTTCCCGGCAGTTGGGAGAGGTGCACAGGCAATTTAGGAGCTAAAATTAAAGCTGTGAATTTTGGCTTTTCCCCATTTTTGTGGGGGGAAGAAAAGTGAGTTTTTGTGGCACAGTTTGGTTGGCAGATTTCTTTGAGCCACAAGAGCTGGGCTGTTTTTCCTGAATGGACATTGCTCTGTGCTTTATTAGAACAGAAGCCTCCAGGCCAACAGAGGGTCTGCCCAAGGCGACACCCAGACAACGGGTCAGGTCAGTCCACTGGGACAGTCAGTCAGTGGAACAAGCAAGAATCTGAACTTTTCACTTTTTGGGAGAAGACTCTAGACTCCCTTACATCCAGACAGAGGAGCCCCTGACTTATAGGTAACTTTCTAAGACTGCCGACCTGTAACTGAAAAGAAAAAAAGGTTTAATCTTTAAGGGATGGAAGTCAGGCTTCACTGCTTCTTTCTTTTTTTTTTTTGTTTGTTTTTTTTGTTTTTTGCTTTTGGGTGGGCAGTTGGGGGTTGAGTGACTTGCCCAAGGTCACACGGCTAGTTTTTGTGTTAAGTGTCTGAAGCCGAACTTGAACTCAGGTCCTCCTGACTCCAGGGCCGGTGCTCTATTCACTGTGCCACCTAGCCACCCCCTACTGCTTCTTTCTCATGCTATAGCAGGTACAGACTGACTCTTCTGTCATAGAGGCACAGAGGTCACTGTGCAAGAGACATTCTGAGCCTGTTGGGCAAAAGTAAATTCTATTTGTGTCAGCCTGTCTGTGACCCCATATGGAGCTGGGCCACTGTGCTATTCAGAGCTCTCGGAGATGAGTATGCAAATCATACTTATCAAAGGGAAGAGATAAGATCTAGGTTGCTTTGACTACCAGCTCCATTTTACAGATGAGTAAGTAGAGGCCATGGAAGAGGAAGGGACTGAGCACAGGAGGATTCCAGAGAGGGAAACTTTTGTGGAGGGGCTGTGACCATCTACTGCCCTTGACAGTTTGAGAGGAAGAAACAGAACAGGAAAGTCAGTTTTTGAATCTGCTTTGCTATGAGAAGAAGCCTGGTTTACTAAAACCTGATTGGACAAAAGAGAATTTCCTGCTATTGAAAAAACTGATTGGAAAAAGGCTGGATGAGCCAGCTGCTGCATATAACTTGAGAGAAAAACTCCTGCTCAGAGTCATGAAGATTTGAGGTGTTTGGCAGTTCTCTGGCATAAGGGGACTGCTTGTCACTGAAGAAGCATAACATTTTCTCAGCAATCTGCCAAGGGTGGCTGTGTGTTAAAAGCGTTTTTGGATTAGTTTGGTTTTTTACTGCCTCAGCGGCCTGAGAATAGCAGAAAATCCGTTTTGCCCAGAGAGTTAATAGCAGAGGAATAAATTCGCCTAGAATGCAACCCTAAGTACAAACTGTTCTCTGACAAACTCCAAAACATCAAGTACCACAATCCAGACTTGCAAATTGCGCACGCTCGCACACACACACACACATACACACACACGTGGGTTTACCTTCATGTTCCTTCCTGTTAGATTTCTGTAAATGTATGCACCAGCCCTCCCATGGACATTATGTGCAGTGATGGGAGAGTATGACCCAGGTTTCTGAGTATACTTTTATTTCTTAATTATTCCTGTTCTTGTTTTTCATTGAATAAATGTTACAATTATTTATGCTCTTATCTCCTGTTGTGTAAAGGTCTTAATTATTTCTGCTTTTGCCTTTTTGTTAAGTAAATGTTTCATGTTTGAAAGACATGGTGTCACTGTGACTCATTTTATCCAAATGGGAAATACATCAATGGGAATTCAGTAGCTACGAAGGTTAGAAGCAGGAATGTTTCCCTCTCTGAATACGTACCCGGATTACCTTTAGAATCCTGGGGGTTGTGGTAGAGTAGCCAACCTTCTAAGGACACTATGCCTACCTATCAAAGTAAATGCAGGTGAAGGAGCCAATCAAGCCCAAAGAGAAAAAGAGGGCCTGAGAAGAGTTGGGGTTCAGTACCATAAATAAGCTACCTGAAGATAAACAATTTACAGGGCTATAACTTGGTCAAAATGTACAACCGGACTTAATTCTTTGTACAATAGTGAGCAATTGAAGATTTGATAGGAGGCTAGTGGTTTGCTCAGGTCTGTGCATTGAAAAGCTGATTCTGCCAGCATGCTCAAGCTGCAGCAAATTATGAGGTTCTCTCAGGAAGTGCCAGGATTCTAAGGTTCTTTCTTTGAAGAGCTATGTAGAAGAGAAGAAAGGCTGTGTTACTTATAAGGAACAAAGCCTAGGTGGGTGAGTGGGACCCAAAGGAATAGTCTGTGTGGCTTAGGGTTAATTCTCTCCTTTTTATTCTTCCTCTTTCATTTTAAAGGACACAAAGACTCGGGCCTACCCCCCTCAGAGGCCACATCACCAGAATCCAGCCAGGCCGGGTTGCTGACTAATGGAATTAATTCTCTCTGTTCCATCTGTGGGGATCGTGCTACAGGCAAACACTATGGAGCCTCTAGCTGTGATGGGTGCAAAGGATTCTTCCGGAGGAGTGTCCGCAAGAACCACGTCTATTCTTGCAGGTACTGATAATAGTATCATGGACTCTTCAAGTTGGAAGGGACCTCTGGAGCTATCTGGTCACACTCGTTACCCAATACAGGAGCTGTGCAGGCAGACAACTCTTCTGAAACAACTCCATAGTCCTGGTAGCAAGTGCTTCCTTTAACTGAACTAAAATTAAAATGTGAGCTTCTTAAGGGCAGGGACCATGTCTTTGCCTTTCTTTGAATTCCCAGCTCTTCATACAGTGCCTGGCACATAATAAGCACTTAATAAATCCTTGCTGTCTGACTGATTGAAATCTATCCACCTTCAATCTCCCCCTTCCCCATCGCTCACACTTCCATTAGTCCCAATTCTCTACAGTTACCAAACCTTGTCATTTCTACTTTCACATGCCATCCCTTCTCTCAACTTACATAGCTCTCACTTTCCTTCAGGTTTTCATTATTTCCCTCCTTGGTTTTTACAGCAGCTTCCTAATCAGTCTGCCTGCCAAAGATTTGTCCCAGTCCAATCTATCCTATACACTATGACCACATCATTTTCTTTATACACAGCTCTCATCTTATGACTCCCCTGCTCAATCAATTAGCTCCCTATTTGGCTTTGTAGTAAAATGTAAACTCTCCTGTCTAGCTGACCAGGGAGGAGGAGGCTGGCAAGATGAATCACAGCTATGCCCTGGAGAACGGTTTTTCTTAACAAACAATCTGTTTCCTCCTTTAGGAAAAAGCACTAGCCAAAGAGTTTGCTTAACTATTTGGGCTGGGTTCACAGTGCCACAAAAGCCAAAGATTTTGTCCTTGCTGTTGTTCTGTGAATGAATGAATGTATGAAAAAAAGAATTTAGTAAGCACTTACTATGTACAAAGATGTGTACTAAGGGCTGAGGATACAAATTGAAAAATAAGACACTCCTTGGTCTCAAGTAGTCACATTTTGATGAGGGAGATTAAAATATATATAGAGGCTTCAGTTGCAAATCAGATGGAAAAGTCCCTTGCCCTTAGTCTTCAAGGACAAGGCAGATGATAATTCCTCTTCTTCAATGTAATTTCCACTGATAAAAATTGTATCAGTTTCTGCTTGTTGAACCATTTGACAATGCAAGAACTTGGGGAGGGGGAGAAAGCATTTTCTTTTCTGTATGTTCGGTAGCCGAGGCTGGAGCATCTCCAGGAGCAGTTGCCAGGCTATGTTGCCATGGAGATTGCTTCCCAGGATGTTGGCTCTGGGCACTGGGCTGGAAGCATTATTATTCATGAAGTTCTTGGGCTCAGGTCCTAGGCTATCTCCATCAGGGTCTAAGGGGAGTTGATGGTCAAGGTGATTATGGTGGCTGGACATGCCTGGAATATGCTGCCTACTGTCTCCCCTGAATGAACCCAGTTGCTTCAGCTTGGCTGGCTTGCCTGCCACATGAGTGATAATTTGTTGGCAGTCAGTGGGCACAATTGACCCCCTCTCTACAAAAGTTTCTTCCCCAGATGATGGCCATGAGGGCTGGTGTGGAAGAGGGCCTGGTATTTTGGGGCTAGGGAGGTGGACATTAGTGATGAGCTGCCACTCCCAGAGTTCCTCTGCTTATTTACCTATTGGGGGCAAAAGGACAGTAGTTGCAGCTGGTAGTGATGAGGAAGATGGGTCCTTCTCCACAATGATTTCTACCCTTAGTCATGGCTATGGAATTGTGTTAGAAACAGGTTTGATGATTTGGGGTACACTGCTAGTCCCAAGGCTTTGGGGTTCTGGGTCCATCAGGGCTTGGGAAGAGATTATACTCAAGGTTGTGACGGGAAATCTGATGTGCTTGGCACATGCCACCTCTAGTCTTTTCTTCAGGAGGCCTTTCTGTTTACACTAGGCTGGCTTGCCAATTTATAATGGCAAGGAAATGTTGTCCAGAGTACATTGATAACTTTTATCTGCACCAGCTAATTGTAGGCTTCTTAAGGGTGGGCACCATGTTTGATCCTTCTTTGTATTCCCATAGTACCTTGGCACATGGCAGGTGCCCCAACAATGCTTGTAGAATAACTAAATGAATAGATGGTTGAATGAAATGGTTGGTGTCATGTTTGGACTCACTCACTTAACGTCAGGAGCTTAGGTTTCCTCACCCAATTCAGAACAAGCCAAGAACACAGAGCAGTCATCCGGATGGCTTTGTAAATAACTCTAACCATGACTTATTTTAATCAACCAGCCAATAGCTACTAAGCCAACATGCTCTGTGCCAGTTATTACGGGGAACAGAAAAGGGTAAATAACAGGTCCCATTTGCCTAGTCTAGTTCACAGGATCACAGAGACCATCTAGCTCAACACCTTCATTTATAGATTGAGGAAGCTGGAGCCCAGAAAGGTTAATGACATATAAGGTCATATAGGTAGTAAGGGGCAGGATTTCTAACCACATTCTCTGACCCCAGTCAATGCCCTTTTCACATATCACTGCCTCCCTAATTAGAGAAATTTACTTATGCATCCATGATGCTGTTACAGGTATGTCCTCTACTAACACAGATCCAATGGCTAAATAAATTGTGGCACATCAATGTTGAGTAGGTGCTAAGAAGCATTGCTAACAATAAGGCTAGTGGGGTGGGGGGGGGAAGGAATCCCAGCTGAGCTATTTAAAACCCTAAAAGATGATGCTGTTAAAGTGCTGCACTCAATATGTCAGCAAATTTGGAAAACACAATAGTGGCCACTAGATTAGAAAAGTTTATGTCCCACTCTTAAAGGGTAATGCCAAAGAATGTTCCTATACTCATTTCACACTCCAGCAAGGTTATGCTTAAGATTGTGCAAGTCAGGCTTCAAGCAATACATGAACTGAAAACTACTAGAAGAACAGGCTGGGTTTTCAAAGAGGCAGAGGAACTAGAGACCAAATTGCCAAGATTCCCTGGATTATGTGAAAAGCAAAGGAGTTGGGGGGTGGAGCCAAGATGGCGATGTAGAAGCAGCAAAGCACCACAGCTCCCACACAAACACGCTAAAAAACTCATAAAATGGGACTCTAAACAGATTTTCAAGCTCCAAAACTCTCCACAAGACAGAAAGCACATCTATTGATACAGGCAGCTCAGCAGGTGGGGCTCTTCTCAGCAGTCTGGGAGCCGTGGCCGAAACCGGGCCGGCTCAAGTCCTGGGGCATTGGGTGGGGAGC
>CM053595.1:276399197-276414096 GCA_028646575.1 Pseudocheirus occidentalis | reverse complement strand
AATAGTCTTGTTGTATAGGTGTTATAGCCAATGGAGTGAACAGTGAGAAAAGATAAACAAAGCCAAACATAGAAAAGAATGATAGCATGCATTGCTTCAGTCTCCTTTTAAACTCTGATCTTTCTGGATCTTTCTCTGAATGTAGACATCTCCTTTCATCCTGAGACTTGTAGAGTTGTCTTTTAACTGTGTGATGCTGAGAAGAGTCCAAGTTTTTCAAAATTGGTCGTCACACATATAATGTATCTGTGATTATGTACAAATTTTTCCTGGTTCTGCTCTTCTCACTCAGCATCACTTCGTATAAGCCTCTCCAGGTAATTATGAAGTCAATCTCCTTCCCATTTCTTATAGCACAATAATATTCCATCACATTTCTTTCCCTATTTCACCCAAGCTATCAGTACAATGGCCATTCATGGGTTCAATCTCAGTATTGACCAGCATAGAAGTATTCATGTGTTAAGTCAATTGAAGTCACAGACTGATCCAGAAGAAGTAGGCAGAAGTTTCAGAGCAGGGAAACACTGGATTTGGAGTCAGAAAATGTGGGTTTAAATCTTGACTCTTAAACCTACTTGTATAAACTTGAGTAGGTTATTTAGCCTTTTATTCAAAAGTTTCCTCATCTTTAAAATGGAGGAACTGGACTAGATGTGGTCATCAAAGTCCAATCCAGAGGTAGATCCCATGAATAAAAATAACTCTGTTTGTGAAAGATGATTTTGGTCAATGGCTAAAGACAATCTAGGATTCTCCACTTATGTCCTAAAACAGCCTTCTATATAAGAAGACAGCCCCTTTTCTACCACTAACTTTGGAGAGCTGAAGTGTTCCATGCCCCCAAGCATCCTGACTACCATCTTGAGCCTTTCTGTTTCACTAGATTCTCAGGGCTGAAGTATTTTCATTGTGAGGACTCTAAGGGACTAGAATGGACAAATGTGTTGGTCCTTATTGAGGGGCTGGTTGGGAAACCTGGTTGAACTTTGTTCCTTAGTGACACCCCCAGTTTTGTGAAAGATAAAGTGGGCAGACCATTAAGGCTGTAAATGATAACTGTATAAAAGTAGGCACACCCTGCTCCAGTGTCAATATCATAAACTTTACTTGTCACCAGGAATAATGAGAAATATGTAACTGATATTTGGGTGGGGAAGCAAATTTCCCTCTCATGCTTCACCACACTTGCCTGAAATGTTTGCTCTAATATATATGTAGCCTTTTTGGAAAAAAAATATTTTCAACAGTATAAACCATCCTTGGGTTATGAAATTCAAATGTTATTTGGTTTACAATTACTGTTGGCTTCACTCAAACATACTCTTTCTTCAAAATATCTTATTTTTGGCCAGGCATGGTGGTGCATACTTGTAATCCCTGTTAATAGGAAGGCTGAGGCTGGTGGATCACTTGAGTTCAGGCATACTGAGTTTCTGTGGGTTAAGGTGATTAGTGTCCATATGAAATCCAAGAGTAATATGGTGATCCCCCAAGAGCAGGGGTCTACCAGGCTGCCTAAGGAGGGTTGAATCAACTCAGGTTGGAAAAACAGGTCAATATTCCTGTGCTGGTCAGTGTTGAGATTGAACCCATGAGGGGCCATTGTACTTCTAGCCTGGATAAAATGGAGAAAGAAGGAAAGGAAGGGAAAGGAAAGGAAAGGAAAGGAAAGGAAAGGAAAGGAAAGGAAAGGAAAGGAAAGGAGGAGGGAGGGAGGGGGAAGAAAGAAAGAAAAAGAAAGAGAAGGGAAGGAGGATGGAAGGAGCAAAGGAAGGAAGGAAAGAGACATAAGGAAGGAAGGAAAGGAATGAGAGAGGGAGGGAGGAAGGAAGAAAGAGAAGGGAGGGAAGATGGAAGGAGAAAAGGAAGGAAGGAAAAAAGGAAGGAAGGAAGGGAGGGAGAGAGAGAAGAAGAAAAAAGGAAATAAAGGAAGGAGGGAGAGAGATAAGTAAGGAAGGAGGGAAGGAAGGAATAAAGTAAAGAAAGAATGGAAGGAATAAAGAAGAAAAGCTAAAAAAGGAAAGAAAAATTTATTTTAATCTTCTTTCCCCTCATTCCCACTAAATAATCTGTTGATTGGTTGACTATAGGAGCTCCAAGGTTTTTGTCTTTAGACCTCTGTTCTGTTGGATTGAAATATTAAATGTTTTTTCATTGATTTGTATCAAGGTAAAGAAGCAGTACTTGTCAAATTTTCAAATGACACAAATTTCAGCGGATTATCTAAAAAGGTTGATGAAAGAGTAAGGATACAACCAGAACTCAGTTAGCTAGAATTGTAGGACAAATCCAACAAGATTTAATGGGGATAAAAGTAAGTTTCTATATTTTGGATTTAAACAATTAATTTCACCAGTATAAGATGGGGGACTAGTGGCTGTGCCTTGTGAGGAGCAACTGAACATTGTGTGTGATTTTGAACCTTGAGAAGGAAAGAAGGAAGCAAGGAAGTATTTAGTAAGTGAGCCAAATGCTTTGCAAATATGATCTCACTTGACCTTCACAACAACTTTGGGATTGTCATTATCTCTGTTTTATTGTTGGGGAAACTGAGGCAAGCAGGGGCTACGTGACCTGCCCAACGTCACACATCTAGTAAGTGTCTGAGTCTGGATTTGAACTCAGCACCCCTGGTCCAGCACTCTATTCACTGCCCCACCCAACTGCAGGTGGAAACCTGTAGGACATGGTTATTGCCTCTAAGTTTTTGCAGAACTCTCATATGGAAGAAACATTTGACTTATTCTGCTTGGTGTAAGGAGTCTGGAAAGGTAGGAGGAAACCTGGTATCACAGGATCACAGACTTGGAGAACCAGGCAGGGTTGTGGAAAGGAGTCACCTACAGGCAAACTTAGGTTTGATTTAAAGAAAAACTTCACAGTGTTTAGAACCATCTGAAAGTAGAAAGGGTTGTCTTGGGAGGTGCTGTAATCCCTTGCTTGCAAATTGTTGGGGTCACTCAGATACAGGTAGGTGACATGGTAGATGAGCCTAGAGACAGATAGATCTGAGTTCAAAACCTGCCTCAGATCTATATATGACTCCGTGAGAATTTTAGCTTTTGTTTGCCTCAGTTTCCTCACTTGTAAAATGAGGGAAATAATGGTGCCTACCTTCCAGGATTGTTGTGAGGATAAGACGAGACAATATTTGTAAAGAGCTTTCAAACCTTGAAGTGCCATAGATTGTTGTTATTTGTCCTTCATTGTTGAAGAGGACTATTACAGCCATGGCTTGCTACTAGTGAATTGGATTTAAGTGAGGGAGTTCTGTGCATGGTCACCAGCCCCACTATGTACTCTGGAGGCATCTGGGTCCAGTGGCCAGATACAGATCAGGATGACTGGAGTTGGCCCCCAAAGTGCCATATAAATGCTAACAAGAAAGAAGAAGACATTGCAGAAAGAGTTCTTGGGTAGTCAAAGTTTGGACTGTGAGGTTTCTTCCACTTAGCCAACAAGTTTCATTTAGCACCTGTTTTGTGGTAGACACTGCTGAGTCAGAGATACAAAGAAAGGCAAAAATGTGGTCCCGGCTTTTGAAGAGCTCACATTATAATGGAGGGGGGAGGAGACAATATGCAGGATATTGTACATACAGCATATATACAGTCTAAGTGGCCAGCGAGCTCTGAGAGAAAGCACTGGATAGGGAGGGAGACCCTAAAAGGGTTCCTGCAGAAGGAGGGAATCTGAGCTGAGTTTTGGAGGAAGCCAGGAGGTGGAGATGAGGAAGAAGAGGAGGCTGGGAATGGGGAGCAGCCAGTGCAAAAATACAGAGGAACTGAATGAGATCCTAACTGCAAAGCACTTAGCATGGTGCTATATAAATGTTAGCCATTATGATTTTATTTAATCCTCACAGCAACCCTGAGAGGTAAGTGCTATTATTATCCACATTTTATGAATTAAGAAACTGAGGCAGACAGAGATTAAGTGACTTGCCTTAGGTCATACAGCTAGCTAGTGTCTGAATCTGGATTTGAACTCAGATCTTCTTCACTTCAGGCTCAGCACTCTATCCACTAGGAGATGGAATGTCATCTGCAAAAAAGACCAAAGTATGGCTGAATCATGGAGTCTCTATGGGGGAGAAAAGTATAAAAAAGATCAGAAAAGTAGGAAGGAGCCAGGTTGTAAAGGGTTTTCAAAGACATCAAAATTTTGTATTTAATCCTAGAAGTAATAACGAATCACCTGAGTTTGTTTGCTTGTGTTATGTCCTTCATTCCTGAAGAGGAACACGACATCAGGAGGTGATGCTATGACAGGCAAGTGAATTGGATTTAAGTGAGGAAGAGCTGTGCGAAGTCACCAGCCTCACTGTTTCCTGCAGAGCCTACAGGGGAAAGAAGAGGTTACATGGTCAGACCTGCTTTTTAAAAAATTACTTTGGCAACTAAGTGGTGGGTGGGTTGAGGGGGGGAGAAAATTGAGAAAAATTTATTTGCATGAGAAGCGTTGTGATCAGGACATGCACCAGGTAGTTGACTGTGAGAATGAAGAAAGGGGGATGTGTAGGAGAGGTATCGCAGAGGAATAGGAAACAGATTAATTGTGTGTGGGGGGGGTGGTGGTAAGAGGGAGGAGTCAAGATGACGCCCCAGGTGGGAGGCTGAGTGGGAAGCTGGTAGTGACCTTGATAGGAAGAGGGAAGTTCAGAAGAGGGGAAGGAAAGGAAGGGGAGGGGGAGAAAGATGAGTTCAGAGACCAGTGGTGCCACCAATAGCAATGGGAACATTAAAAGAAGCTATCTCAAGGCTGTTCAGCTTTTAAACATGCTGAGTTGTGGTGACAAGATGGCATCCAAATGGAGATGAGAGTTTATGTGGTGCTGTGAAGTTTGGGATACGCAGTGGGTGGCTCAAGGCATACACTAGAACTAGGAAGAGAGGTAGAAGCTGAAAATTTAAACTTAGCAGTCGTTCACATGGTAAAGAGAATAGTGGAGGGTCATTGCTAACAGTGAGAGTTAATGGAGAGAAGAGGAAAGGGCTGAGCCTGGATGGGTGTCTGTAGTGAGGGAGCAGAAAGCAGAGCCAGTGACAGAAACAGAGGAGGAGCAATCAGAGATGTAGGAGAAGGGGATTCATGGAAGGAATGTATGAAAGCCACTAAAGGACTCAGCAACATTGGTGGGACCTTTGAAAATGCCATCCCCAAAGGATAGCCATCAAAGGTCCAGGGTTCAGCAGGGGAGAGGGTTATAAGGTTGGCACAGAAACTGACATTGAAAAGAGTATACAGCCCAAGAGACCATCAAAGCCAAAGACTTACAAAATGGGGGAGACCTCTGTGTGAGTGAAGGGCCTTTTGTGACAGGAGGGGGACCTGATGATGCTCCAGAGAGAGAGGAAAATGAACACAGGAGAAAGGAGGAGTAACTAGTGGATGGGGGGGGGGGAGTAGGTGTGCAGAAGGACACCAGGCTCCCTCCCTAGGGAGGTTGTAGCAAAAATGGAGAAAAGGGGAAGGTTTGGGCTGGGGAGTGCGGAGGGTGTGGATGGAGGAGAAATTCTCTCCTTTACAATGTTATCAAAGGACAGCTTTGGAGAGAAGTCCTTTTTCTGCTTCATTTATTTTTGAAAATCTTCCTCAAAGAGACAACACAAGGGCATTGAGTAATAGTGCATATTGGTAAACGTTTCACAATCAGCTCTCTGAAAAACAATGTACAAGGACATAGTTTTAAGATGAATTTGCATTATTAACATTTTCTCCAACACTTTCTTAAATCTACAGTGAACAGGACAAATTAAGCCCTAATTTGTCTTATTTGTTGATTTCCAAGGTGTAAATACTCCCACTGAAAATTAAACAACCAGTTTTTTAAAAAAAATTCATTTCATTTTATTTTTTTGTGCAAAACATTTTTATATTAGCCATGTTGCAAAAAAAAAGAAAAAGAAAAAGAAAGGAAGTGAAAAAATGTGCTTCAAAATGCACTTGGAAATCATCAGTTCTCTCTCTGGAAGTAGCTAGAATTTTTCATCATGAATTCTTTGGAATTGTCTTGGATCATTGTAAACAATCAGCTCTGAAGTCTGTTTCAACTGCCTCTGGTGAGGTTAGATGATTGCGCTCTCTCTCTCTCTCTCTCTCTCTCTCTCTCTCTCTCTCTCTCTCTCTCTCTCTCTCTCTCCCTCTCCCTCTCCCTCTCTCTCTCTCTTTCTGTCTCTCTGTTCCTCTCTCTCTGTCTCTCTGTCTCTGTCTCTCTGTCTCTCTCTCCCTTTCTCTCTGTCTCTCTCTCTGTTCCTCTCTCTCTCTGTTCCTCTCTCTCTCTCTCTCTCTCTCTCTCTCTCTCTCTCTCTCTCTCTCTCTCTCTCCCATCTCTCTTTGTTTCTCTGTCTCTTTCTTTCTGTCTGTCTCTTTCTGTGTTTGTGTCTCTGTATTTCTGTGGCTGTATTTTTTTGTCTCTCTGTATTTGTGTGTCTGTCTCTCCTCCCTTTCAGTATTACAGTACTAAGGCCCAAGCAACCTCATACAGAGGCTGGACACCTATTACATGCTCCTCATCCTTTTGTATTTCTGAGTGATACTAAATTGTAGAACAAGTACCCATCTGCCTTGGTAGAGGGCATTTTCTTACCCACAGTTCCTTACCCCAGCAATCTAACTCAGGTTTGGTCCAATCTGTCCAGTGAGAGATTTGAAAGACCAGAAAATAAAATCTGGATACCTGAGATTCACCTGTTTGACCTATACTTTCAGGGCTTGGAAGAGGAAAATGAGCCATGGGTAGGTTGGAAGGAAGCCCTGCTCTCTCCCTAACACTCTCAATTTTCAAGACCCTCAAAACTCTTTCTTCTCCAAGACTCCAGATTCATTCAGAGGAGGCTGAAGCAGCAGAATTCTTAGAAGAGTCCAAGAGAAGAGTACAATATTTGTTTCAGAGATAGCTCCTGTGCTTACAAGGCTCTGGTCTCAGCCCAGGGGACAGAGAAGCAAAGATAAGGAAGGATCCTTTCCCGCTCCAGGAACATAGAACCTCTAAGAAAAGACAGAACTAACCCACTGGAAAAATGGCTGACTCTAATATGTGCTGCCAAGCAGGACAGATAGAGATGCCGGGAGTCAGGAAGTGGCCTTTCTTTGGACAACATATCTTCAATTTAACAAACATTATTGTTAAATACCTTCAGTGGACAAGACACTGTGCTATGTTCTTGGGATATAAAAAAAGAAAAGGAAGCAACTTCTGCCCTCAGTGGAATTACATTCTGGGTTTGGGGAGGGAATTTGACACATACATTGGTAGTTAAATAAAACATAATTTGAAGACTGAGAGAGTGCTCACAGTTGGGGGTGGGGGGTATGATAGGAAAGGGGTGGTGTGGATAGAAGGTGGCATCTGAAATGAGCCTTTAAAAAAATGAAGGATTAATAAAAACAGAAAACAAGAAAACAAAATATAATAAAGAAAAATGTCAAGCATTTTAAGAGGTAGAGGTGAAAAGAGAGTGCATTTGGGGCCTAAAGGGCAGATGGTACAAAGGCATGGAAAGAGGATGTCAGGTAGCCCAACTTCACTGAAACACTGGTTGAGTGAAGGGAGGTCACTGGAAGTTGCGTATGTGAATCAGTAGGAGCACAAGCTACTACCCCAATAGGACACTGGGGGAAAAGACACACCGAGAACTGGAAAGTTTGGGTTCAATCTTTGGCTCTGCTTCTAGCTACCTATGGGACCTTTGGGTGAGTCACTTCAGCTCTCTTTGGAATTTCCTCAATTTCTTCATCTGTAAAATGGGCTGGAGAAGGAAATGGCAAACCACTCCAGTATCTTTGCCAAGAAAAACCCAGATGGGTCACAAAGAATTGGCTACTACTGAAAATGAGTGAAACAACATTTCTTAACCATTTCTTACCCAGAGTTTAACAAATCTTTAACTAACAACCAAATGGCTATAACTACGTATGCCTTACCCATCTCAGGGGGTTGTTGTGAGAAAAGTACTTTGAAAACTCAAAGATACTATAGAGACCTAACCTTTTTTTGTATTTATTTTTTACTATGATCTACGTGTACTTGTGTTAGTGTAAGAGCAATACATCAGCATGCCACATTGGAATATCTGTTCTCCAGTCATTTACTGCCTTGAATTGTCTGTTTTGTGTTTGGGCTCGGTCTTCTTCATCTTGTAGAAGTAAAGTGGTGTAGCAGGTGTGCATTTTAAAATCGACTGCCTTTTCCCATTTTCCCCTTGGCTGTTTGTTGTTGTTCAGAGATAGCCAGCCAGTAAGAAATCATTCACCTGGCCAGCAACAGAACAGTTGCCAAGCCTTGCTTTTTAAGCCAAGAACCCGAGGCCCTTGGCAACAAGTTCAGGCAACAGAGGTGCCCTCAGATCTTATTGGTAGCCTTAGTAACAGGTGTGGGCTTTACAGGTGCCCTTTGGATTCAGAGTAGCCTAGAACAGCCCTGAGAGCCAAAGTGGGCAGCCAACTATGCTGTGTGATTTCAAGGGGGAGTGGTAACCTTGTCGCTCAAGAAAATCATCCTGGAAAAAAATCATGCTGAGAAAATCATAATGACAATAACAAATATCCTGATCTCAATGCCTGAAATTCCACCATCTAAGTTTCATCTGAAGCCCATACTAGATTTTGATCTCTATTAACAGTTCGAATCCATAAAAGGGGTCACTATTAGTAATTATTAGTCATTAATGATTCATGAGTCACTCATGGATTAGAGGGAAAAGACAGCATGAGGGTATTGAGTAATGGCGCATTTTGGTAAATATTTCACAATCAGCTTTCTGAAAGAGAGTGTACACAGGACATATTTTAAAGCTTAATTTGCATTATCAACATTTTCTCCAACACTTTCTAAAGTCTAAAATCAACAGAACAAATGAAGTCCTAGTCTGCTGTATTTGTTGATTTCCAAGGTGTAAATATCCACACTGGAAATTTAATAATCGGCTCTTTTTAAAAATTTCATTTCATTTTCTTCACGCAAAACATTTCTATATTAGCCATGTTGCAAAAAAATAAAAAAGGCAAGAAAAACAGAGGAATTGAAAAAAATATACTTCAGTCTGCACCCAGAGTTCATCAGTTCTCTCTCTGGAAGTAGCTAGAAGTTTTCATCATGAGTTCATTGGAATTGTCTTAGATCATTGTAAACAATCAGCTCCTGAGCCAACTCCAGCTGCCTCTGGTACTCCCCTCACTCTGGAAGATTAAGGTTAGGAGGGAAGGGGAAGAGAAGGTGCTGATGGGAGAAAAGAGTGTAGACTGGGGGTGCCAGAGGTAAATTCTGCCTAGAGTTGTGCAACCCATGGAGTGTTAGACTAGGAAACAGGAAGTTCTGAGTTAAAATCTAGCCCCCTTCTCCTGATACTTATTTGCTATTTTTCTCTGGATCAGTGACATTTTGACTTTTTTAAGCTTCAGTTTTCTCATCTGTAAAATGGGACTAATAATAGGACCCACCTACTAGGGTTGTTGTGAAGGTCAAATGAAGTAATATATACCGTGCTTTGCGAACCTTAAGGTGCTATACGAAGCCTAGCTTTTAGTACTTTATAATTGTGCCCAGAATTGGTCCTTAAATATCCCAGGATACTTAAAATTACCTTAGAACTCTGAGGTCTCAGCAAAGTTTGTACCAAGCTGTTCCATTCCTTTGGGGATGCCCAGGTGGCAGTTCATCTGCCCAAGTTGATTGGTTATTTGTTGCTTGGATAGATCCAAGTTACTATTGATTTCCACCCTTTTTAACTGTCTATTGTTTTGATATTAGGAAAATATAGCTTTAATAAAAATTCCCTCAATGGAAATGCTTTCTATTTTTTTTTTAAAGAAACATGGTATAGGGGAAAGACCATAAGACAAGAAGTCAGACAACTTGAGCTGAAATCCCGGGTCTTCTGCTTAGTGGCTGTGTGACCGTGGGTCAGTCATTTTCCGTTAGGGGACTTAGCTTCCTCTCTTGTAAGGTGACATATCAAGGAGGAGAGGCAGTGTGGTACAGTGGTTGGAGTATTAGACTTGGAGCAAAGAAAACTTGGGTTTAAATCCTTCTTGTGATGTTTACTAGCTGTGCAAATTTGGGCTTGCCACTTAATCTCTCAGCCTCAGTGTCCTCATCTGTAAAAATGAAGAATATGGGGGCAGCAAGTTGGTGCAGTGAAGAAAGCACTGGCCTTGAAGTCAGGAGTATCTGAGTTCAAATTTGGCCTCAGACCCTTACTAGCTGTGTGACCCTAAGAAAGTCACTTAACCCTAATTGCTAAAAATGAATGAATGAATAAACTAAGTTATATAAATGGCAGAATCTGGATTGGAATGTCTGAGATCCCTTGAAGCAATACTGTTCTGCGATCGAATGTTTTAGTTTTCAGGGTTACATTAAGTCAACAAGGATTAATTAAGAATTTACCATGTGCCAGGCACTGGCAAATATATACAGGAAGTCACTGCCTTCCCATGGCTTACATTCTAATGGGATCTAAGACAACATATTAAACGAAGATGAATAGTGATGGATAGAGTTGAAGGTACTGGGGGTAGAGGATACATGAAGACATAGATGGCCTAGGCACCTTCCTTAAAAGGGAAGTTGTGGAAGGAACCAGTCAATCAGAGCAAGAGGCACAGTGGGGCAAGCAGGGCACTTCCAGTGTGAAGAGGTTTCTGAGGGCATTTTCAGAACATGAAATAATTTTTAACCTTCTTTTATGTCTCCCCAAAATAACTGGGCATGTAGTAGCTGTCTGGTAAATACAGGAAGATTAAAAGAAGTAATGGTGTTGAAAAAATCAGGACTTAGGGAATCATGCTTTCACAGGTGGGCGACATCGAACTCCTTCGGCCAGTAGGTGGCGCTGCAAGCTGTCATTTTTATCCAGGTGGTCATTCTAAGCTTACTTGTACAGGCTGCTTTCCATTTTCAGAGGGTCATAAGATTCAAAATTGGGAGAGGCCTTAGGGATCTTCTAGTCCTGTCCTTCATTTTGCAGAAAAGAAAACCAAATCCCAGAGAGATGAAATGACTTACCCAAGGTCACCAAGGCACTGTAACAAAAGGAGAATTTAAACCAGGACCATCTAGTTCAAGCCCCTTAGTTCTATAGGGTCTTTTTCTATGTCATATTGTGTTATTCTATCCGGCAGTTCTGCAGTATTAAAAAAAAATAAATCCTTGAACCTATGTTTCCATACGACTAACTCTACTAACAGATTGTTGGAGGAGCTCTCCATAATAATACTAAAACTATGACGACTACTACTAATGAATATAAGAGCTAACATTTCTCTGTAGACCCTACTATGGGCCAGGTATTATGCAAATCATTACGCTAATAATTGCTAACATTTCTATTGTACCTACTGTGTGCCAGGCACTGGGCTAAGCATTTTACAAATAGTATCTCGTTTGGTCCTCACAACAACCCTGAGAAATAGGTACTATTATTAACCCCATTTTACAGATGAGGAAACTGAGGTAGACAGAGGTTAAGTGAGTTGCTTAGGGTCACACAGCTAGTAAGTGTCTGAGGCTGGATTTAAACTCAGATCTTCCTGACTCCAGGCCTTATCAACTCTACTGTGCCACCTAGCTTATTCCTGTATGTTTCTTAAGCATAGATTTAGGAGTTTTCTTTCCCCTAGGGGCATGTGTCTTATATACCAGCCAAGCACCCTTCTTTAGGGATAGAGAATTACATAATAAATCCAGCTGGTACGATTCATATAGGCAGCTGGATTTGATCAATACTTCTATAGGAAAATAGGGAAGATTTTGCCTCTGGCCAAAATACAGTGTCAGATTTAGGAGAGTTTGGCTCTGACAGATATGCGTAATAAAGACAAGACCAAGTGGGTTAAGGCTTACTTGGTTTAACTTGTTTTGACTTAAATTCATTTGCAAGCTAAACTACAGAAGAACTTGGGAATTTCTGATCTTAAGTCAGATAGTTATTCAGAGTAATGGACCATATTTCAACTTCAGACATAGAGAGTTCAACTGATATACTTAGCATAGGGGCCCTCCAACTAGCTTTTTTCAAAGTCTTTAGCTGAGTTTAGTGGCTCATAGTCTAAAATAAAAATCAGCCTGCCCTCATCAGGGAGAAATTTTCAGTTAGTCAACAGACATTATTGGGTATTTACCATGTCCTCTAGGAATTCACATTCAGATGGAAGAGACAACTTACAAACATTTATGATCATATAAGATATACACAGAGTAGATGGAAGATAATTTCAGAGAGAAGGAACCAGCAGTGGGGGCAACCAGGAAAGTCAAGCAGAAGGTAGGATTTGAACTGTCTTGGAGAAAACCAGGGAAGCCTGAAGATACAGCAGGCAAGATGGTTAACAAAAGCCTCCAAAGAGATGAGAGCATATTAATACTTGGAGACTACATGACCACAAGAGCAACAAATATGAGACAGGTGAAGCAATTTCAAGAAGATATGATATGCTTAAAAGAGAGCAGAGAAAATAAAAGGATAATATTACCAAAGTACTTCAGCTGCCCTGACACATCCCAGGTGTAAGTTTCACTGATTCCCTGACATGTGTTCCCTCCATCTATATCATCCATGTTTCCTGGCCACATGGCATTCCTGGTGGACATGTAGAATTCCAAAAGTGGTGCTTTCAGTGCAAAAGCTGAGTAAGCAGTGGGGAGGAAGCCTGTACATATATGTTCCCTACATAGATACTCTCCATAGATGCTCCTTGGTCACACGTGTTCTCTGTGTGTCTGCTCCTCTATGCATTTCCTGTGTGTGTTCACTCTTCCCATGGATGATTTGGATACTTGTGGGACAATGTCCCCCAGGTTAATGGAGCAGAAATTCTAGTACTACTTTCATACTATATTCTATTTCAGTAATTACCTTTGATTTGAATTAAATATATTCTGTTTCTAGTAAAAGGAAACACTCCAGTGGGGGCTCATGAGCTATGGTTTTGATAGGATGAATACTTACAGAATACTTTGAACTTGGGACAGCTTTTCAGAAGGCCCCACCTGTGAAAAGAGAGCTCTCCAAGTCCTATGCTTATTTTCCTAATTCTGGTGCAGATTGTGTATAAGCTTGAGCTCAGAAAAATACCCAACTTTTCATTTCACTCACTCTATTAACTCTCACTATAGTCACTTGTGCCACTGTGTCTGTTCAGTCCTAGAGATTGCAGTCTGCTTCCTATGATCTGTCTCTCCTCAATACCCTCATAGAAGTGCTGATAAAAGTAGCTGTGGCTGACATGTCAGCTATTGGGGCTTTACATGAGACACCAGAAAAATCTCCCCTGGCCAGCTCAAAGGACCACCTGTCCTCTGTTTTACCTTTCCACTGCATTGTCTCTCTAGTGCTCACCATACATACACATAGAACATAGACCTATAGTGCCTGCTCTACTGGGGCAAAAATCATCATTGGGGTCTTTTATAAAGTAACGCATACCCTGAAGGGGCCAAGGAAGGGCCAATAATAATGTTTGTCTCAGGGAATGCCAGAACACCTGAGTATACCTAGTTCACTCTTTGCACAACTATGAAGCATACAAGGGGGAGAGTTGAAGACATTTGGGGAGAAGTGGGACCATTTCAGGTCATGTGGGTTCCTGAAAATCTACCTTCACCTACCACTTTCACTTAACCTAGACCAAAAGATGTTTTTTCCACTTGGTGTTTTTGCCCATGAGTCAAAAATCTTCCTACCAGGTTCTATTTCCATGTTTACCAAAAGTTTTAAAAAGCATTTCTTTTAGACCTTTTTTTCCTGAGCTACAAGGTACTAGAAGGTAAAAATACACAGAGGCCAGCGAGTCCTGGCCCAGCAGCGGAGCTGGTTACATATTTGCAGAAGGGCAACAATGGATTGTAGGTTCAAAAATGAAAACCTGCCAATGGCCAAGGCTTCATCACCAAGTCTCAGAATTACAATGAAGGTCCTAGCACGAAATCCGAAGGCATCACCCTCAGTCCTCTCCAATTGGTTTTGGCTAACATCTGCGGCGTTAAATTAAGTACATTCTTTTTTAACCAAGGTAGGGAATGAAAATGGAATTAAAATACGACCGAGACAAAGCCTATATTTTTGGTGGCTTCATTTCTGCCAAGTCTGTCAAGTTCAACCTCACATAATTCTGCCTTGGCTGGTTCCTGTTGCTTCCAACATCTTTCCTGCGGCCGTTCCCTTCGGCTTCCTGTTAATGAGAGGTGAGGGGCAGCCTGTGGGATGGAAATCACTTGCACATGGCAGGTAAAGGGGCTGTCAGAGCAACGTGAGCTAAAATAGGATCAGGGAGAATTCAAACCAAACCAGAACCCAGTGGAAGGCGCTTATTCAAGTGGACACGTAGAATAGAATTCCAAAAGTGGCGCTTTCAGTGCAAAAGCTGAGTAAGCAGTGGTAAGGAAGCCTGCCTCCGGCCTTTTTCGAGATAGGGAACTTTTTTATTCTAAATAGAAACGTCAATTGGGTTTAAAAAGAAGACCCCAACAGAGGGGGTATGTTGGGGAACAAGCATTCAGTGGGGCCAGCTTTGGGGATTCAGGCTTCTGACACAGTTACTACAAATCTGTCAGATGGATGGGTCAGCTCCAGCTCCAGGGAGACCACCAAAGTCTCAATGGTACTGGATGCTGAACCCCATCCTCTTCACCTGGCTTCACCCATCAGTTCTGTTTCTGAATGCAGTCAGGAGACTGGGAAGGAGATGGGATGTACCAAAGGGATGGCTTAGAGATTCAGAGTAAAAAGTAACTCATGGGCTACAAAAGACTCCAGAACCATATTTCTTTTTACTTATTCATTTGACAAGTATTATTTTATTATATCCCACTCAATTACATGTTAAAACAATTATTAACATTGTAAAAAAAAACCTTTTAAGTTCCAAATTCTGTCCCTCTCTTCCTCCCTCCAAG
>CM053595.1:276378475-276399097 GCA_028646575.1 Pseudocheirus occidentalis | reverse complement strand
GACAATATCAGTTTTTCCTCTGGAGGCTGATAGCACGTTTCATCATGAGTCCTTTGGGATTGTCTTGGATCATTGTATTGTTGAGAATAGCTAAGTCCTTCACAATTTTTCACTGAACAATATTGATATTAGTGTGTGCAATGTTCTCCTGGTTCTGTTCTCTTCACTTGGCATCAGTTCATGTAAGTCTTTCCAGGTTTTTCTGAAATCATCCTGCTTTTGACAAGTATTTATTAAGCACTTACTATGTCTAGGCACTGAGAATACAGAAACAAAAATGAAACATTTCTTGCCTCTAGTTGTTTACATAAGGGAAAACAACACATACACTTATAACCAGATACAAAGCAAATAGCACGCTCTAACCTAAATTTATGATGCCACAATCCTATGTACAATGTAACGTCTTGGCAGAGGGTATGTGAGGAGGTTACAGCACCTGAACTTGGGGGTAGGTGATCAGGAAAGGCCTCATAGAGGAGCATGGCATTTATGTTGAGTTTTTAAGTGAGCCAAGGGCAAAAATCAGAGGCAGAGATGGAATGTTGTGTGTGAGGAACCGTAAAAAGACCAGCTTGCCTGGAACATGGGGTATACAAAGGAGGAATGTTGTGCAATCAGTTGGGAAAAATAGGGTGGAACCAGATTGTGAAGGAATTTTTAATGGCCCGGCAGAAAAGTTTGAATTTTTTTGGAAAGAGGACACCATTGAGAATTGTTTTGGGGAGGGTGACATGGTTTGACATGATCAGACCTCCATTTTAGAAAAATCAATTTGGTAGCTGTGTGGAGGATGGACTGGAGAGGGAGAGACTTTTGAGGAAGGGGAATCGCTTAAGGGGCTATGTCAATAATCCAGGGAAGAGGTGACAAGAGCCTGCTGCTGTTTTTCCTTCATTTTCAAAGAGGACCAATGACATCACGGGGTGATGTATGAGTTGGATTTAAGTGAGGCAGAGTTGTACAAAGTCATTGGCCTCACTCTCTCTTCCTGAATCATCGAAGTCCAGCAGCAGGACGAGTGGTGGTGGTTGGCCCAGGATGCAACGGCTGACCTTGGCACCTTCGATGTCTGACCAAGCTCAAAGAACTCTAATCCTGACCTCTGTCTTGCCACTGGACTCTGATTACTCTGGAGGAGGGAGTCTGGCTGATGACTTTGCCCAGCAATGCCTCATTTAAACGCAATTTACTTTCAAGTCAAGACATCATGATGTCTTTGGTCATCTTTGAGAAAGGACAAACAATATACAATAAACAACAATAAACAAGCCCTCCATGGCACCTGCTTTGTTACATTCATGGCTGTCGGAAAAAAATTGTTCTCCTTTGCCCCTTGTGCCAGGGGAAGTCTTTACATGCTTGGGCTAGACACTCCCCTAAATCACCACTGGGTTTGAAACCTGGCGGTTGCTCTCAACCTGTTTTAACCTTCTGCCCAAATGGTTTAATAGGGTGTGGTTGCAGCACACACAATAGCTTCTTGGAATCACAGGTAAGAGTTGAGTGCCAGATATAGATGAACAAGCCCTCCCAGCAGAGGTGGTGATCCTTCTCGAACACTCCATATAACCCCGCACCACGGTGACTCTGTGAGTGGAAAGGAGAGATGCCATGTTTCTGGGGGTGTTTATCTCGACAATTGATTAGATGGTATGAGATGTAGTATGAGAGAGTAAAGATTGGGAGATTACTCCCAAGTTTCATATCTGGATTATTGAAAGATGAAGGATTCCGACAGTAGAAATAAGGAAGTTAGGAAGAAGGGTGAGTTTGGGGGAGAAAGATGAGTTCTGTTTTAGACATCTTAAGTTTGACTTATCTATGGAATAGGTAGGTGGAGATGTCTTTGGCATTTGGAGACAGAAGTCTAGAGTTGGAGAGAAAGAATGGGCTGCCTATGTTCCTATAGCTACAGTTCCCTACAAGGTTCTCTTGTCCCCACGTTGCAAGTGTCTGATAATGGAGGGAGGGTAAAAGCAACCTTTTTGTTAGATGGGCTAAATGAAGCTCCAAAGCTATGGCGACTTAATATCAGGGGTGAGCTGAGCCAGCTCCGACTGACGGGAGAGAGTAGATTATTACATTTTTGGTGTGAACATTTACACATTGGATGCTAAAGATCAGAACCTGATTTATTGTTTTGTTGATATAATTAGATATAAGAAGGTTAAAAATGCTGATTAAATTAATAATGTTCATATTAAATGAAATGTTAATAACGTTAAAAATTAAATGTTAAGAATGGAGATAAATCTGTTCGTTTTCCCCCCTCCCCCCACTACTACCACTCGGAGAGCTGGTCATTAAATATTTACTAGCACCCTCCTGGCCTAATTTCCAGAAACAGCTGATTTAAATTTATGTAAAATATTTATTATTCACCCTGGAAAATACCTGAATAGACTTTTAAGTAGAATGTCTTTAAACTTAAGCAGAAAATTAGACTAAGGGAGGCTTCACAGGCAACAAAAAAAAGAGACAACATTAGTAAAGGAGACAGAAAAACTAGACAGAAAAATACAAAAAGTCAGGAATCATTCAGGGACAAACAGTCTCATGCTGCTCAGTAGACCTGAGAGTGTCATTGCATTATGTTGTTCAAAGTTTATTTGCATAAGACTCTACTCGACAGATGGCAATTGTGCTCCATGAGCTTTGAGTGGTGGGTTATAGTAATGTGGTTGTATAGGGAAAAGAAGGCTCTGATTTGGAATCAGAGGACCTGAGTTCAAATTCTACTTCTGTCTCATGTGTGGTCATCTGTGTGATCTCAAATAAGTCACTTCTCCATTTTGGGTCTTGTTTTCTCATTGTTAACATAAAAGTCACATCTAGTCACTTTCTGATCCTAGGACCACGTCTTGCAGCTAAGAAATGTCTATAGAATTATTTGGACCCAGATCTCCCTCCAGCTCCAGGGCTCTCTCCACTCTGGCACACTATTCTTAAATGCTGTTGTAGTTTTCTGGTTTTAAATATTATTGTCCTAGAGACCAGACTTAGAGGCCTTGGGGTGAGGCAATGAGATCCCCAATTTGGAGGGAGCACCTGACAACATTGGCAGACCTCCCGCAATGTAGATACAGACCTTATCAATTACCTACCAAGAATAATTCCTGAAAGTTGTTGTCCTTCATTTTCAAACAGGACCAATGACGTCATGGGGTGATGTCTTGACTTGCACGTGAATTGGATTTAAGTGAAGGCAAAGTCATTGGCCTCAGGGTGGCTAGTTGGTGCAGTGAATAGAGCACCAGCTCTGGAGTCTGGAGGACCTGAGTTCAAATAGAGTCTCAGACACTTATTAACCATGTGACCTTGGACAAGTCACTTAAACCCAATTGCCCTACCTTCCTCCTCCAAAAAGAAAACAAAACGAAACCCCAAAGTCATTGACCTCATTTTCTCTTTATGAATCATAAAAATCTAGTGCAAGACAAAAGTCGGGATGACCAATGGTGGCCTTGTATGCATTGGATGACCTTGGTGTCTTTGATGTCTGACCAAGCTCTAAGCACACCAGAGTCCCTGCTTCAGGCTGCCATCATGGCCATTGGGATAAATTGTTCTCATCTGTCCGTTCTGCCAGGAAAGCTAGGTAGGACAGTGTCCCTGGATCAAGAAGTCAATGTTGGAGAGCAAGGGTTAAGAATGGAAAGGTTGGAGTAAAGTAGGCTATAGAAGGGCTCTGAATGCTCAAGAGAGGGCTTTATGAAAGTTTCCTACTGGAGGCAACAGAAAGTCACTGCAGTTTGTTGAATAAGGGGAGTGATATGACCAGACCTGCACTTTAGGAAAATCTTTTTATAAAAAAGAGGGAACACGTGGCAAAAGATCTCAATTTTTTTTCTGTAAAATATGAGGCATTTTTATCATCTCAGTTGATATAGTGGAGTTTAAGGGAAAATGGGAGATTTGAGGAAGAATGAAAGGGTTTGGAAGAGCCACTGTGGAGAGAGTGAGATAGTGAGTTAATAAAGGAAGAATAGTAAGATTGCCTAGCAGCAGTGAGGGCCCAGTTGAGGTTGTATAACATAAATTTGTAGTGGACCCATTCAGAACAGTTACATGATTTTCTCTATTTTCATTCAAGAGCACATGAATAGGAGTGAAAGTAGCAAATGGTGGGAAGGATCCAAGGCTGAAGGGAGGCTGGGAATAATCAGAGATAATGAAAAGTGGGATAAGAGATTCAAGAAAGGAGGTTAGTGTAGAGCTGGATTGGTTCATCATGGAGCCTAGATGGGGAGAAGAGGGTAAGGATGATTAGTGCAGAAGAAATGGACTTGAGGGAATGGAAGGGACAAGGAACTGATAGTCACAATGCAGATGAAGAACAAGGTTTTGTAAGGGAAGGCAGAGAAGAGGTAAGAAAGTCAACAGATTATGGTCAGGTAAGAATATTTCAGAATTCTTCCCTCTCCCCCCAATTTATTAAATTATTTATTTTTAGTGCTCAACATTCACTTCCATAAGTTTTGTTTTTGTTTTTTTTTTGTTTTTTTGCTTTTTGGAGGGCAGTTGGGGTTAAGTGACTTGCCCAAGGTCACACGGCTAGTTTTTTGTGTTAAGTGTCTGAGGCTGGATTTGAACTCAGGTACTCCTGACTCCAGGGCCGGTGCTCTATTCACTGCGCCACCTAGCCACCCCCCACTTCCATAAGTTTTAAATTTTCTCCACCTCTCTCCCCCTTCCCTCCCCCAAACAGTTTGCAATCTGATATGGGCTCTACACATGCATTCCTATTAAACACATTTTCACAGTAGTCGTGTTGCATAGAAGAATTATAATGAATAGGGAAAACCATGAGAAAGAAAAAACTTAAAAGAAAAATAGTCTGCTTCATTCTGTATTCCGACTCTATAGTTCTTTCTCTGGATGTGGCTGGCATTTTCCATCATGAGTTCTTCGGAATTGTTTTAGATCCTTACATTGCTGAGAAGGACTAAGCCTATCAAAATCAGTCCTAGCACACTGTGACTGTTACTGCATACAAATATTTCAGAATTCTTGAACATAGAGCTGGCACATTTGTGAGCAATAGCAAGACCATCTTGGTATGTGGATGAGGTGGACTGGAGGAGTAGGTCATTGGAAGTAATTAGTGCCCCTCCTGACCCTCAACTGATAGCAGGGCTTGGCTCCAGCTACCCTAGGTACAAAAATTCTTGGTTACTTCTATCAGAAAAGCATCATGTGGGGGTGGCTAGGTGGCACAGTGAATAGAGCACCGGCCCTGGAGTCAGGAGTACCTGAGTTCAAATGCGGCCTCAGACACTTAACACAGTAAACTAGCCGTGTGACCTTGGGCAAGTCACTTAACCCCAACTGCCCTCCAAAAATAAGAAAATTTAAAAAAAGAAAAGCATCATGGGTAGTGGCAAGAACATTGGTCTTAGATCCAGAAGCCCCAGTTCTAACTTTTCCTAGGAGTGGGACCCTTTACCATTCTAAGCTTCAGTGACTTTAAATGTAAAATAGACTCTGAATAATCTTTGTGTACCTTGCCTCATGGAATTTTTACCACATCAGCAAGCATTTCTTAAGTGCCTTCTGTGTGCCAGACATGGAGTTAATTGTTTCAGATAAAAAGAAAGGCAAAAAGTCGAATGGGGGAGAAAACATCAAAACAACTACATACCAACACTATATACAGGATGCTCCAAAAAGTCTTAGTGCAATTTCAAGCTACTGAAATTAAGACTTTTTGGTGAGCCCTATATATAGGGTAAATTGGAGATAATATCAAAAGGAAGGCACTAAGATTAGGGAGAAATGGGAAAGGTTTCTTGCAGAAGGTAGGGCTTTCACTGAGACTTGAAGGAAGCCAGGCATTAGAGAGAAGGAGAGAGAAAGTTCCTGGCATGGGGGACACACAGACAGTGGAAATGCCTGGAGTCAGGAAATGGAATGATGGGTGCCAGGAACAACAAGGAAGAACATGCTGGAATCAAGAACACACCCCAAATGTCCCTTCCTATCCCACGACTCTCTGTCTTTCATGGGACATTAAAACAAATGGTGATTTAATATTCTGTGAAGGAGAAGTTATGGGACTTCAAAGCGTGGAATACTGCAGTTACCGAAAAATTCAATTTGCAGGTCATGCAGAGGGCAGAGGAGAGATATATGGAAATTGGTTATAGCATATGATCAACAGTGAATTGTGTCCTAAAAGTAGAATTAAAGATGATACCACACTAAGGATAAGAGAGAGGAAGTGGTCAAATGGGAAAAAAAATTCTTTGTATCAGATTTCTCTGATAAGGTTTTGGTATCTAAGATATAAAAACTGCATGTGTATATAGACACATACATATGTGTGTACATAATACACAATAACATGCATGCATGTTATCTATTATATAATATGATATGTGCTGCATATGTTATCATATATTGCATGTGTAATATATAGGAAGTAGTTAGGTGGCACAGTGGACAGAGTGCCGCCTTCCTGATTTCAAATCTGATCTTAGACACTTACTAGCTGTATGACTGTAGACAAGTCACTTAACCCTATTTGCCTCAGTTTCCTCATAGTGATCTGGAGAAGGAAATGAGAAACCCCTCTAAGTATCTTTGCCAGGAAAATCCCAAATGGGTTCATGAAGAGTCAGACGTGACTGAAATGATTGAACAACAACATATAACATATAGGCATAATAGCCATTCCCCAATTATTGTTTGTCCTTTGTTCTCAGAGAGGACCAATGACATCAAGAAGGTGATGACATGATTTGTAAGTAAATTGGATTTAAGTGAAGAGTGGCAGTGCAAAGTTACCAGTCTCATTTTCTCCTCCAGAGTCATCTGGGTCCTGTGGTTAAGCTATAGATGAGGACAACTGGAGATAATACGACCATTCCCCAATAGATAAATGGTCAAAGGGTTAGAGCAAACAGTTCTCCAAAGATTTGCAGAATATTCACAATCACATTAAGGAATGCTCCAAATGCCTAATAATAAGAGGAATGCAAATAAAAACAACCTTGAGATATCACTTCACATCCTGAAAAGTGGTGAAAATGAACAGAAACGGCAATAGTCAGTGTCAGAAGGGTTGTAGAATTATAGGCACACTAATACATTTTTGGTGGAGCTGTGAATTGGTATAACCATTTTGGAAAGCAATTTGAAATTATGCAAATAAAGTGACTAAAATACTCATACTCTTTGAACCAGAGACTCTGTTACTGGGTTTATATCTCAAGGAAGTAATCAATAAAGGAAAAACTCCCCATATGTTTATAGTAGAAACAAAACAGATGTTCCTCAACTGGGGAATGGCTAAACAAAATGTGGCACATGAATGAAATAGAGTGAAATGAAATGACATATGTGACAAATATAGAGAAATCTGGAAAGATCTTTATGAACTGATGGAGAATGAAGCCATTAGAACAAAGAAAACAACACACACAGTGGCTACAATATAAATAGAGACAACAATTGCACAAGTGAAACATAAAAAGCAAGTGTAACAAAATTATAAGGATCAAGCAGCACTTAAATGGAGAGTTGGGAGGAGACACCCTCAGCCTGTGCCTTGATGGTGGTGAGAGCTCCATAGGTGTTACACATTGCACAGGTTTTCAGTTTTTTTCAATGTTTTGATCAGTTGTGTTGATTTTTTTCCTCTGTAAAAAAAATACTATTTGTCCTATGGAATGGCTCTCTGGGAGGGGAGGGACAGAGATGCTTCCGATAAGTATGATGATGCAAGAAACAGCAGACTAACACAAACATATATATATTTTAAAAAATATACCAGAGATTGGTCTAGAACAGGGGTGGAAAACCTGCAGCCTCGAGGCCACATGTGGCCCTCTAGATCCTCAAGTGAAGCCCTTTAACTGAATCCAAACTTCACAGAACAAATTTGTTCAAAGGGCCACACTTGAGGACCTAGAGGGCCACATGTGGCCTCGAGGTTCCAGGTTTCCCACCCCTGGTAAACCCATTATTTCATCAGTATAGAGAGAGCAAATGAAAACTCCTTTCCTTGCTACAGAATAGGGTATCATCTTTAATTTGTAGGCTCAGAGAGTTCTCTGGGACACCAAGAGGTTACATGACTGGTCCAGAATTTCATAGCCAGCATGTGACAGACAGGGTTTCAGTCCATGTCTTTTTGTCTCGAAGGTCAGCCCTGTGTCATCACTCCACTACTACACTTTTCTAAGGAAATATTGGAATGAAAAAGCTGGTGATGTCAGAGTGAAGGCTAAGAAGTGAAACATCCTAAATGTTCCATTGGTACCACGTAAAGTCAAGAGGTCCAGAGGATGGTTCCCAACATATTGGGTGGGACCTTGTAGGGAATTATGAGAAAATGGGCACAAATTGTCCAGAAGGAAAAGATATGGAGAAATGGAGGGCAATGATCCATTAAGGCACCCTCCATAGAGAAGAAAGAATAGATTTATTTGTCATGGCTCCAAAAAGCAGGATCAGGAACAAGAGGTAGAAGAGTTCAATATAAAGAAGAGTATTGTCTCTAGAATCAAAAGATCTGAGTTCAAATGCTGCCTCTAATGCTTATTACCTGTTTGACTTTATGAGTTACATAACATCCCTGAGCCTCAGTTTCCCCATTTCTAAAGTGAGGTGGGGGAGGGGAGGAGTTGGACTAGATATGAACTTGGATCCTATGATGCTAAGAAAATTCTAACTTACTAGAGTTGTCTAAAATCAGCATGAATTGCCTTATGAAATAGCAAACTTAACATCACTGGAGTTGTTGAAAATGTGGAGAAGCAGAAAGAGCATTGGAGTTGGAGTTGGAAGACCTGCCTCACTTCCTTTCTGAACTTTAACTTCCCGCTCTGTAAAATGGGGATAATACTTACACTACCCACTTCACTGGATTGTTGTGAGGAAGGCACTTGGTGGGCTTGAAAGTGCTCTAGAAGTAGAAGTTATTTTCAGTAGATGGGATCCATATTTTGGGAGGGGGTAAGGTAGATGGTCTTGTAGCTACATTCCGACTCAGAGATGACCTGGTTTAATACCAAAAAATGAAAAAAAAATACACTGTGATGGAAAGACCCTAACCAAGGTCCCCTAGAGTGTGGACCCTTACAGAACAAGTCCAACTGACCTAGAAGGTGGGTAAAAGCCTAGATTACCTCACCACCAAACAACACATTTGAATGGGACTTTGGTTATATAGTAACTTGTCTATTCTGGCTCCAGTCCATTCAAATACCTCCTTCTCAGCTGAAAGGAGTCTCAGATTGGTTTGAGATCCAGGATCAGAGGATCCACAGAGTAATCAGTAGTCAGGCAATAGTGCTTTGAATAAATAAAAGAGGAACCATGGTTATCGACCTGGAACCAGGAACAGCACAGCCAAGCAGCTCTTTCACCTTCTTCCTCAGCTCATGACATCCCTTGAGATCTCTAGGCTTCCCACCCCATCAGAAGACCCTAAGTCATCTTGGCACATATTAGCACAAGAAGCCAAACAAAAACTCTCTTTGAGAACAGAGGCTAATGGACATCTGGAATGAGTTACCCTTTTTCAGTCTTCACCAGTTAATATCAGAACTGCAGCAACATTATCCTTGTCTGATGTCCGAGGGGAGGGGAGGGATTTAAGGAAAGGACATGTCTTTGCAGAATGAAAACAGTCCCTATCTGAGGAACTTGGTTGCATGACTAACCCCTAAACACAAAAACAAGAGCTCCTAAGTAAAATCAGATTTCTGTAAGTCACATTTGACAACTGGGCCAAGATCCAAAGAGCATACCAAACTGAGGGGCTATCCAAACATTCAGCTGGACAGTGAGAAATTCAGGCAATCACTCAATTCAATTCAAATCAACAAATTTAACAACAACAACAACAACAACGACACTTAGTATGTGTAAAGCCCCATGCAAGGTGCTAGGTATTATAAGGGATGCCTGATTGTACAAAGACAGATATCCAGATTTTGAGAAACACAGCCTAGGACCTCTCTACTTTGTCCTGGCTATGGATTCCTTCTTTGGAAACATGTGAATGTTAGAATTAAATGTTTTTCTTGGACATGCTTTGATGAATAAATTTGACTTTAAAAAGAGAGTTGAGGCAAGAGAAAGGAGTCGTAAACAGCAGTTACTTTTGGAAGTCACACTCAGTACTAGCTGCTCTCAGCCTCTCAGAGGCTTCCTTCTGAGTGGGATAATCACATGAATCAATGGGGCAAAGAAGAGGGGAAAAATAATAGTGACAAAAATATAATGAAATTCTCTGTGATGCCTCCGATGCCAAATCAAACAGCAATGCCTGTCTACTAGAGAAACTGCAGCTTTTGTACCATAGACCATCCCTACTCACAGCCATAAGCACCCTTCCTCCAAGGCTCAAGGAAGCTAGAGCCAAGAATCCTCTCTTTCCACAGGCTCACCAACACCCTGGACATCTTCTACCCAACCTAGGATTAGGAGAAGGATGTAGGAATAGAAACAGCTAGCGTCCCCCAAATCTTTAAACCTTTAGGCTACAGGATGCAACTGGTACCTGAGCACCGGGTGTGTAAAAGCCTAGATTACCTCACCACCAAACAACACGTTTGAATGGGGCTTTGGTTATATAGGAACCTGTCCATCCTGGCTCCAGTCCATTCAAATACCTCCTTCTCAGCTGAAAGGAGGCTCAGATTGGTTTGAGATCCAGGACCAGAGGATCCACAGAGTAAGCAGACCCTCACTCACTACTAGATGGTGGGGCTAGGCAGAAAGAGTACCCAACTAACAGTGGGGAATGAAACTCCCCCTTCCCCTCCCCCAATTAAAAGCCCTGGTCCTTTGCTGTTTGAGGAGAACCCTTGAAAGAAGAGACAGGTACTTGGGGTTATGACCCTTCTATCCATTCCATAAGTGTCTAGGCTACCATGTGTTTCTTTTAGCCAAACTCCCCCTACACAATGGACAGGAGAATATACAGACATTTCTGGGTTCAATCTGGGTAGGATTGGGTCCTCAATCACTGTAGTCTTCTGCTTACACCAACTCTTTGCAGCTTTGTGGAAGATTGTGGCCCTTTTCTACTCCCTACCTGGAACTAGATCACACCAACCACCATTGGCTTGAAGAGGGAGAGATGTGTGTTCATTCCTGCGTGTGGTCAAAAATGGTGAAGGATAAGGGGCATGGGAGTGAGGGCATCATCTCTATTCTACAACCTCTCACCAACCATTGGAACTGTTATGCCCTGTCTAATTAGCATCTAGTTAGTTAGTAAGAATAATTAATTGTCCTTGGAAAATGTCAGATAAGCCTGTTTCACTTAATACCACCATTACTTCTTCGAACAGCTAAACATGCTTTTCCTGACTCTTGCCCCAGGTACAAATTTAACAGTTATAACTACTGATGGACCTAAGGGACTGAGATATTACCCCCTCTCCCAATAGACTAAGATTACCCTCTGCTCAAGACCGATGCGTGTTGTTAGTGGGTTCAGCCCTGGGAGAGCATAGCTTCTAATGATAGGAGTTAAGATCCTTTTTTTTGTCTTTTTGGAAGGGGGAAGGCAGGGAAATTGGGTTTAAGTGACTTGCCCAAGGTCACACAGCTAGTAAATGTTAAGTGTCTGAGGTCAGATTTGAATTCAGGTCCTCCTAACTCCAGGGCTGGTGCTCTATTCACTGTACCACCTAGCTGTCCCACTAAGATCCTTTTTTTTTTTTTATCATACTCTGGTCCTTTATATTTCTACTCCATACTCTCAAGGAAAATAACTTAAAGTTTAGGTTTGGTTCACTTCTAGGGGCTCCCTAAGGTAGATGGAGTAGAAAGGTACTCAATATTTAATATAAATCAAGTATAGGGTAGTTATTTATTTCCTCCACACAAAAGAAATGCTTAACACAAAAGGTTCTCACAAGGGCTCCATTAACAAAGAGTAAAAATAAGCCACAGCAGTAATATAAAAGTTGTTTGAAGGATAATGTAGTTTGCAGAACTACAAAATAGGTATGTTACTTCACCTCAGCTCTACATTGTCCAAACACTTTGAACCAGGTCACGTCTTTTGGTAAAATTGGCTAGAGGTTGAATGCTTGCCTGTGCTAATGGTCATCCTCCATGATGTAGAAACCCTCTTCTTCAACCAGTCAGTTCTGACCTAGGACCCAAAATCTCTAAACCTCTAGAACATACAAAGTTGCCTCCAAGACTGTTCAGCGACCTATATAGAGGGAAGGAAACATTCAGAAGAAAAGGCAGCCAGGTCCAGAAGACTCCAGGTCTGCTTGCCTAGCAAAGCCCTTACTCTACCTAGGAGGAGACTCCCTGCAGCTGGGGTGGGGCCAGATGTGGGGCAAAAAGTTACTTCCTCCTCCCACCTCTCATGGGAAAGGTTCAAATAGTTCTGACAGGACATTTGAGAGAGACCAAGGGCAGGTGACTCCCTTTTAAAAGTCCATTGAGTCCGCAGCCTTCCCTGCTTAGTAACCAATAAGCAGATTCCTTTATCATCTCCAAGCAACTTGGTGCTAAGTCCCATCTGTCCCTGGAAGTTGTCAGAGGAGCTCTGGGACCCCCTTTCTTGGATGTCCCCTGTAGGCCTCCACATATGTGCAGCATCCAAGCCCTAATAAAGCAACAAACATTGACAGTTCATCAGAAGGTTTGGATCTAGAAAACTTACTTCTAGGAAATTTATTCAAAAAACATTTTTTCAGACAAAGCTATACACACACCTACTTTCAATTCAACTTCACAAATATCCATTCATAGAGGCAATGCATGTGGATAGGATGCCAGGCCTGGAATCAGGAAGACCTGAGTTCAAGTCCAGATTTAGACACTTACTAACTCTGGTGAACCTGGGCAGGTCTGTCTGCCTCAGTTTCCTTACCTGTAAAATGGGGATAATAATAGCACCTACCTCCCAAGGTTGTGAAGATTTAATGAAATAATATTTATAAAGTCCGTAGCACAATGTCTGGCATACAGTAGGTACCACATAAATGCTTCATTCTATGCACAGTTTATTTTCTTCTCAAGCACTTCCTTGCTGCCATGTAGACCAGTTGTGGGATCCCTACAGACCTATATTGACTCAGAAAACTATGGATTAACATTACCTATGTTCTATTGTATTTTTATTTATTTTGTTAAACATTTTCCAATTATAATTGAACCTGATTAGGTCTTACTTTGGGAGGGGTATGGGACTTGACCCTGCTAGAGTAGATTGTCCTTGAAAAAATAATTTATAAACTTCTATTTAGCATAAATCAGTGACTAGAGTGAGGTAGCCTGTCACTACTGTCCTTTATTTTGTCTTCTGGACCCCACTGGCAAGAGTCTGGTGAAGCCAATAGACCCCTTCTCACAATCAAATTTTTAAATTCATAAAACAAGGGACAGCTAGGTGGCACAGTGAATAGAGCACCAACCCTGGAATCGGAAGGACCTGAGTTCAAATCCAATCTCAGACACTTAACACTTGTGACCTTGTGACCTTGGGTAAGTCACTTAACCCCAACTACCCTCCAAAAAGCAAAATAAAATAAATTCATAAAACAAAACACTTAAGATTGCCAAGGAAACTAATGATGCTTAACTAAAGTTACCAAAATATTAAAACAAATCCACAGGCCTGATGATTCCATCCTCCTGCTTCCTTAAGAGGGTCTGTGGAACCCCAGGTCAAGAATCTTCATCTTGGAGGGTCAAGTTTTGGGGTTAGAGGCAGGAAGTCCTAGGTTAAGATACTACTAGCTGTGGGTTCCTAGGGAAGTCACTTCTGGTCTCTGAGTTTCTGTTTCTTCTTTTGTAAAGTGGGGATAACAATAACTTTAATATCTACTGCCCAGAGTTGTTGTGAATTTCAAAAGGGGTAAAATTTGTAAAGCACTTTATGAGCCTTAAAACAATATCAAAATTACAGCTATTATCATTTATTATTATTATTATTACATTGGAAAATCTACTTATCCCTCAACTTTTTCCACTGAATTTTCCTTCCAGGTTTCTGTGATTGCTGCTTTTGAACCAGACTTGTAATTCAGTACAGTAACTATATTGTAAATACAGTAAAGCCAGTAACTCCCAGGGAGGAGCCTCTGCTGAGACCAATACAGGTCTCAGCACCTGTCCCCCACTTAGAGAATTAGGGAGTTCCCTGGAGCCAGCAAAAGAGGAAGTGACTTGCCCAGATTCATAAAACCTTTATGGGGAAAAGACCGGCCTTGAACTCTCTTCTTCCTACTTTCTATCTACTATACCATCCTACATCTCAGAAAGCAGTCAGGTTCTTAACAATATAAAATACTGGAGTTGCTTTTAAAACCCCAGCATTTAACAAAGGAGTAACAAATACCCAATTTCTAACTTAACCTTCAGACCCGGAGAGGTCTGGACTGCTTTGTTCTTTATGCAATGAATTCTTTGGACCAGTGTCAGAGCTAGGTTTTTCCAAGACTGGAGCTAGGAAACTGGCCCACACCTTGAAGGTTGCCAAGTTCATTTCCAAAGCCAAGAATAAATGGTAGAGCTGGGAGGGGCTACAGAGAGCATGAAGGCCTTCTCATTTACAGATGAGGAGACTGGGATCCAGAGAGAAAGGGGAAATGTAGCCAGCAATAGTGAAAGGAACATTGGGGTTTCCCCCTAGACCTTTGGAATTGCTTTGATTCCTTCTCCCTCTTCATCACAAACTTCACAGATATTTCATTTAAGCACCTACTGTGTGTCAGGCATTATCCTAGGGGCCAGGGATACAGAGACAAAATAAAATAAAGGAAACCTGTCCCTGATCTTCAGGGTCTTACAGTCTTCTGGAGGAAGATACAGTCTGTGCACAGAGAAGTCAATACATAGGAATTTGAGAAAATGGAAATCTCTAACAATTGGAAGCATGAATGCCCAACATGAAATCAGATGACAAGCTCTCAGGCCCTTACAGTTTTATTCCTACAAATTCTGTGGCTGTCCCTTGGGTCTTACTGCAGAGAATCATAGATTCAGAGCTAGAAGCAACCTCAGAGGTCATTGTATCCCATGCTCATTTTACAGATGATTTAGTCAATAAGCATTTATTAAGCTCCTACTGCATACTAGACACTGTGCTAAGTGCTTGGGATACGAAGAAAAAATATGGGAGACAACATGGAAACTGAGGCAGAGGGAGGTTATGTGAGTTGCCCAATTCTTCTTGCTGCCAAGCACAGCATTCTATATACTAGACTACACTTCCATTTGGGGCAGTTAGATGGTATAGTGGATAGAGTGTCAGGCCCCGACTCAGGAAGACTCATCTTTGTGAGTTCAAATGCAGCCTCAGACGTATGACCCTGGCCAAGTCACTTAACCCTGTTTGTCTCAGTTTCCTCATCTGTAAAATGAGTTGGAGAGGGAAATGCTAAACCAGAAAACCCTAAATGGGCTCATGAAGAGTCAAATATGACTGAATAACAACATACTTCCACAACCGACAGTGCTTCTTACCTTAATTATCTCAACAGCTTCCTCACCAATCTCTGTCTTTCCCCCTTCTAACTTCTCCCACACAACATGCCCAGATATGATTGTTTCATCCTACTTATCAAAAGATTTCAATGGGTAAACAACTCCTTACCCAGCATTCAAGGCTGATCTCTGCTGTATCTCACCCTATTCCCTAAGAGACTGCAAAGCGTGGTGGACAGAATACTGACCAGGAAGATCTAGGCTCACATCTTCCCTCTGCTCTGGCTCTTGCTGGATGGATGGATGTGACCATGTCATTTATTTTATTTTTTGGAGGGGGGAAGGCAAGGCAATTGGGGTTAAGTGACTTATCCAAGATTACACAGCTAGTCAGTGTGATCCAATGTCAGGTTGAATTTAAACTCAGGTCCTCCTGACTCCAGGGTCTATGCTCTATTCACTGTGCCACCTAGCTGCTTCAATGACCATATCATTTATAACCTAACTAAATATCATAGAAGTCTCTAAGATTTATTTCTAATTTATGCATAGGTTTTAATCTACCCCTGGAAAGGGTGATATCATTTATGCAGTCACGGATCCTTAAGTAATGACTCCTTGACCTATGTCTGACACTGTAGACAAACCAATCCACTCACTGTTCACTAAAAATATCCAGTTTTTTCCTTCCTCTAAACCTTTGCTCACACTGTCCCTGATGCCTGGAATGCCCTCTCTCTGATTTGCCAATCAGATTTTAAAATATGTCCTCCCCTACTCCGGAATAATTTCAGGAACAACCTCTAAGAATTCTGTGCATCCCTTTGAAATGACCTTTAGAAGAAGTCAGCTTTCCTCTCCCCAAAAGCAGTTTCACCTCATTTGTCTAAAGAAGAAGTAAAACCACAGAGGGGTCTGGGAGTCAATGTCTCAGAGCATAGGGCAGGGGGAGGCAGAGGGAGAAGCTTCATTTCTGGGGTGGATCCATTTGATCAACAATGGCCAGATGAGGCTAGCCGGCTCCCGAGCCAGACCAAATGAATCAGCAAATGAACAGCTGGAACTTGGGACGCCTTTCTATTTGGCTTCAGAGAGGCTTGACCTCCTGAGATGGATGGGCTGGAGGGGCTTTGTTTAAATGGATCTCTTTCAAGGATCTGACCTGGGCACAGAGCCATAAGAAGGAACAGAAGGACACAGAAACCCTCATTGGTTTCAGACTCTGTCTGCGTAACTGCAATGGCCCTTGGCAGAATCCTGAAAAAGGAAACTGCTTGTTTGCTTGTCAGGCTTCCAGTTCTGGGCCCCGGACACTGGCCCTTGTGGGCCCCGCCCTTCATGTCAGGAGTGCATGTGCATGTGTTCTCCTCTGATTCTCCCCAAACTTGTAGAACTGTCACTGACTGACACCTGGTCTACTTTGCTCCTAAGAAATTGGACAGCTCTCTGTCACCTGGAACATATCTTTAAAGATCAACTCAAACCTTCTGCATAGGATCACAGTGTTTTCATTGGAAAGGGTCTTAGAAACCATCTGATGCAATCCTCATTGTCCAAATGAGGAAAACAAGGCCTAGGAGAGGAGTCCATTTGCCCATGGTTACACAAAGTCTAAGTAGCAGGTCTCCTCTGATTAAACCAAAGGCTCTCCATCGGATTGGAGAGCATTCTCCAGAAATCTAATGAGGTAATGTAGGACCATACATTCAGAGCTGGGAGGGATCTTAGAGGCAATCTGGTCTAATTTCTTCATTTTAAAGATGGAGAAACTGAGGCGCAGAGAAGCTAAGTGACTTTGATTTTTTTTTCTCTGAGATTGATCTGCACCCAATGCTCTAATCTTTAGTCTGCTTCTTCTCCCCTCACCCCATCCCCCAAACCCTGGTGCTGCCTAGGCTTTCTCTAGCTTTCTAAATCCTCTGGTTTTCTGAACAGCAAAGGCATTTGAAGTCCTCTTTCTGGTGTGTCTCTCTAAGCTCTATAAGATAAGCCTCTAGGAGTCGTTCCTTCTAAAAATCCCTTTCCCAAAGACTGTATTTAAGTGGTCCCCTAGAAACTAGGCTGAAGAGCCCAGATTCTACCTCAGTGCCTCATGGTCATCTCCCTGATGCTCCCATTTCCTCCCTGGGTAGCAACGGTTCTCAGAGAATATTCCTAAATTCCTCCCCACATGGCTAAGTCTAGGGCATTGGACAAGGGTAATAAAAATGATTATAGGCAGGAAGAGAATCTCTGTTTTCTAAAACCTTTCCTGATCCCACTAATTACCCATCACATTTTGTTCTCCAACTCTAGAAATCACTTTTCATGCAGTGGAGGAGATTAAAGCTGTCAGTGTTCACCCTCAGTGGTTTCTTCAGGTTAGGGATTTTGCCTTAGCTAAATTATGTATCTTCCTCAGTGATTTGAACTGTTCACCTATGTTCCTTAATATATACTCAACAAATGAATGGATAGATGGGAAAGGAACAAAAGAATTGTGTGCTTTGCAAATATTATTCCATTTGATGGGTGAATACATCCATGGATGAACGAACAGCTTGGAATATGCCCCTCCCAATGGCACTGGTATTGTAATAAACAGTAAAACCAAAGAAATGGAGATGGAATGCCGGGCCTCGAGTCAGGAAGACCTGAATTCAAATCCAACCTCAGGTACTTACTAGCTATGTGACCCTGGGCAAGTCACTTAATTTCTTTCTGCCTCAGTTTCTTTAATTGTAAAATGGAGATTTCTAATAGCACCTAGTGATACTTGTGAAGATCAAAGAATATAATTTTTGTAAAGCAGTTAGTATAGTGCCTGGTATATGATAGGCACTTCATTCATTCTTGTTTCTTTCCTTCTTCCTTTCCTTCTTTCATCCCTTCCTCCTTCTTCCCTCCTTTCTTCCCTCCCTCCCTTTTTCCTTCCCTCCTTCCTACCTTCCTTCCTTCCTTCCTTCTTTCCTTCCTTTGAATTAGAGTCATCTTCTAGCAGATAGAGGAACATTTAAATAGTCTCCAACTCCAATGACTCATAAAGACACTCTGTACACAATACTGAAACAAATTATCAGTGTAATGGGAAGTCACCTCTCCTGTGGTATCCTGGAGACATAGCCTAGGGCTCCTATCCTGGTGGCTGATGGAAATTCCCTATGAGGCCAGTCTTCCCCCAACAAATGACATTATAGAGAAAAAAGCCCCCTTCATTGTGGGCCCTTCTAGGGAAGGATTTGACTTCCCCTTCTCTGCTCCAGCTACTAGTAGGGGATGGGGAAGAATTGGAACCTGGGGCTCTGTCTACACCCAGGCCAAACATCCAAATGGGAAAAGTCGAAGACAAACATCCAGATGTTTGCTATTGAAGAGTTGTAATAACTGGATAAGTTGCTGAATTTTAAATTGTCATCTGGTTCTTTTGGCATCCTGTAGATGCAGCTGAGATACAATTACACACTCTACCCTTATTCATTCAGCCGTATAATAGCAGACATTTACATAGTCCTTTCAAGTTTGCAAAGCAGCTCACCTACATTAACTCATTTAAAACCTACAACCACCCTGTGAGGAAGATGCTTGCTAATCTTCATTGCATGAATGAGGAGACAGTCTGAAAGAGGGAACGTGATTTGTTCAGTCACATGTTGTTTTTTGTCCTTTGTTTTGGAAGAGGACCAATGACTTCACAGGGTGATGTCTTGACTCGTGAGTGAATTGGATTTAAGTGAGGCAGAGCTGCACAAAGTATCCGCCTCACTTTTTCTTCCAGAGTCATAGAAATCCACTGGCAAGACAAAAGTCAAGATGACTGATGGTGGCTCAGGATGCAGTGGGTGACCTTGGCATCTTCAATGTCTGACCAAGTTCTAAGTGCTCACAGCATCTGCCTTCATCACCTTTAGAACAAATTATCCTCATCCACCCATTTTCCTGGAGGACATGTTCATGAGAGTGACATAGCTAGTAAGCATCTGAGATGGGATACAAATTCATCTTCCCAAGTTAAATCCCAGCATTCTATTTGCTATGCCACAGTACAAATGAGCCCAATCTGAATGGGAGTGTCACAATGAGGTCTTCAGTGACAGGACAACAAACAGCCATCTTCTCTTTTTCATTCAAGTTGTTACCAAACCAGTCTCTCCTCCTCCCTCTAAGCTCCCTCTTCTCACTGCTGTCGTTGTTTGCAGAATCATCTTCCCAATCTACGTCTCTGATCAGGTTACTCCCTAGTTCAAATGTCTTCAACATCTCCCCATTACCTGCTGAAGAAGGTCCAAATTCTCTACTCTGGAATTCAAAGCACTCCCTTTCTCTCCCTTCATAGTTTTATCTTATGTTATTCCCTTTCAAACAACCTTTATCCCAACCACTCGAGTTTACTAGTCCCTGAATATTAATGCTAGTAATAATAATAAAAATAACACTTATAAAGTACTTTAAGTATAAGATTTTATTTTATCTTCATAACAAATCTAGAAAGTAGGGGTTATTATTATTTTCATTTACAGATGAAGAAATTGAGACAGGCAAAAAGCAAGCAACTTATCCAGGGTAACACATCTAGTTAAGTGTCTGAGGCAGGATTCAGGCTCAAGTCTTCCTGACTCCAAGGCTGGCACTCTGCCCACTATGCTGAGAGTATTAATCCTACCTTCTTCTACCTTTCTGCCTTTGTTCAAATTTCCCCTTGGGTCCCGGAATATACTTCCTTCTCAACTGTCTTTGAGAATTCTTCTCTTGCTCATGCACAACGTCTCATATATACTATAATGTCTCGTGATGCTCTGATCTCCTCACTGTGGGTACTCTCTCCATCAGCACAGATAGCAACTCAGCAATGTCTTTTGATCTTGTATAATTCTTGTCCCTACTATTCCATACATCCTCCACAGAGGAGACACATCATAAATTAGAGGCCCTCCTTGAGGTCTTATTGCATATCTAGGGTACCAACAAAACACTCAAGCTATCAATTTGCTATCTTGAGCTCTCACCATATGATTATCCCACTTTCTTTTCTGATCATTCATTTCATTTTTAAACAATATTTTTGCCTCAATTTCATGGAAAAACAGTGTTTAACTTTAGTTTGTTTTTTAATTTGAATTTTAAATTATCTTCCTCCCTCCCTTTGATGTAAGTTATATATGTGCAATCATGTAAAACATATTCCCATATTAGTCGTTTTGTAGAAGGAAGGAAGGAAAGAAGGAAGGAAGA
>CM053595.1:276308420-276377975 GCA_028646575.1 Pseudocheirus occidentalis | reverse complement strand
AAAGAAAGACAGAAAGACAGAAAGATAGAAAGACAGAAAGACAGAAAGAAAGACAGTAAGAAAGACAGAAAGACAGACAGAAAGAAAGACAGACAGAGAAAGACAGAAAGACAGACAGAAAGAAAGACAGAAAGAAAGACAGAAAGACAGACAGAAAGACAGGCAGAAAGAAAGACAGAAAGAAAGAAAGAAAGAAAGAAAGAAAGAAAGAAAGAAAGAAAGAAAGAAAGGGAGGGAGGGAGGGAGGAAGAAAGGAAAGAAGGAAGAAGCAAGCAAAGAAGGAAGGAAAGAAAAAGGAAGGAAGAGAGAGAGAAAGAAAGGGGGGGGAAATAATATGCTTTGGTTTGTATTCCAACTCCTCCAGCTCTTTCTCTGGAGATAAACATAGAGCATTTTTCATCAAGAGCCCTTTGGAATTGTCTTGTCATCATACAGTATTGCTGCCATCGTGTACGATGTTCTGTTCACTTCACCCTGTATCAGTTCATGTAAGTTTTTCCAGGATTTTCTGAGATCATCCTGCTCGTCATTTCTTACAGCACAATAGTATTCCGTGATCATGCATTTTTTTCAATGTAATCCCAACTGAACACAGGCTCCTTGAGAACAGAGATTGTTTGGTTTTGGCTTTCCGTTCCTATTATAGTGTCTGGCACACAGTAGGTATCTGATAAGTGTTCATCAATTTGTAACCCTGGTCAGAGAAGAATGCTATAGAAATATCAGATGGGAAGGGAGGGGAACAAGCATTTATTAAGTGCCTCCCACGTGTTAGGCATTATGCAAAACACTTTATAGTTATTAGAAATACACACATATTTGGAAATAGCATGTCAACTGCCCTAGAGTTTGCCACTTTGGTAATACTTATAGAACTTGACTTTGGAGGTTTTGGGGAAGAATATGATGGAAAAGAGTAATCCATGTTGGGCCATGTGGGACAAAGAGCAGCAAATACTCAAAACAGATGCCCAACTCAACCTTGCCCCATTCTACCTACTATGCTTCTTCCCATATGGTTCAAGATGAATGGTTCTTTTTATTGCCTCTGCCTTGGTAGCCTCTAAAGTCAAGTTCTAAAGATATGACCAAAACAGGGAACACTAGGATAGAGTTTATACTCTATTTACAGTTTAATGTCAATACTCTCTCAGGGGAGAGTCTGAGGTGGGAGGTCTCAGTTACAGATTGACTGATCGCTATCCCTTATAACATTGCTGAATGTAAATCATCCTTAGAAATATGCTATGGCTTCCTGCCCTTTGCCCTGCTGTCCTTTGAGCAATGGGGCATGCTTAAGTCATTACAATTTGTTTTGGTTGGTAGTAGTATATGACTAGAATCAGCACCGCATCTGGACCAACATTAGAGCATTGACGCAAAATAATGGCCTTAGTTTTCTATATGGGAATCCAGATTTTGGATGTGCTTAATACGCAGCATGGCAAGGACACTGAGAGTATTCTCTGTGAAGCAGTAGCCAACTTGGGATGATACTAGTTACTTTCCACAACATTCAAGGAGTCAAAGAATGTGCTATCTATGTTACGTAAACTGTCTACACTAATGGTACATTCCAGCATCCCTAAAAAGATAAAAATTGGGGAGGATACTTGGACATTAGTTACTTGAACTTTCTGTGAGGACATGGTAATAGCAAGAATGCTTAATATTCTAAGGAGGGAACAACAGTGAAGACAGAACAGGACCCTCGTACTAACATCAATCAGTGAGTAAATATTTGTCAAGTGCCTTCTATGTACTATGTACAGGCACTGTGCTAAGCAATGAGGATACAAAAAAAAAATGGCAAAAGACAGTGCCTGCCCTCAAGGAGCTCACAATCAACAGCAGTCAACAAGCAAACAAATTCATACAAATAAGCTATGTCGGATAAATAGGAAATAATTTTTTAAAAAGGAAAGCACTAGAATTATGAGAGATTTGGAAAGACTTTCTCCAGATGATGGGATTTTTGCTGGGATTTAAAGGAATCCAGGGCAGTCAGTAGGTAGAAATGAGGAGGGAGAGCATTCCAGGCATGGGAGACAGACAGAAAAAATACCCACAGCAAGATATGAACTGTATTGTTGCTGAACCAGCCAGGAGACTAGCTAGGGATGGTAAGGAGACTATAAAACTGGCACTGAAATTTCAAGTACCTGGCAACTGGCAAGTTAAGAAGCTTCTCAGCAGAGTATTCATATCTCCCTCCCCTCTGTGAAGAAACCATTTGGATCCCAGTGAGACATACCATGGAAATTTTATAACAATGTGAAGGAACTGATATGGAGAAGCAGAAGAAACTACTGGAAAACCTGAAGGGCCCTGCATTTTGTCCAGCATATGGCCTGAATAAAGAGAGTTGATCATGGAATCCAAGAATTTGGGTTCGCATCTGTGTGACCTTGGGTAAGTCACACAAAATTCCTGACCCTCACTTTCCTTAAATGTCAAATGAGGGAGTTAGACCAGACAGCCACTGAGGTCTTTTCTGGCTCTAGCTCTGTAAGGCCATGATTCTCTGGAGGTTTCTGAGTCCACAGAGAGGGAATACTAGAAAAGACTAGAAAAACAATGATGGCCAACAAGTTGCTGTTCATTTTCTTTATACCCAGGAGAGGGAAGGAGAGAGACAGAGAGACACAGACAAACAGACAGATAGATAGACAGAGACAGAGAGAGAGAGAGAGAGAGAGAGAGAGAGAGAGAGAGAGAGAGATCCTAGGGATCTTTGCTTAGTGTGGAAAGCTTTCTTTAAAGGTCAGTGAAGGCAGAAGAAATGGAAAACTTCAGTTGGGTCCCATTAAGCAATGGGTTGCAGGATGAAGGTTGCTGTTGGCAAACGTATTGAGACTGGAGGCAGCAGGAAAGAAAGATAGATCAAAGTTCCTGCAGACAGTGAAGTTTACAATCAGAAAAGAGAGGCCAGAGTGAAAGATATCAGAGCCAGACAAAGCCAGTTTCAACTCATTCCAAAACATCTTTTCAAATGCCAGCCACTGAGAACAAAGAGAACCTCCCTTCTCCTCACCTACTCAGACTCAAGAAAAGTCTGTTTAGAAGAAGGACCGTGGGCAGAAGCCCTTCTCCTGGAAAGACATAGGATCATGGGACCAGGGATCACAGCATCCTGATGCAAAAAAACCCAAGCAAGTGAAAACACACACAAGAAGAAAAGAAGAAAAGCTGGGTCCTATTACCACTGTGGTCTAGATAAGCATGCACAGGCTGACACATTCTTGAACAACAAACAAAGACTTGGTCTGGCAGAAAGTAAAGTCCTCGAACCAGGGGCCACACTGGTGGGGTCAGGTATAGAGATCGCCTCAGACCCCAAAGAACTGAAGCTGGGCCGAGTCAGGGACTATACCTAGGTCTTTGCTCTCTGGACTACAGGATTTCACACAACAGTTGACTAGATTGAAGACCCTGGGCAAGTCACTTAACCTGTGTTGCTTCAGTTTTCTTATCTGTTAAATGGGGATAATAACAATACCCACCTCTCAGGGTTGTTGATCCAATGAGATAATATTCGTAAAGTGGTTTGTAACATGCTAGCTATAATAATGACAATTATTATTAAGATCTATTATCTAATCATGCCAATAATTATATTGTTTCTATTATTAGTAGTAACTATTATAATTACTAGTATTACTGCTGTTATTATTAGACAGTAGACCTCAAGTGATGATTGTATTCCAGCTGTTTTTATCAAAGACATTTGTAAAATAGACCCCTACAGCCTACATAGGGACCAGGTCCCTATGTGCTAAGCAGGGAGGATGTTCACTTCGTGGTCTATGGAGAAGTAAGCTTGACATTCTCTAGGAAAGTTGGAGAAGATGGACACTATGACTCGGGCATATTCCAGAACAGGTCACAATCCCTAATTTGGTGCAATGAATTGTTCAGAGCCTGAGTAATCAGATAAATAATAGAAAGTAAACAGAAGCAGATCCCCAGACTCTCAGGTAAAAAAGATAAAAAGCAGACCTGAGGGAAGTGAAAGTGAGCAGAAGGTTCTGGCAAGGAGATTATGTCTCACAAGAGAGGAAGTTCCCTGGGATCTCAGAAGCTCTCTGTCAACATCCTTAAACACTTCTGTTTCCGTTTTGCCCAAAGGTTCCCCATCTGGGCCTTAGAGTAGTCTACCTGGGGCCAAAGTTAACTAAACCTATTCCAGATCTTCTCCAAAGAATCTTGGCTTACGACAATGTTGGTTGGTGTTATAGAAGTGTGAAGGCTAACTGAAGCTATTTCAGTTCTACTAATGGTCTGGTCCACAACATGATGAGTATCTGCATTGTGTTATTATTGACTGAGACTGACTCTGGACTGTTTAAAGATTAGCAGAAAACTGAAGACTGAGGGCTGACGCTCAGTGCTTGGCCACCTTAGAGTTCTTGTCTCCTGTGTGGAAGGTTACAGGATGAGAGAAGCCCATGGCAACAGGGAGCCTCAAAGAAGTACTATCTCTTCCCCTTCTAGAGTGGATCTAGAAAAGCTGGATTTTTGTGTCTCCCTCATACCTGAGGAATGAAAGGACCCCAAGAAAGGTGTGTTCTCTTCACATGACTGGGATATAAGGTGTGCCCATGGGCCACCCTTCAAATCCACCTCAGTGGTTCTCAATTATTTTGGTAGCAGTCTCAGAAAATTGCCCTTTCAGATATGGGAGACCTTAGAAGTCATTCAGAAGAACTGTTTTTCAATGGCATCATCATAAAGTCCCATAGTCAGAGGCATGCTGTAGGCACCTCAAATTGACTTGTGAGATCTGGTTATTAAATTTCTAGTGTGAACATTTACACCTTGGAAATCAGCAAACTTAAGGTCAAAATTTGATTTATTGTTGTAAAATGAAGAAAATATTAATAATGTTATAAATTATAAATATGTAATTAAGTTTAAAGTATGTCATGCATATTCCCCCCCCCGAAAACTGTCTGTTAAATATTTACCAGCACACCACCACCTATATTGGGTAGCTAGATAGCCCAGTGGATAGAGTACTGAACTTGGAAGCAGAAAGACTCATCTTCCTATGTTCAAATCTGTCCTCAGACACTTACTAGATGTGTGACCCTGGGTAAGTCACTTAACCCTGTTTGACTCAGTTCCTCATTTGTAAAATGAGGTAGAGAAAGAAACGGCAAACCACTTTAGCGTCTATACCAAGAAAACCTCAAAATGGGGTTGATTCAACAACAACAACAACATATATTCCCTATACACCCATAGTAATAGGAAGGAAGAAGACTGAAACAATCCTGATGTTTGTAGACTCGTTGACTTTGACTAAGAAAATTAAGGTGGACCAGTATACTGTTGGGAGCTGAAGAATATTTGTTTTCTTCTAGCTAGGCAGTCAGTAGTTTTCAGTCTTTTGCCTCTTTTTGCATCCCCATGCACTCAGCATGGTGCCTGTCACATAGTAGGCACTTAGATGTTGACTGATTGATCTACATGGTAGGTAATAACAGTCCCCTAGGGCAGAAGAAGACAAAAAGAAGATACCCAGTTTGAACATCTATTCCAAGGAGTCTCAAGGCACAAGACACTTTTCAAGGTCTTATAGGAGAAGGTGGTCATAGATATGGAAAACTTTGAGGTGCTGGTATTCCTTGATGGTATCGTTGTCTTCATAAAGACAATGGAAAACAACAGAATCCTTTAAAGAAGTCTTGGTGTGAATGGAATACACAGGAGGATCCCACATCTACACAGACTTCATGCATACTTATTAGGCTATACCAAGTGGTTGGAAAAGTGAGCAACTTGCCAATTTACAGGTTAATCCTAGGGAGGAGTAGTAGTAAGGGTCCTAGCAAGGGAATTCATTAAAACCACCAATATTGCCTGTTGAGAAGCTAATTTGACTTCCCAATAAACAAGCTGAAAGAAATGATGGAGTATCAGTTAGGTGAACTTAGAATGACTGTATCCCAAGTTGGAAAGAGACTTGTCTGAACTAGAGAAGAATTTGGAAGATGATGATTTAGATGCAGAAGAAAAAGAGTGATGTTCTCCCCTAGAGGGTTGGAGAAATTGGTTGAATCTGTCTGAATTCCTCTGTTTAAATGGGGGAAAGAGGAGCCTGAATTCAGAGGCAGCCCCTTTTCTGTCTTGTACTCCAATTTTGGAGGCCCCTAGGGAACAGAGGGAATGCCCAGAGCCTGAAGGAAGCAATAATCAGTCTGGACCATGCACAAGCTCAGGACAGGGGCTGTGGGCTAGTGGGGCTAGGCATGCTCATGACCAGCCTGGCTTATATATAAACTCAAAGAAATACAGAAAAAAAAGTGCTAAGACTACTTACCCAGTGCCCAAGATCAATTGTGATGCTTAGGGTATGGGATCTTAAACATTTTTGTGCCCTGTACACCTTTGGTAGTTGGTAGTAGGCAGTCTAGCCTATAGACTCCTCAGAAGAGTTTTTAAATAATTAAAGGAAATGCTTCATTTCAGTTAGAAGTTAGTTAAAATAAAAACATATTTTTTCCCATTCAATTTTACAAACTCTCTGAAATCTTTCTATAGGTATCCAGTTTAGGAATGCCCTCTTTAGAAACCATGGTCGTCCATTTAGCCAGACAACAGCTGTCATAAGAGTACTTGTAAACAACACTATGTATATACAGCCGCAACATACATACAACAGACTGTTGTATAAGACTATGTTTTGCCATGCAGGATAATTTTCTTGTTGTTTTATACTTTTTTGTTTCTGTATAGACTGATAAGCAGTATTATATATGAACTTTTGCTTTATACCATCTATTCTGCTTTTGCATATGATCTATATTTTGGGCAACTATGTATACAATACTGTCATGTACTGCATAAAACTTGTATACTTTGTCTAATATATGTGATGTTGCCACATAAGCTCTTGTTATGAACCACGTCCTATGTTGCATTATATTGCTAATTACATGAAATTCTACTGTGAATTCTGTATATTAGGTACCCACGTGTGTACCATATAGTTGGAATGATTATCTATATTCCATGGTATATCAAATTATGTTGCATGTCTATTTATAGCATGGTGGAACCTGTTTAATTTACAGGAGTTGCAAATTCTTCATTGAAGGGGAGAGAGTGTAGGGAGCTATTGTACAGAAGTCAGGAGTTTGTGTTTTTGTTATTAGCAGATATTTATGATAAAGGAAGGAATGTGGGTCAGAGTGTTGAGGACAATGTAATGGCGTCATATTGTAATAAAACCGTAATTAAGTAGCACATTAAAAACTCAAGGCTATAAGCTAACAAACAAAAGTCAAACTATAGTTTAAGCTTGATTGCTTTCATGCTAACAGGAAAGCAGAGTAGTAAAATGAGCCAAATGCTTTTTGTTCTAAAAATGTAAGAGGAAAATTAAAGCTGTTGGAGATTTTGCAACTATTCCGACACCATTAGAAGTCCTTGTAATTATATATTAGATCATTAAAAAAAAACCACCAAAGAGATCTTTCTCCTTCCTTTGGATAAACATAGAATCCTAATTTGTAAGTTTTCTATATAGATGTAAAACTAGAGATATCACCCAGGATCCTCTAGGAAAGATTTTAATACCTCCATTGTGTCCGTTAATCAGAATTCTTGGACAATGTAGGACTCGATGCCAGTCAATAATATTCATTGCAATTGCTTGAAATATTAATTAATTTGTGTCTCTAATAGAACTGAACCCAGAGCCAAAACACACTAATGACTTTGCCTTCTTTGCTTGGCTTTTGTTCTTCCTTAGATTCATTTGAATGTCAATCTGGAGAGGTTCCTGGGAAGGATTTAGGTTTTTGTAAGACCTAAGCTCCAAACAGCTATCACTGGCTTGTTTGTTTGTTTTACCAGATCTTCCTGAAATGAGTTTTGTTAACATAAGATCTCCACAGGAAGTTAATAGAGAGTTATAAAGAAGCTTTAACCTTAAATCATGTAATTGTCTGGGAAAATTGGCTTTGAACAATTATTATATACTATCAGTCAAAACAATGGACTCAACATTAACCTGGGTGGCGGGCATTCTGGCTGATTGCCTTTACCAAGTCAGTAACTCATAGTTTTGGCTATTGATGAAAAAAAAAATCTCAGTCAATTCTTGTCAAGAAGAGGCTTTCTAGGCACCACACCTGATGACTAAGGAATAGAGAGACCATAGGTATCACCAAAGAGCTGAAGACCAGAATAAGGTATTAGAGAGAGGCTTCACTCTACCAGTAAAGATGTCCAGTGGACACAATATGATACCAAGCAGAAAGTGTAGAGAAAATACCCAGCAGAGATCAAATACCCATTTGAGAGCAAAGATGTAATGCCCAGCATGCTGTCATCATCATTGGCAGTTCCAATGTCAGCACATGTGAACAGCCACACATGTATCCTGGTTATATGTGTCCCTGTATACATGCAGTCAGCACATATATTCTGGCCTCCCACTTTCCCATTATATGTGCCTTCCATATATTTTCTTTTATTATAACTGTTCTCTGCATATGTGCTCTTCCTGAAGGAGGCTACACTCCCGACTTCCTATACCATTCTCCAGCTCTTCATCCTGAAGCCTCATTCTAGCCTTGGAATTCACACATTGGAAGTACCCTCTGTCCCCTGCAGCCTCTCCCTCTGATGGGATAGCCCTTCCATCCATTCAAGGAGGGCACCCAGACCTGTCATGTCTTATTCCTCTCTAGGCTGCACAATAGAATTTCTCTGTGCCAAGTACTTTTGGCTGCCCCCTCCACCTTTTCAGCTTCCTTTTATGTGTTTTCCCTTGTTAGAAAGTAAGCTCCTTGAGGGCAGGGATTGTCTTTCTTTCTGCTTGATTTCTATTCCCAACACTATTCCTGGCACATAATAAGCACTTAATAAATACTGACTGTGTGCTCCATTTGTGAATTAATAATCTTTTTTGTCATTTAATTTGAAATATTGAACTAATTAAATGCCTTTTGTTTTGCTCTCTGGCTGACTGGTAAAAGATAAACACAGCAACAAAGGCCACTTATAAGATTGCTGACCCATAGAATACTTTGAATTTAGGACAATTTTTCTGGGTGCCCATGTATTGAGAGGGGGTGGTCCAGGTCTTACACAAAAGGTAATTCCTGCCCTCATGAGCCTACATTCTATTGTAGGAAAGCAACAGCTACATAGATGAATAAAAAGTAATCTGGTTCCCCCAATGGTGAAAATCACAGCCAGACAGATTTTTGGCTCAAGCAAGAATTTTCTAACAATTGAAGTTAAGGGTAGAAAAGGGTCACTTGATTCATAATGGGCTTTCCGTTATTGGAGGACTTTATCAGAAGCTGGGTGACCATTTGATTGGAATGTTGTAGAGGAGATTCCCACATTGGACAAAAAGGTTGACCAATTCTATTATTCTTATGAGTTCCCTTTGATGAATGGCTGAGGTTCAAAGCCCATATGATTATCAAATTAGAACAAGAAAGGACATGAGACAAGGGACTGCTGCCTCTCTTTCCTTCTCCTTTGGAACACCCCTGGAAGGGGTTCATTCAATAATTCTATGCCAATCCAGGTAGCTGCCCACACCTTTGAAGACAGGCGTCCTTCCTTGATCTGGGCTGATTCTTTTGGCAAAGGGAATAGGGGTTTTTACCAGAAAAGCAAAAGCTTGATTCCTGCTGGAACATTAGCTCTGCAAGTTTACTTGTCATGATTTTTATTGCTGCAGCTTTTACGTTTGGCTTCCTGCACTTCTGGATTTTTGCTTGGATGCTCTCCTTTTACTATAAACACCCTGAGGACTGAAAGTACATTTCCTCCCAGAGATAAGACACAAGGAACTGCCTTCAGCGTCTGAGTCATACTCTCCTTGCTTACTGATCATTCTAAGTCCCTTCAGAGTCTTACATCTGTGAGACAAGAGCTGTGTGACTGTAAAAATAATTCACATAACTTTGCAGAAGTTCAGTCTCCTACTCCGAGAAGAGAGGGGAATGGACTAGAACCATAGATCTAGAGAAGGGACCTCAGAGGTCATCTAGTTCAACATGAATGCCAATTTTACAGATGAGTGAATTGAGGACCAGGAAAGTTAAATGTCTAGCCCAAGGTCACACAGGTAGCAAGCAGAATTTGAACCCAGGTCCTCTGAATATATAAAAATACTGCTTATTCCACTGTTCATGCTGATCCACAAGGTTCCCTCCCAGTTCTCAATCTACAATCCTAAGAGGAGTTAAAGAAACTGCTGAGTGATGTTACTCAAGTGACTGGGGGTACCTTTCCTTTCTGAGGAAAAAAGTTATCAACAAAATGTTTGTTTACTTTGCTCCTTAGCACTAGGAAGAGAAAGAAATCACAGACGGGATGCTTATAAGTGCTTCCAATAGCCTACCCAGTGTTGATACTCAAGAATTTGTTTTTATTTTTTTTTTAGAGGGAGGAAGGCAGGGCAATTGGGGTTAAATGACTTGCCCAAGGTCACACAGCTAGTAAGTGTTAAATGTCTAAGGTCGGATTCGAATTCAAGTCCTCCTGATTTCAGGGCTGGTACTCTGTTCACTGTGCTACCTAGCTGCCACATCTACTCAAGAATTTAATTAGGTGTCTGCAAGGGAGTCCCTGGCACCAAAAGAATGTCTCCCCCTGTTGGTTGGTTGGTTGGTTGGTTTGTTGGTTGGTTGGTTGGTTGGTTGGTTGGCTGATTGGTTGGTTTAAGGCATGGTACAGGTAATGGGTATTATTGAAGTCCTTGCCTTCCTGGAGACAGCTCCTCCTTTTCTCTCCAAATCCTTTTCATTGACTATTGGAGCCAGAAAATATCTTTGAGAGGAAAAAACATCTAATGAGGCAGTTCTTAGCCTTTTTGTGTATGTAATAGACTCCCTTGGCAACCCACTGGAGTCTGGGGAGCATTTAGAACAACATTTCTAAGGGCATTAAAGTAAAATATGGAAGATTACAAAGATAACCAGTATCAGAGTTGAAAAAGATAGCAACACATTCATAGACCCATTGTGGTCTGTGGGCCTCAAGTTAGGAATCCCTGGTTTAGTCCAGCTTTTCTATTTCATAGGAAAGAAGCCTGAAATGGAACTTAACTTGTCCAGTGTCACAGAGACTATTAGTGTCAGAGTCAAGGTCAGAAGCTGGGTTTTCAGAATCCCTGCCCAGGGCTATTTTCAAATGGAATTGCCAGTGTTGGGGGTGTTTTTTTTCCAGAAATGGGGTAGGCACATCCCCGCCCCCCCGTCTATGAAGGGCATCCCAAGGAGTCCTACTGAGGCTGGTTCAGCTCCAGGAAAGCTGTGAAGTCAGCAGAATTGGCACTCAGGCAGCCTCATCTTCCCTTTCTTCCATAGTCTCTCCTTTCCACTCCCCCCTCATTGAAACCCACCTTTGGGATGGGGTGGGGGACAGGAGAGTCTCAAGTCTCACATCACTTACACTTTAGTATGAATGATTGTTACAATGACTGTCTTCCAGGGAAATCTATAGTGCAAGCCAAGCCTCCTCCCTAGTTTTGTAATAAAATCATCTGTCTGTGTGACAGCAATACCAAGCATCAGCCTAGAGACTAGAGAAGCTCTCGCCCCCATTTTGAATTCTTGTTTTCTCATCTGTCAAAAGGAGGAAGTTTGCAGACTGGTCTCCAATTTCTCTTCCAGTTCTAATTAATTTCAGAATTTTGTGAGACTATGAGCTTTGACAACAACAACAAACCCTCTATTCCTGTAACCTCTCAGCTGCTTCACTTTAGCATTGAATCAATCACCAAACAAACATTTATTAAGTACCTACTGTTTGCAGGACTGTGGACTGAGCACAGTGGGGAAAACAAAGAAGAATGACTAAGGGATACTCATGAGGGTTCCTGCCTGTGGTCCTTAAAGGAGCTTACAATCTAATTGAGAAGACAAGACAGTCTAGACAAAATGAGCGTGGACACTAAGTGCCATAAGTCAGGGCTACAAGAAGTTAGGGGTGGGAAGGATCACGGAGGGTTCAGGTGCTGAAGTTAGGCATCATGGCCTTGGACTTTGAAGGATAGCCCCTGTATGATCCCAAGCAAGGAAGAATGAAGTAAAATGCAATGGGCCGGAAATGGAACAGCATGGAGAGATTCACTCCATTCCCCCAAATGGGCACTACTGGGAAAAGAGCCCCAATATTTGCTGACTTGCTGGGGTCATTAAAACAGCTTGCTGCTCATCTGAAGAGCGGATGTTTTTTGTTTGTATCCAGATGTCTTCTGTCATGTGCACCCTGCTAGAATCACCAGCAGCTCAGAGCATTTACCCCAGAGTCTGAATTTCTCCTCATCCCATCTTCTGTCAACAAGGAATCCAACCAAATTTGAAAATTGGAGATGGGGGGAAGGGGAAGGTCTCTCTTCCCACTGCTCCATCCTGTTTGGCCCTCCTGGTCTTTAAGCATGGTGGACAGCTGCTCTCTGCTACGATGTAACCCGAGGACTGAGGGACTCCAGGGGGATTCTGGGCAGGGCAGTGTGTACAAGGGTTCGAAGGTACCATAAGAGTCAGCAGCAGACAAGCCAAGCAAGCCGGCACATGCTCTTTCTGGGCCAAGCCTGACTTCACAAGGAACAGCTGGCTGGGCTAACCTCAGATCGATCTGGAAGTTTACAGGCCTCAGGGAACAATTATGTAACTGTGGAGACTGGCAGGTTGGATAGTGCATCCCCCCCAAGAGCCAGGAATGGGCTAAGCAGCCCACAAAATCAAGTCCGTATGTGTCACTCTTGCTGAAAAAGGACTTTGTAACAAAATCATGGAACCAAAGAATGTCAGAGCTGGGAAGGCCCTTGGAACACAGAATGTCAGAACTGAGAGGGCCCTTAGGGCATAGAATGTTAGGACTGGGAGGGCCCTTGGAACACAGAATGTCAGAACTGAGAGGGCCCTTAGGGCATAGAATGTTAGGACTGGGAGGGCCCTTAGAACAAAGAATGTCAGAACTAGGAGGCCCTTAAGGCATAGAATGTCAAAGCTGAAAGGGTCCTTGGAACACAGAAAATCAAAAGTGGAAGGGACCTTAAGGCATTGAATGTTAGAGGTGAGAGTCCTTGGAACATAGAATGTCAAGACTGGGAGGGACCTTAGAACTCAGAATGCCAGAACTGGGAGGGCCCTTGGAACACAGAATGTTAGAGCTCTGTTGGGGGGCTTAGGACATAGTGTGTTAGAGCTAGGAGAAACCTTAGGATATTGAACATTAGGGTTAGAAAGTACCTTAGAAATAATTTAATTCAAGTGTCTCATTTTAGGGAAGAAACTCAAGTCCAGAAAAAAAGAATGAACTGCCCAAGGGAGTATGTACCTAATATATGACAAAGTGGCTAACTGGTCTTTTGGTGCCCTTCCAGTACTATTTCTATTAAACCAAAATGTTTCATGGTGGGAAGGGTAAAGGAAAAGGTGTTTTGAAAATGTCATTCCCCAAAGCAGAAGCTTTGAATGCAAAATTTCAGGCAACAAGAGAGTTGAGTAGGACATGGGGACCTTCCTATTGAGACTGAAGGAAATGCTGTTAGAGTAAAGCTAGTTCTTGTTGGGGATGAGAAAACTGGGGCCCAGAAAGTAAAAGTGAAAATGCCTCACAAATAAGGTCAAGCTGAGACAAAAATCTCAGTCTTAACCCACTTCTGAGCTCAGGTCTCTACCACCCTGCTGCTCTGCCTCTCCAACAGGACAAAGTAGAGGGAAAAGAGATGAGAAATCGGTGGGAAATCATGAGATTGTGTTTTTAAGAAAAACAAAACAAAGCAAATTAAGAAGATATGAGAGAAACTAGAGATAACATCCAGGGTCATCATATGGGTCTTTGGTAATCTTTAAGAATGTGTTGGTAGTAATTAAACTACCAAAAATATCAGAGGGAGTGATGGGAAAAAATGGAAAGGAAGGAGGTCTAGCAATACCAGACCTTAAACTGTATTGTAAGGAGAAGGAGGAAGAGGAGAGGAGGAGGAGGAAGAGAAGAATATGAGGGGAAGAAGAAGAAGATGATGATGATGATGATGAAGAAGAAGAAGAAGAAGGAGGAGAAAAGAAGAAGGAGGAGGAGGAGGAGGAAGAGGAGGAGGAGAAGATGAGGGGAAGAAGAAGAAGAAGAAGAAGAAGAAGAAGAAGAAGAAGAAGAAGAAGAAGAAAGAGAAGGAGGAGGAGGAACAGGAAGAAGAGGAGGAGGAGGAGAAATAAAAATAATGATCACAACAATGAAAAGAAAGAGTATAGAGTGGGGTTTTTGAATCAGAGAATGTAATGTGCCTGTAACTATGGTACACCCAGAAATAAGCTGGAGAATATCTTGAGATGGCTAAGCAGATGCTGAAGGTACTCAAGGGCATTCCAATTGAAGACTATTGGAATGAATTTAGGTTTAGCCTGGAAGAAGACTCAAGGGGTGGGACACAAAAGCTCTCTCAAAGTCTTTAAAGGGCTATCACATAGAAGGGGGAATAAAAATGTTCTGTCTGACTCTAGTGAAAAGAATTTGGAGGAATGGGTGGAAGCCACCAAGAGACTAATAGAGGCTTGATGTCAGGAAACCTTCCTAATCATCCAAAAGTAGAATCGGATGCATTAGGAGAAAGTGAGCTCACTACTTCCAATGAGGTCTTCCCTTCTGGCCCAGCTTCTGACTTTCCAGACATCTGTACCACGTGTCAGCTACAGTCACCCTGGAACTTCCCTCAGTGACCTCCTCACCTTGCAACATCCATCTGTCCCTGGAGTCTCCCCTCCCTCCCTGAGCATCCTTCCAGTTGTAACACCCTCATTCTACTATTGATGAGTTATTCCCACGGCCTCCATCTTGTTGAGGGGCCAGCCTGGCCTCCTTTCATTCCCCTTCCAGTTGTGCTTCCAACTTTTTGGAATTCAGCAGGATGCCCCTACATGTGCCTTTCCCAATTCCCCTAATTTTTCAGTTTCCTTTTCTGTCTTGTTTTCTCCCATCAGACTGTAAACTCCTTGAGGGCAGGGACTATCTTTATTTTTGTTTGTACTTTTATCCTCAGCATTAGCAAGTACTGACACATGGCTTAATAAATGCTTGTTGACCTTGTCTTCCCTTCTCTTCCCTAAAGACTAGATAATCATATCAAGTGAGCTGCGATGGGAATTCTTTCCAGATTCTGGTTGAACTAAATGGTCAGAGGTCTTTTTCAACTGTGAAATTCCATGAGTCTTCATAGTGACCACTGAGGTCTTCTTTGACAAGCCCAGCAGTGGAGAAACCAATATAATCTTCTCCATCCTACCACCTATGGCCCACAATTGAAATATGTTTCCTAATTTGAGACAGAGAAAATGTGACCAGGATAAAGTAATATATTGGCCTGTCCCTCATCCCTTCCCGCATCCCCCAGCACCTGCTATAACCGAGATCACGAGCTGAGGAAGCAGAAGTAAGGATAGGCATATATGGGGGAAGGAGGGTAACCATCTGTTTCTGCATCTGAAAAACAAAGGTGTTGGACCAAATAATCATTAAGGCCTCCTTCTATTCTAAGAATCTCAGAGTTCATATTGAATATCCCAGGCATCTCTAGAATCCTACTGATGGGGTGCTGGGGTGCCTTTGTAACTTTGTTTGTAACATTGTTGTAACTTCAGTCTATAAAAATCTCACTTGTGTTTGGGTACTTATTTCTGTAACATCAGCCTGTGCAATTAAGTTGTAAAAATCACACTTCCCCCAGCCATAAAGGCATTAACTCTGCCTCTCCCCTTCTCCCAGGCTACAAGCCTTTTCCCTGAAACCATTAACTCAGATAATTATAACTATCCCTGCTTGGTATAATAACAAGCCATACCTATGAATCCTTCAAAAGCATTTTATAAACAAACCCTTAGTTTAGAGAAATATATATCTCCTTTGTTCTAGTGGCCAGCTGCAAACTATGAATCTTTCAATGCATTATCAGTAAGATAACTCCTCACAATCAGACACATACTGTATCTCCAATTAACCTAGCTTTCCAACATCCATCTTGTCAAAAGGGACTTTGATGGCCAACAGACTGGGCACCTCTCAGTCAGAATTGACTGCTAGCTGACTTAGTGACATTTTAAGACAAAAACCACACCTCCTGGTAGCCCCCCTGCCCCAGGTTTTCTCCCAGTGAATTATGGACAATATTCCTGTGCAGTTGATATAAAAAGTGCATGTCCCTTTAAGCCCTGACCACTCCTTAACTCCTCCCAAATCTCTCCATTACACACCTAGTTAGCATAATTGATAACGGATTTATGGCTTTATTACTATATAATCAGTATCCTTAATTGCTGCAGGTTGTAGGCTTTCTCTGACACCCTCCCACCCACTGAAAAGGATAATAAACTTTTACAAACCTGCCAAGATTGCTTGTGCCTGGTAATTCTTTCAGACTAAAAGAACTCTCAAAGGATTTCCTAGAAATCCATCTCTCCTTCTCTCCCTCTTCACTACCATTACTTGGAACTTCTATAGAGGCTAATATATGGCTCATTGCCCCCGTTCCAGAGAATTGTCCACCAACAGACCAGACAGGAATTTTAAACAAAGAGCAAAGTGTTTAACTGGAAAAGAGTTTTACAATAAATAACAAGGGAAGGCATCAGGGCACTAAAACCAGTTCCAGTCCTATTTCACAAATGAATACCTTCTCTTAAACTGCAGTGGTTCTCAACCTGTGGGTTGTGACCCCTTTGGGGGTCGAATGACTCTTTCACAGGGGTCATAGGGGTCACCTGAGACCATTGGAAAACATATTTCCAGTGGTCTTAGGAACCCAGACATTGCTCCTCTATCCATCTCCAGGTGGGTTTGCCCACATGCAGATACACCCATATACAAGTATTAAAGGGTCTCAGCATTAGGAAGGTTGAGAACCACTGCCTTAAAGGATTATCTAACAGGCTTATAGCCTAATCTGTGGCCCAAATGAAGTCTGTCTCAAAGGTATAGACACTGGAATTGGCTGCATCCTGGGTCATCAGACTCCCACCAGGATTCCTTGGTCTAGGATCACCATGGTGCCTTGTGCCATATGTTGCTTCTTCCTTCCCTTTGCGTCAACCACAATTTGTCTAATTTAACTCCATTGACTGCTCTGTTTTGGTTGTTTTTAGACCTCCTACCTCTCAGAAAACTCCCTAAATAACAACACTAAATAATAATTAGCCTTTATATAGCACTTTAAAGTTTGCAAAGTGCTTTATAAATATCTCATCTTCTTCTTACAGCAACCCCGGGCAGACATGTTAAGTGACTTGCCCAGACAAATACAATTGGTGAATATCTGGTGGTCTTCCTGACTCCAGGTCCAGAGCTCTCTCTACCATGTCACCTAGAGGCCTCACCTCATGGTGCCAACACTCTGCACCTAGACACACTAGGAAACAGAATCTCAGTTAACAGCCAAAAGTGATTCCCCAGGGAAGATAACGAAACTCACCTCTCTCCTCTTAGTAGCATTGGGAGAGAGAGTAGAAGCCAAATATCGCATATGCTGTCAGACATGGGCACTCTGCCAGTCTGTTTTTCTCAACTGTTTTGCTCTGTGATAAGGGACGGCTCTACCTGGTAGGGATGAGCAGAAAAATCAGAAAGATAATGGGGAAGGTCTATGATGTTGAGAAGGAATTACCAGGAAAATATTCTCTAAAGAGAAAAGATAGGACCATGGAGCCTTAAGAATTTCTCTCAGTAAGAATCTTCTTTGAGCCCCTACCATTATAGGAGATGTCAGATGGGCAAGTCTCTATTACAAAAGTAGCTTTTAAAATTTGATGTGACCTTCAAATGATTTTTCACTGTGGGCTGCAATCCTTGAGAGAGAAAATTTTCCTCACCTCTGGCTGAGGGGCATTAGTTCCATGGAAGGATGGGATGTGGGCATCAAACATCACTTTTAAAAGAAGTATACCCATAAATCCCATTTGTTTGCCTCCAAGGGACATAGAATTGAAATATTGACCTGAGAGTTTGAACTTGGAGATTTGAAGGTGGGGAACAACATGCAGAATGTTGGTACTTAAAAGAATTTAATAATAATAAGTAAAAATGTGGAATTATTCTAAGAGCAGATAAATAAAGCCTAAGATGCTAATGACTCATAGAATCTCCAAAAATGAGGGGGGGAGAAAGAGAGGGGGAAATCTTTAGTTCTATCCTTCTCAAGATTTTCCTTTTGTCCTTTCCATCTTATATTGTGATTTAAGATTGGCTATTGCCTAGGAGTCATGCCTCAAATTGGACTGGTCCCAGATTGTATGGGTGTTGGAGGAGGGAGACTGCCAATAACTTGGGGATCATCACCCAAGGAGTTACAGATCATTTCTTTTTGGAGGGGGAAGGTAGGGCAGTTGGGGTTAAGTGACTTGCCCAAGGTCACATGCTAGTTTTTTTGTGTGTTAAGTGTCTGAGGTTGGATTTGAACTCAGGTCCTCCTGACGCCAGGGCCGGCACTCTGATTAAGTGAATCAAAATCACATAGTAGTTCATCAGAAGGTCTCCAGAAACGTCTTTTCCAGGCATCTAAAGCTGGGGTGGCTTGTGAAAAGGAAAGCATGTCAGAGCATCAGCAAGGAGCACTCCCTAAGGAAGACATTCAGAGGACTGACAGTGATTTTATGGAAGTGGTAATCCAGAATAAGAAAATCCCTGTTGAAGAGGGAGATAAGAAATGTAAAGACTTTTGGAAAAGTTTTAGTGTTGTCTCAAACCCTGTTACACATGAGAAAATTCCAAGAGGACAAAAATCTTATCAGTGTAATGAATGTGGCAAATACTTCAATAGGAGTTCACATCTTATTGACCACGAGACAATTCACACTGGAGAGAAACCTTTTGCATGTAGTGAATGTGGCAAGGCATTTAGCCTGAGCAAGAGCCTTATTCGACATCAGAGACTTCATACTGGAGAGAAACCTTATAAATGCAATGATTGTGGAAAATCCTTCAATCAGAACTCGCACCTCAATATACATCAGAGAGTTCACACTGGGGAGAAACCCTATGAATGTAATGAATGTGGGAAGGTCTTCAGTTATAGCTCAAGCCTTTTGGTACATAAGAGAACCCACACTGAAGAGAAGCCTTATGAATGTCATGATTGTGGAAAAGCTTTTAGTAAAAGCTGGAAACTAATTGTACATCAAAGAATCCATCCTGGGGAGAAACCCTATGAATGTAAGGAATGTGGGAAAGCCTTTGTCAGTCTTCAACTGACTGAGCCACCTAGCTGTCCCATTGCAGATCATTCTTATGGGGGAACCTATAGGCTTTGCTTAAATTTCACCCCTACTAATAAACACTCTAGTAATAACTGACATTTGTACAATTATGAGACAGCTAGATGACACAGTGAATAGCGCACTGGGATTAAAGAAGGGAAGACATGAATTCAAATATAGCCTTAGGACTCTCTGGTGAAGGCATGGCCTCTGCAGCCGCTTCCAGTCAGCAGACTCTGCCTCTCCTCCTGACTTACTCCTGTTCGCTCTCACGGAGGAATAAGTCGGTCAGGAAGCCGCTCCTCCCCCACAGCATTCAGAGACCCTCGCAAGACCCTTGTGGAGCCGGCAGCGGCCATTCACAGGATCCGTATCACCCTGAGCAGCCGCAACGAGAAAGCGTGAGCTGACCTAATTAGAGGAGCCAAAGAGAAGAACTGGAAAGTGAAGGGACCTGTTCCAATGCCCACGAAGACACTTGGAATGACAACTAGAAAAACTCCTTGTGATGAAGGTTCGGAGACTTGGGATCGGTAGTGAAGGAGAATCCACAAACGCCTTATTGATTTGCACAGTCCTTCTGAAGTTGTTAAACAGATCACTTCTATCAGCATTGAACCAGGTGTAGAAGTTGAAGTCACCTTTGCAGATGCCCAACCAAATCATCTCTTTTAATAAATTGATCGCAACTATTGGGAAAAAAAATAAAAAAAAAACATGGCCCTAGAAATTCTCTAGCTGTGTGACCGTGGGCAAGTCACTTTACTTCCTCAGCTGTGTAAAATGGAAATCATAAGAGCACCTACCCCCAGGGTTGTTGCGAAGGTCAGATGGGAAGACGTTTGTAAAAAGCACGGTGCCCGGCCCATAGTTGTTGTTGTCCACTTGTTTCAGTCACATCTGATGCTTCATGACCCCATTTGGGGTTTTCTTGGCAAAGATACTGGAATGATTTACCATTTCCTCTTCCAGCTCATTTTACAGATAAGGAAATTGAGGCAAATAGGGTGAAGTGACTTGCCCAGGGTCACATAGCAAGTCAGTGTCTGGCACATAGTAGGCACTTAATGCAGTGCTCTCAGGATGGCAAAGCCTTCCACATATTCTGTGGAATATGGTCCCCAGCCTAATGCTCTGATGGACATCATTATGCCCATCTTCTAGGTAAACTGAGGCTGGAGAAGATAACTTGCACACAGTCACGGATCTCTAATAACCATTTCTCGGGTCAATGATAGGTGAAATTCTCTTTTTGCAGACATGGGCTAGATTCGATTCCCCACCCCCATCCCCAGATCCCTTTCAAGGCTGACTTTCTATGGTTCTTATTATCATTGACCCCATGGGATCTGTGTGTCTCATTTGTAGCAGTAGAGGGAGCCATTAATGAAGCTGTAGATCCCTGATATGATGAAGTATCCAAGAACAAGTATCCACAGGTCTACTGATTTTCTTTCTCCATCTCGTAACCCTGATTCTGAAGACAATCGTTAGAGAAGACATTTAATGACGTCTTGCACACTGGCGTCATCCTTGGACTTGGTGGCCAAGGTGGACCCAAGGTGGCCACACACATACTGATGCTTAATTAATTTTAAAAAGTCCGATTCAAAGTGAAGCGAGCAGAACCACAAGATCGTTGGACACAGTTAACAGCATCATGGTGACAAAGATCAGCTGCAAAAGACTTGGATAGCTCTGGTCAAGACAATGATCCAAGATGATTCCTAAAGACCCATGATAAAAAATGCTGTCCACCCCCAGAGAGAAAACTGATGAAATCCGACTGCAGATTGAAGCATACTTTTAAATTTTTTCTTTATGTTTCTTGTTTTTTCTTAACCTGGATAATATGGAAATATGTTTTGCATGATTTCACATGGCTAATTGATACCATGTTGCTTGCCTTCTCAATGAGTGGGGGAGGGGAGGGAAGGAGGGAGAATATGTGGAACTCAAAATTTGGGAAGAACATTTTAAAAATAGATAAAAAATAAAAATTTTAAAATTGCTTCACAGTCACACTGTGTATGTTCACGTGAAAAGGTATGTGTTTGATGCTAAGGTAGAGGAATTCAGAGAAGGGAAAGGCCATTTTGGACATGCATGACTCAAGGATGGCTTTATGGAGGAACTAATTTTCTGTTTCCATAAAAGTAATGGGGTAGAGTGCATGATAGAATTGGGAAGGTGAAGGTTCAAATCCTGCCTCAGGCCTTTGGAAATAGTCTTGTAATTGAGGACTTGAGACTTCATCTGTGCAAGGGACTCTTGGTGTGAGAAATCTCTCCACAAATGCAGACAAGTGACTCCTCTGTAAGTTGCTCTCTTAAAAGAGCTTCCTGGATGCACTTAAGGGTAGAGTGACTTGCCCAGGGTCATGAATCTAGTGTGTGTCAAAGGCCAGACTTGAACTCAGATCTTTCTAATTCTAAGGCAAACTGTCTATCCATTTTGTCGAGCAATCTCTTTCATAAATTGATAGTCACACACACACACACACACACACACAGACACACACACACACACCCCTCAAAAAATCCATTTAATGCTGAATAGACCTCTCTAGAACTTAGCTCTGCTCATCCCAGGATAATAGACATACATTCTGCTGGCTAAGCAGACTCAGTCATTCTATTCACAGTAATATACATGTAAACATCTTAAAGTCAGGGATGTTTTGTTTTTATGTTTCTATCCCTAGTAGGTAACACAGTGGCTCAATCATAGCCAGTGTTTAATAAGTGCTTATTGGGAGTTTTGGGGATAATGGGCACATTATTGCACTGTTGGTGGAACTGTGGAATTGGTCCAGCCATTCTGGAAGACAATTTGGAAATATGACCACAAAACCATGCATATCCTTGGAACCAGTGATACTAGTTCTAGGTCTATTACCCTTATCTTCCCCGCCAAAGAGTTCAATGAAAGAGGAAAAGGATCCATATGTACAAAAATATTTGTAGCAGTTCTTTCTGTGATGCCAAAGAACAGGAAAGTGGGGAGGGGTGCTTAGCCATCTGAGAATGGCTGAACAAATGATAGGATTTGAATTTAATAGAATACTCTGTGTTGTAAGAAATGATGAAAAGGATTGTTTCAGAGAAAAAAGAGAAGACTAATTTGAACTGATGCAGGGTGAATTGACTAGAACCAGGAGAATAATTTATACAGTAATGACAACATGAAGAAATACATTTTTTTAAGACTTAAGAACTTTGATCAATGAAGTAATGAATTCCAGAGGTCTAAAGCTGAAATAAGCTACTCACCTCTTGAGAGAAGTGATGGATTTGGGGAGCAGAATGATACATGTTTTTCCTTAGCCAACGTGAGAATTTTTTTTGCTTGATTGCCTATTTCTTAATTTCTATTTATTTATTTATTTTGCTTTTTGGAGGGGGAAGGTAAGGCAATTGGGGTTAAGTGACTTGCCTAAGGTCACAAGGCTAGTTTTGTGTTAAGCATCTGAGGCTGAATTTGAACTCAGGCCCTCCTGACTCCAGGGTCAGTGCTCTATTCAATGTGCCACCTAATCGCCCTCTGCCTATTTCTTACAAAATTTTTCTTTTTTTCCAATGGGAGGAATAGAAGAATATGGATGTGATTTTTTTTTTTATTTTAAAGCTTGTCAAAATGCATCAAATTGATAGAATCTACCAGACTTTGTGTCCTCCCTATATAGCCTTTAGGAACTCAAAATCACCTTCTATGCCATAAAGAAGTGCTGGAGTGGGATTTTAGTAGAAAGTTCAGCTTTTCAACAAGTATTTGTTGAGGACCTCCTGGTGCAAACAAACAAACAAACTAAACTAAAGAAAATTGGTCTCAATGACCTTATACCTTGTTCTTGAACAAACTTCCCTCTTGATTACCATTTTCCTCACCAGACTTGGCTCCATATGGTTTGCGGCCGTTTCCAAAAGTCCAATCAACATAGTTGGACACTTTGTTTAGACATTTTATGAGAACTTTGGCAAAGTTTCCCAACCTTTGGTGGGAATTAGTTCTATTAAGAATTTTTTGGAGATATTATGGGAGACTGGTTTGTTAAAGATAAGGATCTGGCTTAGAGAAAAAAAGAGATAAATGGACAATTCTCTCAATGGAGAAATATAAATAGTGGGGTCACCCAGGAATCCTTCTGGATTTTTGTAAAGCTCTGGAAAGGGCAGTTCATAAAAATCATAATTTTAAAATCCTCTAAATTTGTGGATAATACTAACTAGAGAAAACCCCCATAAGGCTTCATAAGCATGAAGAAAAGTGGCAAATGTGTTTCCATGAAAAGTAACCTTTTTTGGAGAAAGTAGCATGAACTATGCCTGTAAAATGATGGACTCTGAATCCTCCAGTGTAACCAGGAAAGAGAGTATAGGATCTTAAATTGAGGGCTGCAAGAACTCTCACAACTCACCTAGGGAAGTAATGTCAAACTGGGCCACTAAGCTGTCCATGAGGATGCTTGCAGGCTCCATACTGACTTAGAAAACTACATATTAACATTATCTATGTTTTATTGGGCACAGTGGATAGAGTATTTCCTGGAGTCAGGAACAACTGAATTCAAATCTGGCCTCAGGCACTTACTAGCTGTGTGACCCTGAGCAAGTCACTTAACCCTGTTTGCTTCAGTTTTCTCATCTGTAAAATCAGCTGGAGAAGGAAATGGCAAATGACTCCAATATCTTTGTCCGGATGGGGTCACGAAAACCTGAAACAACTGAACAGCATGTTCTATTGTGGTTTTTTTTAAATTTATTTACTTTTATTTTACAAAGTTCTGTTGCACAAGTTTTTGAGTTCCACATTTTCTCCCCCTCCTCCTGCCATAGTGGCATGAAATCCAATATAGGCTCTACAAGTACCTTCACATTAAACATTAGTCAAGTTGTAAAGAATTATAACCAATGTAATGATCAACAAGAAAGAAGAAACAAAAGGAAAAAGAGAGAGAGTAGTTTGCTTCAATCTGCATCCATACTCCATAATTCTTTTTCTGGATGTGGATAGCCTTTTCCATTATGAGTCTTTTGGAGCTGTCTTATAACCTTGCATTGCTGAGAAGAATCCAGTCTATCAAAGTCTGTCATCACCAATGTGATGTGTCTGTAATTATGTACAATGTTCTCCTGGTTCTGCTCTCCTCACTCAGCATCAGTTTATATAAATCTCTCCAGATTATTATGAAGTCTGTCTGCTCCTCATTTCTCATAGCACAATAATATTCCATTACATTCATATACCACAAATTGTTTAGCTATTCCCCAGCTGATGGGCATCCCCTTGATTTCCAATTCTTTACCATCACAAAGAGAGCTGCTATAAATATTTTTGTACATAGGGGTCCTTTACCTACTTGAAATATAGGTTGAGGATTGACAATCTATTAATCATTCAAAAATCATTGGGAATAGACAAAAATTAAACTCCTTAAGGAGTTTGCAGATCAATAGAGAAGATATATATGTATGTATATACACATAACATATACAATATATTATACATAATATACTATATACACAAACATACAAATATGTTGCATATGTGTATGTTTGTATGTAGTTTATTGAGTACACACGTGAGAGGGAGTAGGTATTTTCATAGTAATGCAGGACCTAGAGTTGTTTCTGGATGTGGGAAATATTTATTATATTGCTCTCAAGAGTCCCTTCTGGTCACCAGCCTTCCCTAGTAGAGTCCCAGCTTCAACATGGCTTTGGAGAATCTTGCCAAGGGCCTCAGCCTGGAGTATCTCCTTTTATCACTGGCTGCTGTCTCTGCTCCTCTAACATCATTCGGACCAGTGTCTTGCCAAGGTTGTTCCCATCCAGGCCAGGAGGAACAAAATCTGGCTCAGAAGCCCAAGAAATGCCACTTCTCACTTGGTCTTTCTGTTTGAGTATCATGTTCATTGTCCAAAACCATATGATTTTATGATGGAATAAACACTTTTCAATAAAATAAGTGTTTATGAACAAACCACCCCCCCAAACTCCAGTGGTTGCCTAATGCCTCCAGGAGCAAATATAAAATGCTGGGTTTGGCATTCAAAGCCCTTTATTACCTAGTCCCCTCCCACTTTTCCAGTCTTTTTATATATTAATCCCCACAAAGCACTCTTTGAACCAATGGCACTGGCCTCTTGACTGTTCCATAAACAAGATGCTCCATCTCTTGGCTCTGGGTATTCTCTCTGGCTGTCCTCCATACCTAGAACATTTTTTCTTCTCTGCTGCAACTACTGAGCTCCTTGGCTTACTTTACATGCTAACTAAAATCCTATCTTCTACAGAAACACCAATATTTCACATTATCACAGGTGCTTATCCAGGAAAGGAGACTGAGGAGAGATTAGAATAGGCAGGAGAAGAAATAAAAGATAGCAGTCATGGAAACTGAGGCAGGAAAGAGGTTACTGGTCAACAGAGGTTACAGAGGCATCAAGAAGGATGCGGATTGAGAAGAGGCTGTTGGATTCAACAAGTGAGAAATCAATGGGAACTCTGGAGAGAGCAATTTGGCTTAACAATCCCATCAGAAGCCAGGTTGCCAAAAGTCTAGGAAAGGGTGAAATAAGAGGAAATGGTGACCCTGAATATGGATGATTTTTTCTAAGAGTTTGGCTGAGAAAGTAAAGATTATAATAGGATAATGAGCAGAGGTTCAGAATGATGGGAACTAGGGAGAGTTGTTTTATGAACAGGGAGATTTGGGTGTGTCTGGAGAGAGCAAAGAAAGAATCAATAGAAAGTAGAAAGAAGAAACCAATGGATGGAAATAATAGAAAGATGAAGGTCTAGAGAGGGGGTTGACAGTGCAGACAGCCTCCCAGAGAAGATGGGGAAGATGGGATCAAGGGCACACGTAGAAATATTGGCCTCAGAGAGGTTAAGGACTATGTCTTCCTCAGAAACTAGAGGAAGAAATGGGAGAGTGGTGTGTATGGTGGATTGGGGTGGAGAGAATAATGTCACTGTGACATGAGTTCTTCAGGACATATGCCCTTGGTGAGTATGTATACATAGGACTTAGAACTTGACAAGATCTTGGAGATGACATAGTCCAGCCCCATCATAGAATACTGGCATGAGGAAGCTGTCATTCATAGTCTTGCATGACTGAAGAGTCTCAGAAAATGCCTCATTGAGATCAATATCCTCCCCTTGGCTAGGGTTTTTTTCTTCCTCTGCATTTTCTTGCCGTCTCTGCAGAGAAAAGTGAGAAATATGGAATTGAATTGTTTGGAATATTTAATGTTAAGGCAGTTGCATAAAGTTATTTAATATCAAACAATGGGAGGGAACATTTTAAAAGCCATGCAACCCTTCTTTACAACCAGACTAATGTCCAATGTCAAAGCATTTGTAGATCCTATGCTCGATTGCAAGCTGCCGTGGGTGGAGGGGGGAGAGAGGGGAGAAAATTCAAAACTCAAGAGATTGTGGAACTGAATCTTGTAAAGTAAAAGTAAATTTAAAAAATCAATTTTAAAAAATAAAAAGAAAGCTATGGTGCTTTGTGGAGAAGATATTGAAGGCATCTTAGGAGGATGAATGTTGTTGTTTCTTCGTTCTCAAAGAGGACCATGACATCAGAAAGGTGACACCATGGCTGGCAAGTGAATTGGACTTAAGTGAGGCAGGCTGTGCAAAGTTACCAGCCTCACTTTCTCCTCTGGAGCCATCTGGGTCCAGTAGCAAGACAAAGATCAGGATGACTGGAGATGGCCCCAGATGAGGGTACGTGAGAAACACTCTAGAGCCCTGCAAGAGGGGTCACTTGATGGCATGACTGAGGGACTTCTGATGACTGGTCTGTGATGTATCTAACTTCCATCTAGAAGAGCCTGTGAATGGATTTAGAGTCAATCTCTAAAGCTTCAGCTAGATGAATATTGTGACATGAAACAGAGATCACCCAGTGCCCTTTACATTTAGGATCACAATGATCAAGAAACAGTCCCCTACCAATACAGTCTTTGAGAATTTTCAAGAAATAGCAGGTCCAGGAGACTGGATGATAGGAACTAAGATTTCAGAACTCACATGTTTAAGAATTTTTAAACCAACGTTGTTAATTTTTTTTTGGTGTAGTTTAGAATCCATGTAAGCTCCTGGTAAATGATTAATCAGGGCATCCAGGTGGTACAATGGATAGAGCACCGACCCTGGAGCCAAGAGGACCTGAGTTCAAATCTCGTCTCAGACAACTAACACTTCTAGCTATGTGACCCCCTGAGAAAGTCATTTAACCCTGATTGTACCTCTCCCCAAAAAAATAAAAACCCAACAACAACAACAAAAAAGTAAATGACTAGTCATTTCAGGTCACAAAAAATTGGGAAAATGATCATAGTTTCACTTGAATAGTAGCTGAGCCATAAGAACCTTTTGAGTTATTCATATCCCTAGACAGAAATCTAGACTGAGTATCTAAAAGGAAAGGCTGGGAGACACAGGGACCAGGGAAATCTCAACTGATCATGTGGAAAGGGACTCACTGCTCACTACAGGTTAAGTCCTGTCTACATTTGCAATTATTTGATGCAGCAGCTCAGACCTTATTAGGACTACTATCCTATTTGATTTTCCAAAATAGAGATAACCTCTTAATGCTAATACTAAATACGTGATCCTGTGAGGCATGGGCCCTTTAGAGTTGTGAGTCTCAAATCTGATTAACAGCTTCTCTTCAGTGACCTCTTTATGTTGCTAAATATACTAGCATAGAGAGGAGGGGAGACTTAGAACCCCAGGCATCACTTTGTCACATTACAGTTCATTCTCTCTCAGATTAAGGTTCAATGCACAGCTGAGGTTTGCCAGCTTTTCCTGACACTCATGACTCAGTCACACTCTCCTAAACTCTCTCCCTCTCTTCCAAACACGGAATCCTCCTACTCTGAACACTCTCTATTCCCTCTTTCCAAGCTCCTATAATCAAACCTCTCCTCATGCTTCTTTGACCAACCTGAAAGAATTCTTAGATGAAATACTAACACCCACCCCAAACTCTTTCCTTCATCTCCTTTCTTCCCCCCCACCCCACACCACCTCTCTCCACTCCATAACCAATAGCAGTCTCTAGGCTACTGCCCAATTGCCTTAAATGTGCCCCAGGGATCACAGGCAGCTGCATACCCTGGAGCCACTGGCATACAGCTGTTCCTCATTTTCCAAATGGCTTCCAACATCCTCACCAGCTGGCACAGCCAAAGGAGGCCTTAGGGATCATCTAATCCAGCCTCTTCATTTTACGGAGGGGGAAGCTGAGACCCACAGATGTTAACGTCCAACAGGGCATAAATAACAGAGCTGGGATTAAAACCCAGGTCCTGTGATGCCAAATCCAGAATTCTTTTCACAATGTAAGAGACATGGTGACCACACGTCCCAATTTCAAGAAAAAAGAAAGTGCAGCTTTGCCAGAACTTTACAAACTGAATATCTCTTGCCAGACCACGGATCCTGGTTCTCGGTTTGGACAACCATACTCACTATGTATTTACTATGTTTCAGGTACTGTGTGTACTAAATACTGGGGAAGCAAAGAAAGGCAAAAGCCTGATCACCACCTGCCTCCAAGGTGCTCTCATTCGAAATGGGGAGACAACATGCTCATCACCAGAAGCATCGGAGATATGTTTAGAGGAGATGGAAGGCCGTCATAGAGGATGGGTCCATGTAGCAGTTGATAACAAGGGGCCAGCTCAGGGTCTTCAGTCTATGATATGTACTTTTGAATATCTTCAAAAGTAGAACATTCTGGTGCTTTGAGGGGACTTTGGATGTTTTTAAAGATCAGCAATCTTGGGCTTCTCTTAGAGCCAAACCAGGAAGGAATCAGTGTATGGTGTGCGGTGATGGTCCTTGCCCCAAAACAATTCCAAGAGCATCAGAATTTCAAAGTAGAAAGAAACCTCAGAAGTCAATTCAACCCGGACTTGAGTAGAAATTCCCTCTACAAAATCCCCAACAAATGGTCTTCTGGCCTCTGCATAAACATCCCCAGTGACGGCCAATGAACTAGCTTCGAAAGCACACAACCCCACTTTATCAGTTAGACAGTCAATCCACAAAGTTTCATTGAAAGCACTTACTACACAGACATATTAAGCACCGAGGAGGCAAAGAAAGGCAAAAACCTGGTTCCTGTCCTCAGGGAGCTCATGTTCTAAATGGAAAGACATGTAAATAACCAGGTGCATAGAAGATATGGACAGATCAGATGGAAAGTGATCTTTACAGAGAAGGTGCTAACACTTTGGGCTCTACTTCTTGTGAAATTTCCCGACACCCAGCTCATATCTGATTCTTGACAACTGCTGCCCCCTGCCTTTGGCTTTGCCTTCTAGGGCTGGGCAGAACCAAACTAATGCCCCTACCATGATGGTCTCTCAAATACTTGAAGATAGCCCCTATTTTATCCCTAAATGGCCTTTTTCCTAGGATTAAAAACCAAAACCTAGTTTCTTCAATTGCTATGTCTTATCTCATCTCAATAAATCAGCAGACATTGAATAAGCATCTACAAGGGCAGTTAGACTGCACAGTGGATGTAGCCCTGGGCTTGGAATCATGAAGATGAGTCTTCCTGAGTTTAAATCTGACCTCAGATTTTTACTGACCCTGTGACTGTGACCCTGGGCAAGGCATTTAACCCTATTTGCCTCAGTTTCCTCATCTGTAAAATGATGTAGAGAAAGAGATGACAAACCACTCCAGTATCTCTGCCAAGAAAATCCCAAATGAGGGGCAGCTAGGTGGCACAGTGAATAGAGCAGGAGGACCTGACTTCAAATCCTCCTTAACACAAACACTTAACACAGAAACTCACTGTGTGACCTTGGGCAAGTCACTTAACCCCGATTACCCTACCTTCCCCCCTCCAAAAAGAAAAAATACAAGAAAACCCCAAATGGACTCACAAAGAGTTGAGCACAACTGAAAAACTCCCAAACAACCCAAGCATCTCCTTAGCACTATGCTAAGCTAGGCCTCTCATTAGCTGAGCTACCCTCCACTGGGGGCTTTCTGGTTTGGAAATGTCCTGCCTAAAATGTGGTGCCCAGGATACCAAATGAAACTACAGATGTGGTCTGGGCAGGACAGAGGACTGTGTGGGACAGTCACACCCCTCCTTGTGGATGACACGTCTCTCTCCATTCAGCCCCAAATTGCGTTTGGTTTTGGGGTCTGCTGCCTGGTCATGATGTTGATTCACTTTGGAATTTGCATTTCAGTAAGACCCCAGATCTTTTCCCACAAGGACTATTGCCTGTCTTGGCCTCCTTCTACAATTCTTGTGAGTCATAATAGTAATAGCAACAATAATAATGATAGCATTTACATAGTAATTTAAGACTTTCAAAGTGCTTTACAACGATCATCTCATTTGCTCCTTACAACTACCCTGGGAAGTAGGTGTTAATTATCATCTCCAAAAATGCAGGCAGATAGAAGTTAAGTGACTTGCCCAGAATCACACAGCTAGTAAGTGTCAAATCACATTGGATTTGAACTCAGATCTTCCTGACTCCATGTTCACTGTGCCACAGCACCAAATGGAGAATTTTACATTTATTCCTATTAAATTTCATCTTATTAAGGTTGTCTCATTGTTTTAGTCTGTTGAAATCTAGATCTTGACTTTAACTTTCCTTCCCAACTTTATGTTTTCTGCACATCTGAGAAGCCTGATATCTCTGCCTCATCTAAGGTTCCAATAAAAGGGTTTGGGGATTTTGTCCTTCACTCTCGAAGAATACTGTGGCATCAGGGAGATGATGACAAGACTTGCATTTGACTTGGATTTAAGTGAGGAAGGATTGTGCAAGGTCACCAGCCTCACTGTCTTCTCCAGAGCCATCTGGGTCCAGAGGCCAAATATTCAATCAAATCCTCCATGAGTGATCATTGCAACTTCTCTACAGTGAGAAAATTTGTCTTTGTGAATTGCTGCAGCCAAAAAATTCATCACTCACTTTCAACATTTTTAACTTCTATAGCAGGCATTCTTAACTTTGGTCTTGTGAGTGTCTTTTTCATTTGTTTTTGTTTTGGGGGATGCAATCAGGAATTAAGTCACTTGCCCAGTGTCACACAGCTAGTAAGTGTCAAGTGTCTGAGGATGGATTTGAACTCAGATCTTCCTGACTCCAGGGCTAGTACCTGTGAATGTCTTTTTCCCAATCTTTTGACAATTGCGTTTCAGTCTAATTGGTTTGGGGTCTGGGGTTTTGTTTTGTTGTAATTTTCTTTTATTTTATGCATTCAAAAATATTCTTTTGAGAAGAGGGTCATGGCTTTCACCAGATTGCCAAGGCTGACCATGATCTCAATAAGGTTCAAAACCCTCATCTTGGTTGTTGTTGTTGTTGTTGTGACCCTAGGGGACTCATAGGTGGGCTTCCAGATAAGATGAGTGTTGCCTCTGGTTTCAGTCCTCCTCTTCTTATCTGAATTGGGGTCCTTCATTCTTGACAAAAGTATTGAATTCTTCTTTGTCTTGTCTGCTTTGTTCTAAGACAACAACCTCCTCTGCCATTCTTGGTACTGACTGGGGAGCCAGGGGGCCATACACATACTGAAGCAGCTGCCTCATTGTAGCTATTTTGGGTTAAACTTTTCATAATTCTTTGTATCAAGCTGATGACTTGTTTTATTTCTCACAAAGGTAGACCTTGTCTCTAATGCTCTTCCTGTTTTCTTTCTCAGTGGATACATATTACATTTAAATCTTCCTATCTAGTGATCAAATGTCTGCTTAATTTCTATTTATATCTTTCCAATATGTTCTAAACAATAATGTTTTTCAGCAAGATTTTGTCACCTTGCTTCTACTCTTGAAAGCAAAATTTCAGTTGCACAGGGAAGCGTGTTTCTCAATAGGAGAAATTAGGAGGCAGTTTTGGGGTGCTGTGGCTGAAGCTCTGGACCTGGAGTCAGGAAGACCTTAGTTCAAAAATAATCTTAGCCCTTCTTAGCTATGTGACCCTAAGCAAGTCACTTAACCTATACCTGCCTCAGTTTCCTTATCTGTCAAATGGGGGTAATAATAGCACTTAATCTCCCAGAGTTATGGTGAGAATAAAAATAAGATATTTGTAAAACACTTTGTAAATCTCAGTTTTATATATTTATATATGTGTGTACATGTATACGTGTACATATAAATGCTAGCTATTATTATTCAATACTAGTTTCTTGTACTTCCTCTGAACCCAATGAAAACTCTTCTCAAGTGTACTATATTTATGGTCATGTAATCCACATTTGTAACAGGACTGTCGTTCTGGTTCTCTGCTTATATCTTGATGGTCATATTCTTGCAACAAACATTGGAATCCAATTCTTAATGAGATCATTCTTCCCATTTCCAGTCTCCAGAAAGATCTCCATACCCATCTCTATTTCCTTTTTTTTTTTTTTTTGCTTTTTGGAGGGCAATTGGGGTTAAGTGACTTGCCCAAGGTCACACGGCTAGTTTTTGTGTTAAGTGTCTGAGGCCGGATTTGAACTCAGGTACTCCTGACTCCAGGGCCGGTGCTCTATTCACTGCGCCACCTAGCCGCCCCCCCATCTCTATTTCCTGATGTTGGTCCTCTCAACCTCACCATCCACAGCACCAAAGCTTCATTCTCTTCACAGATGTGTTCATTCTGTGTTTGACAATCCATTCTACATTCCAGCAGGTGACTGACTTTCTGTTTTCTTTTTGCATCTTGATTCTGTGATTGTCATTCCCTTGTCTAATTCCCTTTCCAGATGTAAGATGTTTGATTCTAGGTCTCCTTCTTACCAGATTTTCTGTGAGATCCTTCACCTGACCTTTCTTGGACCATGCAGAAGAAAATGTCCCAGTGGTATTTAGGGTTAGGGTCTTTGAAATACTGCTTATTTGGAGGACTCTTTTTCACAGCACTCACATGATTTCAAGGTGTCTACCATGTCACCATTGCTCAATGACTATTTCAATCCTTTAGGAGTATCCTTAAGTCAAGTCCATTGACCTTGTGGCTCATTCTGGCTACATCTGCATCTTCAGAGGGTTTCGTTCCCTTTGTTACCAGTCTGGCTAACAATGTGCAGCAAAAAAAAGAAATCCAGATGGCAATACCCCTTTGAATTGAATAACATTTCCAAAATTAGTCATCATCATGGCAGTCTTTTGGCTATTGGCATAGGACAACTCAGGCCTTTGTATGCACTCCAAATATGGGAGTTCAGAGTTCCTTCTCCTTAGACTTTGATCATTTTAAAAAATGACCTTCAAGGTTTTGCATGAAATAATTCTTCTTGTCCCTATTGGAAGTCCATCAGTCCCATAGGAAGTTTATTATATGACTGGCTGAGACTTTTCTTAAGGGGACAAGAGTATGTTCCTAAGAAAGTTCCTATCTTGAGCTTTTCTGGGCTATCTATGATGAAGTATTTTATCAAGAATCTGCTCACCAGCAAGATCTAAGCCTCAGAGTTGGTGTTTATCTCAGAGAAACTAACCTGGCAAATATGTAAGATTTGTCTTTCCACGGTAGGGGACCCATCTATGGATGAAACGCCATTTTCTAAAGTGGTAAACTTTAGTAAACGTGAGGTTTCGCCCCCTTCCCAGTGAACTATACCTTTGTGTCTAGGAAAAAATCTGTTTGTGTGTTAATAGTGGTGGATCAATAGCATTAATAAAATGTTGTTGAGGCATTTCAAGTCATGTCTGACTATTTGTGATTTCATTTGGGGTTTTCTCAGTAAGGATACTGGAGTGGTTTGCCATTTCCTTCTCCAGTTCATTTTATAGATAAGGAAGCTGAGGCAAACAGGGTAAAGTGACTTGCCCAGGGTCACACAGATAGTAAGGTCTGGGGCTAGTTTTGAACTCAGGAAGGTGAGTCTTCCTGACTTCAGGTCCAGTGCTCCATCCACTGTTACCCTAATACAATATTACATATTAATATATACTTATATAAATATATTTAAGTATTCAAGACAAAGCACACATATAGAGAGGTGTTAATAACTATACACACATATGTGTACATATTTATATACACAAAACAAAAATACAGTAGCTTGGATAATTCACGGAGTCCTGAATGAATGAATTCCCCAACCCTAACTTGATTTTGAATTACCCTGAGCTCTGATTCTTTTATCTTTCTTTTCAATATTCTTCAATGTCTTCATTTTGAGTCTCTAAATCTAATTCTAAAATTAAGGGACCTCCCCCTACCATTAGTTTCTGGTTCAAAAACATTATAATAATTAATACTTGTGATAGTTTCCATTTTTAGTGGAGCGATAACATAAAATTCACATTTAGCTAAATAACACTGCTGAAAACTAATCATTAAACAGCCTATACAATAATAAACTATAAAATAAAAGTTATATGCAATTAATATGCATCAAATGAAACAGTAAACCAGACAAGTACCTGACAGTAATTGTCAGCAGCGCTATTAAGCACTTTGCATAATAGTTCTATGAGAAAAAAGTATTCAAAAATCGGAAGCATAAGCCCTATGGATAGAAAGACGATCAAAGTATGCCTCAGTACTTGTAAGTCACCCTTCAGTCTGTTACTTGAATAATTTCCATATTTAACCTCACTCTCAAGAGTTCTCAAATAATCCAGGAGATATGTTTAGATATTTCCTCATGAATTGATACAATTTCAACTAATTCCATTAATTTATTCAAATTGCAATGGATTCAATTAATCAACTGAACTCAGAGCCATTATCCAGGTCATCCAATATTATTTAATAAATGGGAGATCTCCCCCCCCAAACCAAAGCAGTTACTCACATCTCTATATATTAAATGCCTTATTTTCTAAGATTAAATCAGTACTAAAATTACTGAGAATGTAATTTGTTAATGATGGCCTCAATAATAAAACAAAGGCATAAGTATTTACAATATTGTAGCTGTGAGAAGAACAGCCTGGGTTACTTCTAACCATTATTATAATTACAGGAAAACTTCTCTTTAATTATGGAAATACCATTCAATTCCCTTAAGAAACCAAGAAAAAACCTCAAAGGGGAGGGGGGGAACGGCGGCTAGGTGGCACAGTGAATAGAGCACTAGCCCTGGAGTCAGAAGGACGTGAGATCAAATCAGGCCTCAGACACTTAACACTTACTAGCTGTGTGACCTTGGACAAGTCACTTAATCCCAGTTGCCCTCCAAAAAGCAAACAACACAAAACAAACAAAAAAAGAAACCAAGAAAAATTTCTTCTCAAGAATTTTTCATTAAAACAATTTAATCAAGAAAGAACTCCTTGCTATCCTTTTTCTGTCTTCTCAAGCTTCAACCATAACAGTAGAAGTGTCCATCAGTTAGACAATAAACATTTATTAAGCGTCTACTGTATGCTAGGCCCTGTGCCAAGTGCTGGGGATACAAAAAAGGCAAAAGACAGTTCCAGTCCTCAAGGAACTTAGAATATAATGAGGGAGACAGCAAACAAATGAATATATACAAACAAGTACAATCAATCTTCAATATTCAGGAATTTAACTTTTGCCCTCATTTTCGTTTTCACGTTGGCAACTGAGCACATTCGGTTATGCCCAGTAGAGAAAAAAATAAGAGGCATGATGTGTGCAAGTTTGTGGAGCGGCTAGAATACAGCTAGGCCCTTCACTGCTCTCTATCCTACCTCTCTACCTTTCACTTCACTCAAGTAACATTTTAAAGAGTTCCCTGTGCATTTGGATTGTCAGAGGAGATGTCAAGACCTTGTTAGTCTCAACAACTTCTAATAGTAGTTACTAATGTTCCCGCAACCTCTCCCTTAGTTTTCAGAGGATGGCCAAGGTAGAGAAGTTTACAGAAGTATAGTATTTTCTGAAATTGATATTTTGTTTTGTTTTGTTTTAAATTGAGATTTCAGAACAAAAGATCACAGAATTCTAGGGAATTACTAGTAAGAAAAAATGTTTTGCATATTACCAATTTTATTTTGTATATTGCATTTGATATTTTATGGTTACTGTGTGAGGAAAAGCACCTATTATCAGAATTAATGTTTTGTTATAAATTTATGCAGAAAAGTGTATTTTCAACAATCTCTAGCAAAAGATTACAGTTTTTGGTGTTCATGGGAATGAACCCTATATTTTCCATAGGTTCAATGTATCAACATTTACATTTTTTACTTTGTGCTGTAACATTCCAGGAATGTTACCTCCATGAAAATTGATGATAGATTGTGTGTATAAGATACATAGAAAATAACCAAGGGGAGGTACTAGAATTAAGAGGACTCCAATACCTGACATTCTTGACTTCCTTTAAGTCCCAATTAAAGTATACCTTCTACAGGAAGCCTTCTCCAGCCCCTCTTTATCCCAGAGCTTTCTCTCTTTCAATCATTTCCTATTTATCCTGTATATAGCAGACTTTGTTGCATATTGTCTCCCCCATTAGACTGTAAGCTCCTTGAGGGCAGAGACTGTCTTTTGCCTCTTTTTGTATCCCCAGCACTTAGCACAGTGCCTGGCACATAATAGGTACTTAATAAGTGTTATGAATGAATGAATGAATGAATGAATGAACGAATGAACGAATGAAGCATTTTACTATGTGTCAGGCACTATGCTAGGTTCTCGGTATACAAAGGAATAAAATGAAATAGCTCCTTATTGCTCTTGGACACCTAGAGTATGCGGTTTCCACACACATAAGACAGCATCTTTACTCCCTCCCCATGGGGTAATTGGCCTCTGCCCCCTGAACCTCCCTGGGTTTTGATAGACCAACTTTGGTTTCATCTTACCTTATTCCAAGCTTGAACAGCAAAAATGAGCATTTTCAGCTAAAACTATTTATGGGTTGTCTTCAAATAGTAGAGTTTAAGCTCCTTGAAAGGAGGAACTACCTTGTTTGTCCTTATTTGCACACCCAGCGCTTAGAATAGCATCTGGTATACAGCAAGTGTTTAATAAATGCATATCTATTTCTATGATCTCAAGAAACTCGTGTTTTATTCAAAGAGTCAACAATACACATGTAAGTAAGAAATGTAAACCAACTAAATGCAAGTTAATTTTGTGAGAGAATCACCAGGAATTGTGGGGGATAGAGGAGACTTCATGGAGAAAGAGCTGTTTGAGTTTTGAGGGAAACCTGAAATTCCAAGAGGTGAAGAGGAAGATTATGCTTTCTAGTCATGAGGGATAGGAAGTACAAAGGCAAGGCAGTGAGAGAAGGAGACTGTATTGTGTGAGGAAAGGCAACAAGGTGAGTTTGGTGGGACCATAGAATGAGAACATGGGAGTATTGAATACTGAGTCTCCAAAGGTAGGTTAGAACCAGGTTGTGAAGGACTTTAAAAATCAAACTGAGCAATTTATATTTTATATAGAAGTAACAGGGAGTTATTAGAGTTGGTTAAGTAGGAGGGTAACAATCTAGTTCAATCATCCCTTTTCAAAGCTAAGGGTCATAGAGTATATAGAGGTGAAATAAAGGGTAAGAGAATCAAAGGCTTGGCCTCCAGAATCTGAAGAAATTGAACTGGAGAAAACCCAGAATAAGGTGAACAGGACTATATAGCTCATTATTGGAGCCCTATGCATTGGCATAATGGTCAGCCACCTGCAGGGTCAGTGATTGCATCAGGAAAGGCCACATTATTTCCTGAAAGCTGAATAAACAGTGCTGTTTTCTAAGCTATTCAACTGAATGGTAAATCAACTATTTCTAGGAAAATTCAGCAGCTGATGTAAGTGCGGTGAAATAAGTTTCTCCTTCTCAAACTTGCTAGTAACAAAGTAGTTTACTCCTCAAATTTCATTTACTGTGGCCTGAACTAAAGACCTTATTTGGATATGACCAGCTAACATCTGTTTCATATTTATAACAGATAATTCTGATTGTTGCCTGAATCATACATGGTAGTCTTCAAAATTCACAGCCCTATTAGCTCTACTAATACTTCATAAAATCACGTGATCTTAGAATTGGAAAGGATGCACTTCAGAGATAACTTGTCCAATCCATATGTGACCAAGTCTATCCAGTGTACCAAACAAGGGATCCTTCATTTAGGGAGGATCTAACTATCTCCCAGCTTAGCTCACTTCACTTTTGGAGAACTCTGATTATTAAGAAATTTTATGTCAAGTCTGAATTTCCTATTGGCAGCTTCCATTATTGTTCATAGTTCTGCTGTTGGAGCTAAATGGGAGGAGAAAAGAAGAGAAGAGAAGAGAAGAGAAGAGAAGAGAAGAGAAGAGAAGAGAAGAGAAGAGAAGAGAAGAGAAGAGAAGAGAAGAGAAGAGAAGAGAAGAGAAATAAAGAGGAAAGAAGAAAATAGAAGAAGAAAGAAAAGGAAGGAGGAAGAGGAGGAGAAGAAGAACAGGAGGAGGAGAAGAAGAAGGAGGAGGAGAAGAAAAAGGAGAAGAAGGAGGAGGAGGAGAGAAAAAAGAAAGGGGAAGGAAGAAGGAAAGGGAAGGGAAGGAGGAAGAAGAGGAAAAGGAAGGGGAAGGGAAAGGTATATACATTTATTAAGTACTTACTATGAACTAGATATTGTGCTAAGCAATTTACAGATATGGTCTCATTTAATGGATAGATAGAATATTTATTAAGTGCTTACTATGTGTTATGACGTATGCTAAGTTCAGGGAGCATAAAGACAGGCTAACAAGATAGCCACTACCCTCAAGGAGCTTATATTCCAGTAGGAGAAGACAACACATAAAAGACAGCTGGAAAGGTATGGGGGACCTTCTAGGAAGGATGTGGAAAAGCCTAAAGAGTCAGGAGTAGAAATGAGAGAAAAGCAAGCCTGGATGACTTGGGCATCTTCTGATAGAGTGACCTTCAAAAACTTGAGGACAACTACAATGTTTCCCCTAAGTCTTATTACCTGCAGATGAAATATGGTTGGGCCCTGCAACCTGTCCTCACATGGTATGCTCTCAAGGTCTTTCACCTCCTGATCACCATCCTTTGCATGTTTTCTATCTTATCAATATCTCTCCTGAAAGAGAATGAAAGACTCAGGATATGGTTCTAAGCGAGGAAGAGGAAAATGGGATTATTACCTCCCCGGTTCTTGACTCCATGCCTTTCTTAATATAGGCTAAGATTGTGTCCTCTTTTTAGTAATCACACTATTGATGTATATTGAACTTGAAATTTATTAGAACTCCCAGATATTTCAGTAAGAGGGATGTTGATCCATCTCGTTCCAATCTTGTACTAGTGAAGTTGTACTTGAATCCAAACGTAATGCTTTAGATTTATCCCTATCAAATTTTGTCCTATTGGATTTAGTTCAATATTATAGACTGTTGCAGTTGTTTTGGATCGTCCACTGTGTTAGCTCTCCCAGCTTTGTGTCATCTGCCAATTTAATAAGCCTACTATCTATGTCTCTATCAAAATCATTGATAAAAATGTTAAATAGCTCAGCACATACTGCATATCTCAGGGGCACTCTATTAGAGACCTTCTTTCAAGGTGACATTAAACTATTTACTCGTCTTTGGATCTCACCATGCAACCATCCAAATCTACCTAGTTTTCTTTTATCATCTAATTTCATATCTACCTACCTAGTATAAGGAATAACAGGAGTTTTTGTGAAATTCTTAGTTAAAACGTAAGTAACATATATACAAATACATTCTCTTGGTTCCACCCATCAAGTATCTCAATATTTCAATGAATCCATGGTCTCTCTTATGTAAGTATTCCTTCTAATGCTTCAACTGGCAAGATAGCAACTCATCCCCACCATCATCCAGTATGATTCTTGTCTGTACTCAATGTCATGATGAGTGCCTTCATGAAAATCTCCAGACATTACATGGATACCAATGCAGCATGAAGGCTATTCATTGCCTACCCTTTATTCTTGCTATATGACCTACCTAGACCTTTGCAGGTCATCAGCATCTCAAGTTATGACCTTTATGCCAAATCTTCCATGTAATTCGTCACTGGTAATATGTTAAAGTGTACTCTGCCCACCACCTGCCTCTCCATTTTGTGCCCTGAGACTAGTTTTTCAGAAATTGGTATTTTTTTTACTTGCAACATATATCACCAGAAAATATTGATGTTAAAAAATACATCTTTGTTACAGTGAGAAGTTAAAAGCACAATGTAGTTCCTCGAAGACAATCTAGACGACTTTCTTCTTCCTGCTCAACTCTTGGCCCGTTTCATGGATAACACATGTACAGTACTTTACCAACCTTAAAATGCTACATAAAAATGCTAGCAATTACTGTCATTGTTTTTATTGGAAATCTACACTCATAGACTACATCAACAAGTTTTCCACCCAGCTGTATAGTAGGACACATTTTCAACAATAAGCATTCTTCATTCATTTGCTCTGAGGTCTTCCCTCCTATATGGATAATTAAACTGACTTCTTTTGAGTAATTATGGAGTTAATTACTGGTCCTGAGATGTTCTGGGCTGGAATAGAATCATCACAATCAAACTCACAAAACAGAATCATTGGAAGGGCCTCACCGTCTCTAGGGAAATCCTTCTCCCTTTGGGCCCATCACTGGGTGTCCTCCATGACAGAGGCAAACAGCTGATGAATGCTTATCACCTGGTTTGATGCATTACTTGACATGAATAACTACAAGGCCGCAATTAAGTATTCCCTTTATTTTACCTTGCAAGGAATTGTGCATGTTTCTAATATATGCTATGGATATTGTCTTCTTTGAGACAAGCCTTTAAGACCACTGTTTCCTCTACTGACCCAACTGATTTTTCCAGCCAACATACAATAGCATGATTGAACTGTACCTTTCAGTAAAATGCATGATGATAAAGATGTGATCCTCTATAGGAAGCTGACAAGCATTTATTGAGCACATACTGTGTACCAAGTATGGTGCCAAGTGCTGGGACACAAAGGGAGGCAAAAACAACTCTGACCCTCAAGGAGTTCACAGTCTAATAAGGAAGATAACAAGCAACTTAGCGTACATGCTTGAATTAATCTGTGGTTTAGCCTGTGGAATAGAAAGGTGCTGCTGGGGATAGAACACTGGACCTGGAGTCAGGAAGACCTGAGTTCAAATCTGGCCTCAGATATCTCTTAGCTATGTGATCTTGAGCAAGTCATTTAATGTCTGTTTGCCTCAGTTTCCTCATCTGTAAAATGGGCAAAGTAATAACATCTATCTCCCAGGGTTGTTGTAATAATTAAACAAGATAATTGTAAAGTACTTGGCACAGTGTTGGGATATAGTATATGCTAGGTAAATGTTGGGCCGCTAGGTGGAGCTTTGGGCTTAGAATCAGGAAGACTCATCTTCCTGAGTTCAAAACTAGCCTCAGACCTTACTATATATGTGACCCTGGGCAAGTCACTTCACCCTGTTTGCCTCAGTTTCTTCATCTGTCAAATTACCAGAAGAAGGAAATGGCAAGCCACTCTAGTATCTTTGCCAAGAAAACCCCAAATGGCGTAATGAGGAGCCCGACATGGTTTAAACAACTCAACAACAAAATATAAATGTTAGCTCTTATAGGGCCTTTTCTGCCACCTCACCCATGCGCAGATTCCGGCTTCTAGACTTCTAGCATCAGCAGTTCTGGCCTCTCAGTGCTCACAATGTCATAGCCATCTCTAATAGTCTTTCACCTAAAAGAAGGAAAGAACAAATTTATGGGCCACATGTTCATCCTGACTAGGGAGGGCCCAAAGTCCTCTCCTCATCTGAAGGCTCATAGCATATTCCTCTCTCCCTCCAACTCAGCCCTTTGAACACATATTCAGTTCCTGTCGAGTAGCCAATACTCCTCACGTAGTAGGTGAGCAGACTGGGAGTGGTATAGATAACTGCTCAAGTCTATGAGCTCATTGTAAATGCACATAAGGACTTAGTTAATTGGCCAGTCCTCTGTTATACTTAAAAGAGACTCTTCTGGACTACAGAGTAAATAGGAAAATAAACAATAAATTAATTAGCAATGCTGACTGAGTGCCTACTATGTTCCCAGGATGTGAGAAACAGTCCTTGCCCCCAAGTTGCTCATAATCTAGCTGCTACAAGAAAGGAGCAGGGGGTGTGGCTCTAAAATCAATATATGGGAAAGAGAGTGATATCAGACAAAGAGGGAACTGGTATCATGGAAATAACACTGGGCTTGGAACGAAGACATTTGGTTTCCAACCTCAGTCCGTCCAAAATCACAGAAACTCGAGGTTTGAATAGAGTCTACCTACTTCCTGTTTACATCTGAAAAAGAATCCCTCTGCCCCCTGACTTCCTCCCCCCCCCCCACCCCCATGCACAACTTGGGCTACTGGGACTTTGACAAATCATTTCCCCTCTTTGGGTTTATTTCTTCTTGTGAAAAATGAAAAGGTTTGGATTTCATGGTCTCCATAGTTTCTTCCAGCTCTAAATGGCAGCCAGTGGTACCACAGTCCACAGAGAACTGGTCCTGGAGTCAGGAAGACCTGAGTTCATACCTAGCCTTGGACTCTTTCTAGCTATATGATCCTAGGCAAGTTATTTAACATTTGCCTTCCTCAGTTTTCTCATCTGTAAAAAATGGGAATGATGATGGCATCTACCTCTCACGAATGGCGTGAAGATCAAATGAAATAATATTTGTAAAATGCTTAGCATGGTTCCTGGCACATAGTAGGTATAATATAAATGCCAGTTGTTTTTTGTTGTTATAAGTCTGGTTCTAGTAAGGGAATGAGAGACAAGTTGAATTAGTTTTGATAAAGGTGGGGATAGAAGTCAAGAAAGAACTAGAACATAAGGGTTTTCTAGGGAGGATTCCCAAGAGTGGAGAATCAATAAGTCAGTTGGGGTTCGGGGAGAAGAAATTCATGCCTTGAATGTGATGGATTATTTTTGCAAAGTCTTAAGTACCAATCAGCTAATATGCAAGTCACTTCCCAGATGGTATCCATTGCGCACAAGAAACTAAAAATACTACATGGATTGTGAGTCATATCCATAATGGAACTGGAAAAAAAAAGAATTCACCTTATTCATTATTCATCAAGACATCCCTTTCATGTTGCAGCACATAACAGATTGGGGAGAGAAAAGGTTGTTGTTGTTGATTTGTCTTTTCTCCATATTGTTCAAGGTCAACCATGGTTCTTTTTTCATGGAAGAAATTAACTTCAAAATGGAGGGAAATAACACGAGTTAGACATGGTACTCAGGAATCTGAATGCCTCCTTTCTTGGAGGTAAGATAGCACTTTGTCTTTCTTTCCTGCACTTCTCTGGTACTCTGAAGTATCTGGGATTCCATCAACATAGGTACACCCTGCAATGGTGTAAATCCCAACCCATCCCCATGTCTCATTCTCTTGTTCTTATCCTCCAGGGGTCCTCCTAATGGGCAGGAATCCTTCCTCTATTTCTTTTAATGTTCTGTGGGGCTATGTGGGAGCACACAGAGCACACAGACCATCAGTGACTCCTCACTCTCACAGAATGACTAGACTAACTCCTTCATGAGTCTCTGCCTTTTTGATGACATCTTTAACACTGCAGCACTTTGTTGAAAATATGTTGCGGTCCTTTTGCCCCCACCATGTGTCTCTTCCCAGCCCTTTGAATGACTTGCAACTGAATTATTTGGAAATTATGGTATTCAATGATTCTTAACCATATAGCACCACTTGAAGAACACTGATGTTAAAAAGATGGGTCTTTTTTTCTGGGAGAAACTTGGTATCATGAAAAATATTACATGTTTTCTCAGATTTCTCTTCCTTCTGTTCATTTTGGAGCCCAGTTAACTGTGCTACTTCAATGTCTATTTAAGATATATTACTGATGATTTGTCCATCCAACTACATGTCATGGTTTGGACAATAGGTATTTTTTCATCTCTTTGGTTTGATCTCTGTGGATGGTTAAACCCAATGATTTTGAGTGAATTAGAATCTCATTTAGGAAACTCTATACCATTCTGGGTATTGATGTAAATCAAAGTAATAAGAGTCACAGAAGAGGAGCATCCAGAGGACTTCATTATTATATAGGAAATTTCTTTCCTATTTGGTCTTTTTGTTGGATATCTGAAATGTTAATGGGATATAAGATCTCTGCCCATTAATAGGCCTCACCTTTAGCCCATTAAGGGAAGCTTGCTTAGGGGAGGCTTGCTTGTAGGAAGGCTTTCACACCTTTTGTGAATTTCTAATTAGACACTGAGTCATGAGGATTGTGATGCCCTCTGGCCTTAAAAAGAGTATATATACTCTGAGGTTAGCATTTTGCTTTGGGGCTCACTCATTGGAAGAGTGTTCCTGTGATTTGGCCAAATGAGACCCTGGGTAGCTATTAAGGAACACCAACCTTCACTCCCCCACACACTTTGAAAAACCCAGATGTTGGTGCTTCTCTTTCTGGTAACTATATGTGTATTACCTTGGTCAGACAGTTGGATCTATCTCTTGATCTGTGTTAATTTCTCAGACAGTTAGAAGCCCTGTCTATTGGTCTTTATTTCTCTGAATTGTATTTTCTCTATTTTCTTTGTTTGGACTTTTTCCAAAATTCAGAGTGCTTATTTTCCCCCTGAACTAATTAATATAATTTTAAAAAGATTATTGACACCTTTTTGAGCAGTCTTTCCTAGAAAAAAGATAAAAGAACCTGCACTATGTGTCATCCTGGGCATGCCAGTGTGGTTGTCGCTACAATAATCTTAACCAAGAATGACTTCATTTGATATCAATAATCAGTAATTGAACAAAGTTATCTCTCTGCATCATTCAGGGAATCTCAAATGATTTTAACAGACATATGGAATATACCTTGTTGCATGACAGTCCATAATATGAAATTTTGTTTTAATAAATCAAAATTTTTTAATACCCAACACACAAAAACACAATAGAACTCTTTGTGTGGGTACCTGTGTGTGTGTGTGTTACCACTTCCCTGTGTTCTTATCTACATGAGTCTTTGGAAACAGTCAATGCCCTGAGGAAAACGGAAAGGAGGTTGGAGAGACTAAAGGCAATGGATAGCTAGTATTTGAAGTCAAATAAAGTTAGCAAGAAGTATAAGTGCCCACTACGTGCCAGACACTGTGCGAAGCATTGAAGATACTAAGGTAAACAAAAAAACCCATTTCCCTCAAGGAAACAACATGAAACCAACTATGAACAAATATGCTATATACAGGATAACTTGGGGATAGTCTCAGAAAAAAGAGGCTCTAGCATTAAAAAGGATCAGAAAAAGTTTCTTGCAGAAAATGGGATTTTAGCTAGGATCTAAAGAAAGTCAAGGAATCCAGAAGGAAGAGATGATGAGGAAGAGAATTCCAGGCACGGAGATAGCCAATTAAAATGGTGTGTGAGGAACAGCAAGGAAGGCAATATCATTGAATTGCAAGGGTACATAAGGGGAGGGGGAGAGAAGGCATAAGAAGACTGGAAGGGGAGGGAGAGACTAAGGTATGAAGTGCTTTAAAAGCCAAACAGAACATTTTATATTTGATCTTGGAGATAAAGGGGGGTTATTGGAATTTATTCTGTAGGATGTTGATATAGTTAAAACTATGCATTAAGAAGATCAATAGCTCAGAGGAAGAGCCACTGTAGCAGAGAGAGATGAGACAGAGTCTAACCATAAGTCTACTGTATTAGTCTAGTTGTGAGACGACAAGAGCCTGCCCCAGGGTGATAGCAATATTGGAGAGAATGTTGTGAAAGTAGAATCAACAAGATTTGGCAAAGGACTGGTTATTGTGGGTGAGAGAGAATGAAGAGTCAAGAATGAAACCTAGGTTGTGAGCCTGGCTAATTGGGAGGATGGTGGTGTCCTTTCTTACTGGTTTATAAGGTGATGCTGTTCATAATCTTCTATCTTTTTCCCTTGAAAAGTTTTTATAATAACCGTATAATTATAAACCAGTAGTGTCCTTGGATGCCATATCTTGTATTTGGCAGGATCAAATGTTTGGATAAGGTGGTTTTTAGATCTTTTTTTTACTCCATTGTTGTAATTATTTGTTTGCATTAGTTAAACTTCTTTGTGAAATGATGCTGGTCTGTGTCAATTTCTATTCTTTTATCCCTTTCCCACTCCTACTCCAACCACAGCTTCTTTAAATAGGTCAGGATAAAGTTATTTTAATTATATACCATATCTTCTTAATCGTGTATGTTATTTTGCATGATAACTATGTTTATGTACATTGGTCAACCTCCTTATCTGCTGCACAGAGACCACTCCAAACTTACTTTAAGGATAATAGATTTATAGCTAGAAGGGATCTCAAAATTCATTAACCTTCCTAAGCTTTATTTTTCTCATCTGAAAATGAGAAGTTTGACTAAATGGGATTTGAGGTTGTTTTCAGCTCTAAGTATATGATTCTATGAATGACTCAAATCCAGTTCTTTTACAAATGAGATAAAGAAATTCATTCAGGGTCACCCAGATAGGAAGCAGCAGCAATGGAACTTTGATTCAGATCCTTTGATACCAAATCCTTGCCATTACACCATCCTGCCTCTCTGGTGCCATGTTGCCTCTTTCTTATACCCCAGGACCTGGGACAACATTTTAAACATTGTAGGCACTTAAATGTTTTTTGAATGTATGAGCATCTAAATGAACTAATAAAATGTTGCAAGTCAGTCTGAAAGTCAACAGGAAGTCTGAAAAGTGACCCAATTCAATTCCCATTCTATCAGCAAGGTTCCATTTTACCATTAAGTTCTAGAAGAATGCAGAAACTGTGCTACCTGCTATGTGCTCTCTCATAATAACATAATGGTTCATAGGCAAATGAGGAACTATTTTTTAAAAACTAAGCAAGATCAATATATTTTTTTCAAGTAAGTAAATATTATATGTTTTAGGACATGACTTAGCTTTTCCAAATAGGCCAACCAAATTACTCACAAAGTGATGTGAGACATTGTCAATAGTCCCTTTGTTCCCTGTTTCTTTTTCTCTCCTTTCAAACCAAATAGAGGAAGTGTGTTAGGTGCTAAGGATGCAAAAATAAAATTAAACAGTATTTGTCTTCAAAGAGTTTATATTTCTACTGGGCATTGTGGGGGGTGGGATAAAAACATGCACACAAGCAAGTAAATATATATATGCATGCAAATTTCATAAGGGAGAAAATGTTAATAATTGGAGATGGTGGACAGGTCAAGATCAGGAAATATCTTGTGTGGAAAGTGGTTTGTGTTCCGAACTGTGAAAAAGTATTTGCCCTTTTTTCTCCCTGGGGAAATTGGTTAAAATCAGCACCAAGGCCACTTTTGAAAGGGAAAAGTCAGACAGAGATGAGCATGTGTGTACAGAGGCAGAGTCCTTGATGACCTTTATGTACTGGTGATAGCACCATAGTACCCTAGGCAACGGGGAACTGGCCAGTGAGAGCCTAGTCATCAGGAGGATGCTTAGCATTCTCAGTCTGATGAGAAACTCTTTGATGCTATTGTTTGATGGTGAGCATTCTTCTGGACATATATGATGGAAGTAAGTAAGTCCCCCTCTCAGGACGCAGGTGTCAGTAAAGGCAGGAGTTGGGAGAAGGGCCCCCAGGGTTCTTTATGGGCTATACATAGCATAATAAATCTCTACCTGGAGAACACGTCAGAGGCTAGCTTGTGGATTCAATCAAAGGGCCGCACTCGAGGACCTAGAGAGCTACACGTGGCCTCGAGGCTGCAGGTTTCCCACCCTGCTTCAGGCCAACTCCCTACAACCAGGCAATGATTACTGCCCAGAAACACTGGGGGTCCCAATGATCCCAATTTGCTTTGAAGGGGAGAAATCTTTACTTGACACCTGCTAGCCTCCTTTTCTTGCCCATGTCTGTTTAACTCATCAAACTGCTTATGATTTGGGTCCTAAACAGTTGGCCGTGTGCCTGCACTCACTTGGTCAATATAAGAGACAACACTTTCCAGAGTGGCTTGAAGACTCTGCCCCAACCAAATTCCTCCCTTCCAGAGAAGTTGCTCGGCCTTGGCAGCCCTGGAAGACCCAAGATCCCAAGTGGAAAATAGAAACCACACTTTTCAGAGGGTGCAGCTATTAGCCACTGGAAGGTGTTCCTTATAAACAAAGTAATACAAACCATATTGCTCTTTCTACACCCCTTCATTCTTTCCGCTTCTCATTCTCTCCGACTTGTTGCACCAGGCTGCTGACCACGGGTGACATGTCAAAACAGAGAGGGCGTTGGAGGCGAAGCTCCAGGGAGCTGGACACCAGCTGCCTGTCGTTCTGAGCTCAGCTCTCATGGCTCAAGTGAAATGATTTAATGAACACGCCCAGACCAGGCCACAGCTGATGAAGCTGCCCTACCCCAAACTGGCCTCATGGGTAGACTGAGTAGATGGGAAACAAGGTGATGTGGTAAAAGGGACTACAGACCTGGGAGTGCCCATATCTGGGTTGGAGTCCCAGCTGAATTACTTATTAATTGGGTAATCTATGTCCCCCCCAGCCACAGTTTCCTCACCTGTAAAATAGGTTTTCAGGTTCCCTTACTCTCAATTTCCTCATCTATCCTAACTACCTCACAGAATTATTCAGAGATCTATACGTAGCTGTGCCGAGGTGGTATAGTCGATAAAGATCTGGCCTCAAAGCTAGCAAGACCTGGGTTCGAGGTTCAGCTCTGAAACATACTATCTGACCATAGGCAAGTCGTTAAATTTCTCAGAAATCTAGCCAGGTCTCTAAGGCCATAGGTTTCTGAAAAGGTCCTTACTTGCATTGGGAAAGGGAGTCTTCTCATCTAGAAGTTTCTGACATCAATGAAATTGCAGTCCTAGATCCTATCCCTATGTAAAATACTATAAAAGGAGGATTTTTTGCTTTTTGGGGTTCTTGGGTACCTTTTAGGTGGCCAAGAAGGACCCCCCAGCACTTAAATTCTCCACTACCATTGTAGTGCCATCTCTTTTGGTTTTTCTGGAAGGATTTTCTTTCTTCAGGCATACTAAATTAAAATATAAATGGACCTTCCCCCTCTACTTCTCTGTAGAGGTCAGTCAGTCAGTCAATGAGCATTTAGTGAACGCTTAACATATTAACTTTGTTAAGTGCTGGAAATATAAAGAAAGACCAACAAGGAAACAAAAAGGCAGGGAATTGTGGGATATTCCATAGGTCAGCGTTTTTGATATGCTGGTTAATTTTGCTGAGCTGGTTTTCCTCCTCTTTTTCATTCTTTGTTACAAGGGCTGACAAAATGACAAAGGGAGAGAGGGATAGCAAACAAATTAAACATTTATCAAGAGTTTACTAAGTGCAAATCTCTGGGCCTTAACCTACCACTATGGATTCAAATAGAAAGTAAGCCAGACCCTGGTCTCAAGGAGCTCCCATTCTAATGGGGAAGCCAACACACATGGGAAGTTTCAGCTGCGAGTCACATGGGAAAGTCTCGTGATCCTTAGGGTGCAGCCGCAAAGCAGATGCTAATGCCTCTTCTGTGTTGTCATCTCCACTGATGAAATCATATCAGTTTCTGATGTTGAACTACTCGACGATGCCAAGGATATATTTAGAAATGCAGATGATGTTTAAACAAAAGATACAAACACCAACTTAAGCCAGAAATACACAAACAAATGAAGGAGGGACAACATAAATATAAAAATAAAGAGATACATAGACAGACAGACAGACAGATAGATGGATGGACAGACAGACGGATGGACAGACAGACTGATGGACAGACGGATGGATAGACAGACAGATAGATAAGATGGATGGATGGATGGATGGATGGATGGATGGATGGATGGATGGATGGATGGAGAGAGAGAGAGAGAGAGAGAGAGAGAGAGATGGATTTCCTGGCTAAGTAGCATACTATATGCCTGTGATCAGAGGACCAGTCTTGGACAAGATGACTTCCCTAAATGGGAAATAGCTCACCACTAGATTTGTTCCAAGGTGATGAATTTTTTGGCCTCAACAACTCTCTGGAGACCGACCACTAAGCCAGAGAAGTATCACAAACTAACTTTGGAGGAAGTGTCCCCTCCCAAGAAATTAGAGATCTTTGAAAGACTGATGTACATATACATACAGCACCATGTCATTCACCTCAAAGGTCGGTCCTGCCCACGAGGAGCCCTTCTTCCTTCCTCATCCTAGCAAACCTCAGTCCCCACTCCCACTCTTCCCCTTCTACTTTGCTCCAGTCTCAGACTAGATAATGTAGAAGGCCATCCTTATCTTGCCTTTTTGTCCCTAGGTTCCACTCCTGACTCTCTGGACTTTCTTTACCATGCCAGGGCAGCCTTCCTACCCTGGAAATTCATTCTACACCTGGCCTTCTTACACTGGAAGTACATTTCACCCCTGCGGCTACTTCCTCTGATTGGTTGGTTCCTCCTGGAGTCTCCATTTTAAGGAAAGTGCCGAGGCCAGTCATGTCCCTCTCTAGGCTACCCTCCTGGCCTTCTCAATTTTCTCACACAAGCTGTGCCCTCCCTTCCTTTTCATCTCCTTTTTTTTTTTTGGTTCAAGTTTTATTCAAGATCATATACAAAACGTTTCCAGACCCAAGAGGGTTTAATCCTCCTCCTTTTCCTCCTCTTCATCCTGATTGATCTGGAAGTACCGTAATTCGTAACTCTACTTGCTATTGGCCACCACCCGAAGCCAATCGCGAAGACTGTTCTTCTTTAAGTATTTCTTTGTTAGGTACTTCAAATACCTTTTAGAAAAGGGCACCTCTGACGTCACCGTGATCTTGCTCTTGCTTCTCTCGATGGTCACGACTCCGCCCCCAAGGTTGCCAGCCTTTCCATTCACTTTTATTCATTCTTGTAAAAACTGCTCGAAATTAGCTGCATCCATCATCCCATCTTCCACAGGATGGGTACAATCCAGGGTAAATTTGAGGACTTGCTTCTTTTTTTTGCCACCCTTCATCACAGATTTCTTCACAGGCACCATGGCCATCAAGGAGCCAGAAAGCTCATCTTTTTCTATGATGTCTTCTCCCATTAGAATGTAAGCTCCTCAAAGATAAGGTCTGCCTTTCTGCTTTTATTTTCAGCACATAGTCCATTTCCTGGTACTTAATAAGCACTTAATAAATACTTGTGGACTGAGTTCTCAGATGCCATGCTGCCACCTCTCCAGACATCTAGCTTTGCCACCTCCCCAGAGTCAATCACCTGCCCCTACCCTCTTTGTTTTTTGGAGCAAGTATGGAGCAGGTGTAACTGAGAGCTGAACTGGGACCTAGATACAGCAGAGAAAGGAGCTAGCAAGTAAGATCATTGGGTCTACAGGTATGTATCTAAGCAGGAAATGCCAGCTGGAAAAAGGCCCAAGGAAAAGTAGGCTCTTTCTCCAACTATCCCTCCTGGTATCTATCTGTCTATCCATAAACACTACAATATAATCTGTTTCTAATAATAAATAATAAAATAAAAGAGGTCAGGGGTTAACTAGAAATACCTAGAAATATAATTTAGGGAGATTATATAATCTCTGCCTAAATATTAGGAATTTTCCTAACTGGGACCTGGGCATGATTGCTAATTAAACTCATAATTTTTCATCTAAAAAGAACTATCTAACACTGAAGAGGAGGGAACCATGCAGATATTTGGGCTCATATTGCTCTCTGGGTTTAAATGAAATCATTATTATAACAGGGTGTTATACATGCACACAAACATTTATACATGACTATGCTAATGAATAAACCTTTTATTCTCTTGCTAGTTTCTTTGTGTATTGGACGTTGATTTTTCCCTTCCCTACGAAATTTGAATTAGCAGTTCTGTCCCAGAGGACAGAAAGGAAAACTCCTAAAAATACCTTTAAAAGGTGTTTGATTCCTCACTTGAGAGAATAACCCAAGGTCAATTCTTTTGAAACATAGATAATTGGCATGTATTCTATATGTGTTCATTGTCTCTTCTTTTTCACTTTCACCTCCCAAAACAGCCCAGAAGGTCTCTCCCTCTTTCCCCAATGCTAACTTTGTAATTAAAGTACCCACCTGGGCCCCTATATAGGTTTTCTACTCAAAATTTGTTCTCATATCACCTGGCAACATCTATATGGGACGCCATGTTCCCTTTGTCAGGAAACATTTCACTCCCATTACTCTCATCCTTCTCTCCCAATTACTATGCTCAAAGGTTCCAAATATGGAAGTGAAGGGATCAGATAATATCTTGCTCCCTGCTAATCAGCATCCTGGACACCATTCCTCCTAAAAATAGAGTGAATGTCCCTAACATGTTGAAGATGAGACTTTCCCTGTACCCATTTTGGCTTCCTCACAACAAAAGCAACCTGGGGAGCTATCTTTGGAGATGCCACACCAAATTCCATTTGAATTGCAGATTTCAATTGCCCCTATTCAGGGGTAGCTAGGTGGTACAGTGGATAGTGTCAGGCTTAGAGTCATTGAAACTCATCTTCATGACTTTAAATCTGGCCTTAGACATTTGATAGCTGTATGACCCTGGGCAAGTCATTTAACCTTGTTTGCTTCATTTTCCTCATCTGCCAAATATGTTGGAGAAGGAAACAGCAAATGATTCTAGTATCTTTGCCAAGAAAACACCAAATAGGGTCACAGAGTCAGACATGACTGAAACCCATCTCCAGCCAGTAGTACCAAAAAAAAAAATCTCTTTATACCCATTAGTTTTGTGTATGGGTTTCCTTTTCTCTTCTTTGGAGTGGCATATGTAGGTGATTGAAGGAACAGAAATGGGTGGGAGAAATCCACCGTTGGAAAGAACACTGGTTTTGAAATCAGAGGCATTGGGTACAAATCTTGGTTCTGTTCCTTTCTAGCTACGTGACCTTGGCCCATGGGACATAGTTTTACAACTGTGTAAAACTGAGGGGGGTAGAGTTAGTGACCCCCATCCTCTCTCCCAGCCCTAAATCTATGAGCTATTTAAATAGTCTGGTGGTCATGTGCAGAATGGGTTGTCAGGGGAAACAGGGGTGATAAGAAGAGATAGATCTTGGCTCCCTTCGGTGGCAGAGCTAGCAGAAGTTTTCTTAAGTTCTTGAGTCCCGAATGGGGTACAGAGGTGAGTGCAGGTCAGCTGGGAGTACACTTCCTGACACCAGGCCCTCTCCCCAGCCAGCACTGTGGTCACCAACATGTTTACTCAGGGACATACAGGGAGGCCTTTCTTTGGCCCCTGGAAGCCCTCCAGGGGCTGACAGAAGAAATTTGTTCAGGTGAACATCTCCCCAGTTCTTGGAAGGTTACCAATCCACTTTGCCAGGATGAAAGTAGATGAAGAAAGAAAAAAAAACATGAGGTTTTCCAAACCTGTGCCTTTTGTACCAATATTTTTGTAATTTATTATTATTTTTTAATGTGGCTTAATGCTTTTAGGTTCCGATGGCGCCTGAGGACAGGTTGTGGTTTGGCCTCAAGTTTTTAAAAGGTGGAAAGATAATGAAACACAACATGACAACATAACACAACACAACAACATATCAGCACAATGCACCAACAGAACCAAGGGCCACCCATGTGGTGGCAGAGTAGGGCTGAGTGCAGTTTTCAGAGGGATCCAAGAATTCCTTGTTTGGCTTCAGCTAGCTCCTGGCTCTGCATCCTCTCTGGATTTTGCAACCCCATTAATCTGGATGTTAAATCCTTCCTGCTCTGTCTTAAGAACCTCTCTGAGATTCGATTGTCTTTGCTTCTCCTTCTCTTGGAGATCTCTGTCCATCAACAAATCTCATTTACCTCAGGGAGAAGAGTCCTCTCACAAACAGCACCATGTTGGAGAGCCTTGGACCTGTTGGCAAGAGACCTGGATTCAGATCCTGCCTCTTTCATTTAGTAATAGCTGTGTGACTTTGAACAAGTCATTCCCCCTCCTCTGTAAGGGACAAGTCACCTCCCCTCTTACTTTCCTCACCTTTAAAAGAAGGGAATTGGATAAAGTGATGCCTACGGCACTTTTCAGCTACAGCTTCCTGTGTTCTAAAGTCCTGCCTAACTCTAACATTTTATGGTCTAAGGGCCCTCCCAAGTCTGATGTTCCCTTGTCTAAAGTCCCTCCAGTCCTAACACTCTGTGTTCTAAGGGACCTACCAGTTCCGACATTCTATGTTCTAATGGACCTCTCAGCTCTGACAGTCTGTGTTCTAAGAGTCCTCTTAGCTCTGACATTCCTTGTTCTAAGGCCCCTCCCAGCTCTGACATTCTGTGTTCTAAGGACCCTCCTAAATCTGACATTCAGTGTTCTAAGATCCCTTCCAGGTCCTGATATTTTATGTTCCAAGGTCCTCCCATTTCTAATATTCTATGATTCTCCAGTTCTAAACCAATCCCACTTTTCTTTCTGCTTGATTCTGACTCTATTTCAAATCATTGCTCAAACTCAGATAATGTCTATGTGTGTCATGTATAAGAAAACCCAGGTGCCAGTTTGAATTCTGCTCATTCCTGGCTGTGCAATCTTAGGTAAATACTTTTTCCTCTATGGAATTCAGTTTCCTCATGCACTTGTATTACCCTTCCCCACCCCCCACAGTTATAGATAGGCAAAATGAGATAATGTGCTTTGTATGTTGTATAAATGAATATAAACTCTCACTACTGATCAAACCTTGGGGTTGACTTTGGCCATTCTCCAGTAGAGGCAGCTTAGGATGCATAAGCAGTCACTCTAGTGATCTGGTCTCCTTGCCCAGAAATATCTTCTCAATCCAAACTCTGCCATAAGTGATTCATTTCTGTGAACCATGTTACCTTTAATAGGCACCTCCGTAGGATCACATGATCAGAGGTAGACAGAACTTCAGAGATCACCCTGGCCAACCCGCTTATTTTACAGATGTGGACACTAAGGTCCAGAGATGGGAAGTAATTTTTCCAAGGTCACACAAGCAGTAGTGGTAGAGTCAGGATTTAAAAACACAGTTTCTAATGGGGATCATAGGACAACATGTGAAGACTGGTCACTTGGTGGAATGACGTATAAAAGAGGGGGAAAGGGGACAGAAATGGGAAGGAAAGACACGTGAAAAAAATGCATTAATTTAACAGATGGTTAACCCTAGTGATAGACCAACAAAGGGTAAACTAGGCCAGTTAGGAAACAAGAATGTGAAGCCACAGATGGACAGAGACACATGAGTCTTCCTGAGGTACTTAACTTCAAGACTTTAAGAATCCATGGTTTCATTTGTATGGAGACTCTCTTTACTGACATAAGTCAACCTCAACTTCATAGACCTCATGAGCTGCTAACTCAAAAAAAAAAATTCATCACCTGATGATCGACTAGATAGGAATGAGCTTCCCACTATCCAGAACCCAGAATTACATTCACATCATGATAAGGCATTAGAAGAAAGGTGTCATAGAGGATCCTGAGCCACTGAAAAAATGAGATGATGTCCACTGGCTAGACTTACATTAAGGGATTCATAGGAAAATGTAGACCAGGGTTACATAGGATGACATTGCTTGTGTGGCTTGGAGGGACTGCAATCTGTCTGTATCCATGGAGGGAACACTTACATCCATGAAATCATGGCTGAGCCTAGGACCAAGACCAAAACATGCCTTGTCTCAGAGGCACCAAGCAAGCTGTGAGGCAGGCTCTTAATTCTCCCTTAGCCTGTCCTGCCTCTGACCTCCCTACTAACCTGGGCTGACCGCTCTGTCTGCGGGTCTTGTTAGGCTTTAATATAATAAATTTTCTTGGCTTTGCCAAGAAGAACTACATTTGACATAGAAGTTTTCCAGAACTGACCGCTGTCCTCTAGGGACTTCAGAAGTGGTCAACCCATTTCACCAGAGACAGTGGGCTCGTGCCAACTTCTGATGTGAGAGAGGGAGCAGCTTGGAACAGGCAAACAGGATGAAAGGGAAGGAGAGAGAGTGTAAGGGATAGAAAGAGAAAGAGATAGATAGAGAAACAGAGACAAAAACAAGAGGAAGATAAAAGACAGAGACAGAGAGACAGAAACAAGAAAAAGAGAGAAAGAGAGAAGCAAGAGGGGGAGAGAGAAGGAAGAAAGAAGGGCAAGAGAGATAGAGATAGAGATAAAAACAAGAGAGACAAATAGGAATAGGAAGGAAAAAGAAGGAGGAAAGGAAATGGAAGAGAGATAAACAGAGACAGAAACAAGAAGAAAGACAGAGACAGAGAGAGAAGCAAGAGAAGGAGAGAGGGAGTGGCTGGGTGGTGCAGTGAGTAGAGCACCAGCCCCAGAGTCAGGAGGACCTGAGTTCAAATCCGGCCTCAGACACTTGACACTTACTAGCCGTGTGACTTTGGGAAGTCACTTAACCCCAATTACCCTCCAAAAAGAAAAGAGAGAGAGAGAGGAGAGAGTAGGGGAAGAGAGATAGAGACAGAGAGGGACAGAGACAAAAATGAGACAAATAAAATTGGAGGAAGAGGGATAGAGAAGGAGGAAAGGAGGTGGGAGAAAGAGATACACAGAGACAAAAGCAAGAAGAGAGACAGAGACAGAGAGATTATGAGAGACAGAAACAGAGAAAGAAACAAGAAGAGACAGAGACAGAGAGACAGATAGAAACAAGAGGAAGCTGGAGAGAAAGACAAAAGGAGAGGGAAAGAAAGAGATAAAACATACAGAGACAAAAACAAGACAGAGATAGAAATAAGAAGAAAGAGAAAAAAGAGAGAGAGAGAGACAGGGAGGGAGGGAGAGAGAGCAGACATGTATACACACACCCCTTTTCTTTATGGCTTGTCTGTACAAGAGCTGGGTCTTAGAGAAATTGCTAATATTTATATTAACCAAATTATACATCACTGATGCTAGTGTGGCTTCCCTGAAACTTGGTGACTCACTGGAATTTATTTTAGTTGAGTCTTTTTTTAGCAGGCCTGTCCTGAAGGCCTCCTGGAGGCTGCTGTCTCACTGTCCAAGAGGCAGCCAAAGGCCCTCCTTGGACAAACCTTTTGGGTTTCTGTTTAAACTCAGCTCAAGTTTTTTTTTTCTTTCTTTCTTTCTTCTTCTTCTTCTTCTTTTTCTTTTCTTTTCTTTTTTTTTTTTTGAGCCAGCAGCTCCAAGGCTTTAGTCCCCAAAGTGGCAGGATGGTTTCTCCCTGGCTTGATGGAGGGGGCATGACTAATTTTAAACACAAAAGTGGGTCCTTTTCCTCACTTTAGTCCTATACCTCACTGTATCCCCTGAAAACTTTCTCCTTACCTAAAGCGATCCAGAACACTTGAACAATACAGCTCTCCCTTCAATCTGGGCATACAATCAACCAGTCGGGAAGTGTTTACTGGCTTCCTACTTGCCAGGCTCTGCGTTAGGTCCTTGGACATTGAGTCCAGAGAACAAAATGAGCCCTACTCACTAGTAGCTTACGTTCTAATGGGTGCAGCCACCCTCTTCTCAATCATATGGAAGAAATTTCCACCCCAAGACCCAATATTTTGATTAAGATAGCTCTTCGGATACCCTTCCATTTGGTTGCAGATTTGACTACCAGTGGTTGCAAAGGGCCCTGATTCAATGCAGAGGTAGGCTGGTTATCAGGACAGTTAGGTGGTGCCGTAGCAAATAGAATGCCTGGTCTAGAATCAGGAGTTCATATCCAGCCTCAGACATAACTGTGTGACCCTGGGAAAGCCACTTAACCTGTTTGCCTCAGTTTCCTCATCTGTCAAATAAGCTTGAGAAAGAAATGACAAACCACTCCAGTATCTTTGCCAAGAAACCCCCAAATGAGGATACAAAAAGTTAGACACAACTAGACAACAATATCAAAGGGTGGATGTCATGGCAAATGATCAGCATTCAGAATCAGAGGACCTGAGATTGAATCCTGCTTCTGGCACTCAGAGGGTCCTAGACCTGCAAGAGGCCTTCTAGTCCAACTCCCTCATAAGCTTCTCTGTGCCTCAGTTTTCCTGTATGTAAAATGGGGATGACAAGAACACCTGTCTCACAGAGCTGTCGTGTAAAACTTGAAATGCCGTGTAAATAAAACATCCAGGATAGGGAACAGCAAAAAGACTAGGATGGCTGGGAGTACAGAGTGTGGGAAGATGAGTAAGTAATGTATAATCCTGCTAGAGAGACAAGCCAAGGCCAGGTTGTGAAGGGCTTCAAATGTCAGTCAAAGGACTCTTCTCTCATCCTGGAGGCAACAGGGAACCACTGCAGATTCTTAAGCTAAGAAGTTCCAAATGAACACTTGATGGTTCTCACATTTAACATTTGGTCTCCCATCTCTGTCCTTTTGAACAGGCTATTTCCACATACCTGAAATGTGTTCTCTCTGGGGGAATCTCCTCCATAAGACCTCTCCTAATCTCCCCTAGCTGCCAGCTGTGCCTTCCCCACAAATGATCTCATACTTGCTTTTTTTTATTAACATTTTTATTTAAAATTTTGAGTCTGCAGTTCTATCCTTTCTTCCCTCCCTCCGCTTGCCCCTCCTTGAGATGATCAGATATAAGTCGTACATGTACAATTATGTAAGACATTTCCATATTAGTCATTTTTGTACTTACTTTCAATGTACACCACTTTGGCTTACCGCTAGAATGTACTGAGGGCAAGAGCTCTTTCATTTTTTGGCTTTTGCATTGCCCGAGCAAAGTTCCAGGAGCAGAGCAGTGACCTAATAAAAAAAGGCTGTTGATTGGGGATCACACTGATGTCTTAGAAATATCAATTTGACAACAGTGAAGAGGATAGATGGGACAGAAAAGAAACTGAATTGGGGGAGACCAATTAGAAAATTATAGGAGTCTAAGGGATCCCCCATTGATAATAAAGGATATGAATAGGAAGTTCACAAAAGAAGAAATCCAAGCTATCAACAGTCATAAGAAAAAAAAAGCAACTCTAAAGTTCGGCAAAGATAACAAAAAGGGAAAATGCCTATTTTATTACTGAAAGATAAGCATGCTAAAGGACTGTTGATAGAGCTGCAAATTGATTCATCCAGCTGTAGTGAGACAAGTTTTTTTGTGTTGACCTTACCATCTCCATTTTGTATTGGGCCACCATTTTGTAATGAAGTCTTTTGACCACTATTTTTCATAATTTATTTTTCAATGTTAGCATAAGCATATGCATGGTATAGGTTGGTAAACAGCATGTTTGCATTAATAAACAATGGATAAACACATGGGCCCCCCAGATAGAAGACTACCAACTGGAAAATTTGGTAAACAACCTTGTCATTAGCTTATGTTTTCAGGCCCCAATCAGATTAATTGGTAAATAAATTTAGGTCACTGACTACCAGTCAGAACTTGGATACAACCAGTTAATGCTCATAGCTAGAGTATAAGAAACCATGAGAGGCCCCAGCCTTCAGCATGCTCCTGGATCACACTAAGCCTGCCTCCTGCTGCCCTCACACCTGAGACTAGCATCAGCTCATTCAAACAAGGGCAGCACCAATTGACTAGTGGAGAATTGATTTTCCAAGTAGCTATCTCACAAGGAGACAGCCTCTGGCTGAGCAGAGAGAGAAATTTGTTGAGTGCCAGTATAAGACATGCTTACTAGAAAGCCCCAGAAAGTCAGATTGGCGGTTTGTTCCTTATGGATTGGTGGTGTTGGGTCTTTTTGTTGCTGATGCCCTTGTAGAGTTGTCTCAATTGTCTGACTATGACCCCATTTTTGGGCTTTTCTTGGCAAAGATACTAGAATGGTTTGCCATTTCCTTCTTCAGCTCATTTTACAGATGAGGAAACTGAGGCAGAGTTAAGTGACATGCCTCAGAGTCACACAGTTAGGAAGTCTCTGAGGTGAGATCTGAACTCACAAAGATAAGTCTTCCTGATTCCTGGCCCGACACTCTATACACTTTGCCTCTTAGCTGCTTATGTTGTCTAATAAATAATATAAACTAATGGTTGCCTGTGTTTGATTAATAAAGTTCGATTGCTAGCATTAAAAAGTATAAATAGAATGATTCTTTCTGTCATACTAATTCGCATATGTAATGGAAAATGGTGCATATGCTCTGTCCTAAATGGGACCAGCTCCATCCTTAAAAACAGTCTGGAACTGTACCTAAAAAGTCACTAAACTATGAATGTCCTTTAACATAGAGATATGACTATTAGATCTGTACCCCTAAAGAAATCAAGTGTTCTTTGTAGAAACAAAAAACAGGAAATTAATGGGGTGTTCATGTATTGGGGAACGTCTAGACAAATTATGGCATGTGAATGGAATGGAATATTATTGTGCCATGAGAAATGATGTAATTGATGGTTTCAGAGAAACTTGGGAAGATGTGTATAAACCAACACAGAGTGAACTAAGCAGGAGACCAATTTATACTATGTCACCAAACACTGTAATAATTTGGAACAATTTAAGAATTCTGATCAGCACAGTAATCAACCACGATTCCAGATGACCAATGATAACGAATGTTACTTCTGACAGAGAGAAGATGGATGAAGATGCAGGATGCCATGTGCATTTTGGGACATACGTTTTGCTTGACTACCCTTAATTATTTAAGTATGTTGTCTTCTCCTACCCTACGTCCTCCCCAGGGGAAGAGAGATGAGGAGGAAGGGAAGATGGAAGGGAAAAAGGAATACATACTTGACAATTGAGAAAAACGTATTTAAAATACCTTTGAAAGACTTAAGGATTCTGATCAATGAAATTACCAGTCCTGGTTCCAGAAGACCAATGATGAATACTGAAGGAAGGGTGAACAACTCAGAGTTCAAAAGGAGCCTTTTTTTCTTTTTGACATGGCCAACGCAGATTTCTTTTGTTTGGTCAAAACATGTTTGTAACAGTTGTTTTGTTTTTTTCTTTCTTTTGCAATTGGAAGGTTAAGTAGGATAGAGAGAAGGTAGAGTTTTGCTCATTGAAAAAAAATATTTAATTTTTTAAAAGGCAACTCATATTTGAAGTTTGTTGGAAAAAAATACTTTTTTGAAACAACGTCAGAATGGAAGAGATGAGAACATGAACTAGGGTTGCTGTAATATGAACAGAAAGTTCTTCAAGGCATTTAAAGTTAGTGTTCCTGCCTGGCCCCTCTCCAAATCATCTCTTTTCTCTCTTACAATTTTGAAAAAAGATTTTCTTTGTCGTTTACAAATTATCTTCTCTACTTAGCTTTTAAAATGCTATGCTCTTGCTTTCAATATCTTCTCAACAATATCCTGCTCCTCAATAAGAAAAGCACTCTTGAGCTTTTCACAGACATTTAGTCAGGGGCGTGATGGTAAATGTTAACAACCAGCTCTCTGAAAAAAAAATACACACAACACACATTTACATTTAATTCATGTTATTGTCAATTTCTCTATCACTTTCTTAAGCCAGGCAATCAACAAAACAGTAAATCAAGCTCTGATTTGTAATGTTGGCTAATTTCTAAGTTATAAAGGCTCACGCTGAAAATTTTAACAATCAGCTCTCCTGAGCCTGAAAAAGATGACTCTAGCACACCCCAGCATTTAGCCCACATGAAGCCACCATTGTCCCTGAAGACATCATTGTTTTATCTTAGTTTCATAAGATTTTTTTTTTTTGCTTTACTGCATAGCACGAACACCTCTAGGTTGATTTTGGTGCTTTTCCAAATTTCTTGATATAAAAGTAAATTATTTTATTTCCTGTTGTTCATGACAACTTGGTTTTTGTTAGAAGTTATGTTGTAGGTGACATATGAGATGCTGTATCAATTCTGATCTCCATCAGTGGCATTTCCGGAAGAGAACACACACACACATTCTTCTCCAAGTTATCATGATCGTGTGAAGCTATATGATCTAATGAAAAGAATACTGTATCTGGGTTCAGAAGTTGAAGGTCTGAATTCTGGCTCTGCCATTTAATAGTGATGTGCCTGTAAGTGAGTTACCTCACCCTGTGGCAGTCCTCTGCTAAATCATCTCAAAGGTCCTGTCAATTCTCAATCCTCTGCTCCTATAGACTACCATAGGGTGATGTCAGGGACTCATGATAAGGGCTTCCTCTATCTCTCAAAAATGTCTCCCTCTGCTCATCAGAAGATTCTCTAACATTAAGTTTGAAGTTAACAGCTCAGTGACTCCCTAGAAGACAAAGTGGGAATATGGTGACACACTTGCACTGAAGTGTAAGTGACTAATCTCAGAATTTTTCTGGCTTTTATTGAAATATTTTTAAATTCATAAAATAAAATTTGTATAATTACAAAGGAAATTGAAATATAATTATATATACATATATATTGTGTGTGTGTGTGTGTGTGTGTGTGTAAAACCCTTGGCTCAAAGAACCAATTGTATGGCACTCTCTCCTCATTGGTGGAATGTGATTACTCATTGTCCCATGCCTCAGTGGGGTTGGAGTTAATAAAGTGGGAGAAATGAGAGATGTAGGTTCTTCTGGCTTTTAGCGTCAAGAGAGAAAACATGCAATTCCAACCTCTCTTCAGGTCCACAAAAGGAGAAAAGTCTAGACATAGAACTGATCATGTCCCTATTCCCAGTGGCTATACTAGAAACTTTGGGGAATTTCCCCTTGGGTGAGATGTTGGCACTCACTCTCTCTTGACTGAGCTGAATTATCTCACTCCCAAGAGGAGAATTCATTTGCTTTGTACTGTTTGGTATGCATTCTCCTCTATGTACTTTCTCTGATTTCTGTTTTGTTATCTATTTGGATTAATGGGGTTCTTTGCCATTTGCCGTGTATGTTCATTGTGGAAATGGCATCTGGTGAGAAGGGGTGATGGTTGTAGCAAACCTTGGATGTAGGGCTTGGGACACTCCTTCCCCTTTGATGACCATTAGAGATGTAGCTTAAATAAAGGGCAGCTAATATGGTACAGTGGAGAGAAATCCAGGCCTGGAGTCAGGAAGACTTCAAGTTAAAATCTGACCTCAGATATAGCCTCAGGGTCACTGTGTGGCCTTAATATCTGTTTGCTTTGTTTTCCTCATCAGCAAAATGGGGATAATAATAGTACTTACCTCTCAGGGTTGTTATAAGGGTCAAATGAGATGATAACTATAAACCACTATATAAATGTTAGCTATTATCATGATCATTAAATCTGAAAACTACTTCCCCTAGAGTAATCATATTTAAGGGAGACGTGAGATATCATTCTAGACCAGTATCCCCCCTTTCTTTGAAGAGAACATAGTACTAGCCTCTGATCCCAATCTCCCACTTCCCATGCTGAGAAGAATCAGTCTCCCTTGGAGAAGAGTGGGGGAAGAGATACTTGAGATGTATATTCTTGCTGCCCTGTGAGCCACTTCTAGAGAGACCCATGTAGACTTACATGACTTACCATGACTTACATGGGATAAAACAAAATAACACAACCCATACTACCAGCCCTTATATATAGATATCAGTATCTATCTATCTACCTGTCTATCCATTCATCCATTTATCTGTCCATCCATTCTTCTCCCTCTCTCCCTTCTTTCCATCCTTCTTTCCTTCTTTCTTTCTTTCCGTCTTTCTTTGTGTCTTTCTTTCTTTCTGTCTTTCTTTCTGTCTTTCTGTCTTTCTTTCCTTCTGTCTTTCTTTCTGTCTTTCTTTCTGTCTTTCTTTCCTTCTGTCTTTCTTTCTGTCTTTCTTTCTTTCTTTCTGTCTTTCTTTCTTTATTTCTCACAAATTCATGGACCCCAAGTTAAGAATCCCAGCACTGGGCTGAGACTGAATTATGTTGCATATGTGATTAATGAGTATTTGTTGAATTGAATTAACTGGATTGCCATATTGGTGACTTCATGACTCTACCCATCATTGCTGGTTTGGGTAGCTGATGTCAACTTGTGAATCAAAGGGGAAAAAACCTCCCCATGTGGCTCCTCTCCATCCTGTGCTTTACATGAAGTATAAAAGGCCTCTGGGACTTTCGGCTAAATATATAGTCTAGCAATTCCTTGTGTGGGAGTGAGTCATATGGCTGTATTTTCTAGTGTTTATCTTACCTGGGCACTCACTTTGAAACCCTTCAGTGGAAGGGATCCTATTTGCCCTAGCTTAAAATAAGTCTGCCTTGTGCAGCCCTCCAGGGGCCCATTTTCCTTCCCCTTTGCCTGGAGACTGTTCAGCACATTCAGGGCAGAAGATGAAGTCAAAACCTAAATGCAGCTGACAACATCACACCTTAAAAATATGGCAAATTACAGCTGTTCTAAAGGGCAAAGGAGACGACGCTGACTTATTCTGCGCATTTCCAGACGCAGACAGGAGGGAGAAGTGAGGAGTGGAAGTTATGGAGAAACACATTTTGGTCTGGCAGAGCTGGCGACTCATTTGATTTATAATTTGTCTGAAATCTGTGATTTCATTGGCTTAGAGTCTGCAGGGAGGAACGCTTATCAATGCAGGTTAGCATCATCTCTGCAATTTGGGAGTCGGTCTAGAATGCTGAGAGGTCGATGAGGGAAAGAAGGAAATGTGCATTTATTAAGTGCCTCCTGTGGGCCAGACATTTTGCAAATCTTCTCTCTGATTGCGCCATCATGCTTTTGACTCACTTGTGGTCTGTTCAAACCTCCAAGTAACTAAGCCTCCCCATCTTGTACCATGAAGTTAACTATTCCTTCAGTCCCACACTAAGAAAGAACTGAAATAGGTCACCAAATGCCAGGCCTGGAGGGGACTTGCACCTCATTCTTCCTTCCTTCCCCTGCTGGGAGCCAGGGTGATACGATGGACCGCCGGCGAGGGGCCTGGGTGGTCTGCAGTCCTGAGGGTTACGACCGGAGAGCGAGAACCGAGCCTGGCGCTAACGAGGATGATGGCTGCTTTGTCTTCCCTTAGAGTTCCATGGGGACCCAATGACTCACTCTGTGGCAGAGCCCCACAGTCTGCTTTCCATTAGCCCGCTGTCTGCTACTGGAATGATTCGGTACTCTGCATAGTTGTTCATTTTCAAGACGGATGACTCGGTTGAAAATGTTGCTTGGGGGTGGCTGTTCTGCAAAGTGAGTAATAAAGGAGAGAGGCTGTTCAATAAAGATGTTAGAGATTGTGAAATACCACAACTCTAACAGTGCTGAGCCTGTGAAATAAGGCTTTCCTTGAAGACAAAGAGGACCAGGCTGGACTATAGCTCCAGGGCTGAGCAAACTCTGTTACTGAGTTGTTTCAGTCCTGTCTGACTCTCCATGGCCCCATTTAGGGTTTTCTCAGCAAAGATCCTGGAGTAGATTGCCATTTCCTTCTCCAGCTCATTTCACAGATGAGGAAACTGAGGCAAACATGTTTAAGTGACTTGCCCAGGGTCACACAGTAAGTATCTGAGGTCAGATTTGAACTCAGAAAGATAAGTCTTTCTGATTGCAGGTCTGGGACTCTACTGTGCCACCTAGCTGCCCTGAGTATTCTCTGGTGGTACTTATTTTAAGAGACTACTGACAAGGCTTCTAAGCCCTCCCCACCTACTGGCAAAGCTGAGATTCAACAGCCAGAGCTGCCATGTGAGAAAAGGCCTTGTTAAAAATGCCCCGGGGCAATCTGGGCTTAATGGAAATAACAAGACCATAATAATGGAAGTAATAAGACCATAGACATAACTAGGGTGGTGCAATCAGGGCTTTGACCCAAAGCATTGAAATTTAAAGCACTCACATTCCATCAGACAGAAAGAATTTGCCTTAGCACCTAGTTAGAAGGAATAACTAAATAAAAAAGGAAGTTTGGCAACTTAGGAAAGAGACTTCTCTTTGGGCCTCATTTTCACCCCAGCTACACTTCAGATGAATTCCTTCCCACTTTTGTCCCAACCTAATGCCTGCCTGAGTTAAGGGCTCCCTAGCTGTGGCTTCAAAGTGCTCCTCACTGAAGTAAGATTGTCTTTAAAAGCTGATTTGAAGGTGTCCTTTGTGTTGTTTGCCTTAGGCAACATTGACAGGTTTTTGCAGTTCTGCAAAAGACTCCCATTCTTTGCTGTACCATTTCTGAACTATGATGATACTGCGTGAAATGAGTGAAAACTTCTCAATCTGGGGTTGTTAGCCTTCCCCTCCTCCCCCCCCCCTTCCATGGCTGCTGTCAATCACTTTTACCTTCCTTTGTCTGTTTTCCCGCCTTGGTGGGACCCTCCCCCCTCTCTTCTCTTGCTGTCCCAGCTGGGAAGAATTTGGTGAGGTGAGCCTCTCCACCAATGAGAGATGAAACAGTTGGGAATGGGAGCTTGACTAAGTTAAGTTATAAATTCTGGTTCTACCCTTTGAAATACACCCTTTCCCCCATGCCCTGGCATGGGTGCAGACTGCCCTCTTCTCCCAGGGAAAAGAACAAACTCCTGTTCTTATCCTACGACATCTCTGTGTTTACTTTTTTACTAAATTAAGGATAAAGGGTATTTTTCAACCCAAACAATACCTTGGACAAGCCATTTTCCCTCAGTCTCAGCTTTCTCTCATGTAAAATGAGAGGGGGGGGGTCCCTCTTCTACTTTAAAATTCTGTGGTTTTATTGTTTGCCAGTATTCTCTCCATTTTCTGGCTGTAGGTGTGACCAGAGCAGCTATTTGCAGGCTGAACATTACCACCAATGTCAATGTGTCACTGCTGCCAATGCCACAGGGTCACTGTTTTCCTATTATCTTGTTCTTCCTGGAGCTGTTGCCACAGGCTAGAAGCCCTCAGGCCAAAGCATCACTGTTTTCCCTATCACCTTGTTGATGGTGCTGTCCAAATGCTGCTGCCCTCATTATTCCTGGGCTGCTGATGGCTAGGGAACTCCTATTCTTTGTCTTCTACAGCCTTTCAAAGAAAGACCATTGTGTTTGATCCCATCCTTGTTGCCAAGATCTTAGGTGACACAGGGTGAGATCAAGCAGAGAGGACCACCCTGACCAAAAGCAGGACCCAGGTGACAGTCTGGTCATGTTACAAAACCCAATTCAGTAGCTAAAGATGAAGGGATAAGTAAATTAATGAATAAACTAAAGAAAACACTGACTAGTATGAAAAAATATATCAGAAACCTAGAGATCTCTCAAAAGTAAGAATGAATATAAACTCAAGCAGAGACCCAAAGGTCCCTACAAAAACAACGTGAAAACTTTGAAAAAAATCAAAAGAGAAAAAATTAAATAATAGCCACAAAGGAAAGAACTTGAAAAAGAACAGTTATTCAGAAAAGCAAGTGGTAGGCTTTACCCTAGAAGTGGATTCTCTGCTTAATTTTGGGGGAAGGCAATTGGAGTTAAATGACTTGCCCAAGGCCACACAGCTAAGTAATCCACTGCATCACCTAGCTGCCCCTAAGAAATGGATTCTCTGACAACTAGAAGAGACAAAAGGGAAATCAATGACTCCATGCCATAGAAAGGGATAATAGAACAAAATTAAAAGATTGAAAAAACAGAAAGAAAATGTAAGATACCTGATATGAAATACAACTGATTTGGAAAATAGGTCAAAGAAAGATCATTTAGGAATCATGATTTTTCAAAATAGCCTAGACACTGTATTTCAAGAAATCATAGATAAAAACTGCCCGGATCTATTAGAACCAAAAGTCAAAGTAAAGATAGAAATTATTCATTGATCATTTCCAGAAAAGAATTCCCAAAGGAAAAGTCTACAGAATGTGATCATCTAAATCCAGTGCTTCCATATCAAATGGAAAATATGGTAAACATTCAGGAAGAAGCAATTCAAATACCAAGGAGCCTAAGACCTGGTAGCTGGCACTAAAAATAAGACATCTTGCAATACTGTATTCCAAAAAACAAAAGAGATAGACTTATAACCAAGAATAACATTCTGCAATGCTGACTATAAATCTTATTATGGGGGTAGTGGGAGTGGGGGGGGGGGTAATGGACCTCTGGTGGAATAGGTGACTTTCAGGCTTCTCTGATGAAAAGACTAGACTGAGTAGAAACTTCAAAATACAATCACAAGTCCAGAGAAACTGAACTGAACAGAACAATTTATACAAGAACAACAACATTTTAAATAAAAAATAACTTTGAAAAACACCCTGATCAATGCAATGATCAACTCTTAACTCCAGAGACTCTATGATGAAACAGGTTACCTATCGGAGAGGGGATAGATAGAAGGATAAGAGACATACATTTTTGGACATGGTCATTGTGTGGACTCATTTTGCTTGACTGGTCTTATTTGTTTCTAGAATTTTTATTTTCTTTCTTCCTTTCCCTTGGTTCTTAATTGGGGGGGGGGGAGGGCTGGAGATGGAGTTAGCAGTAGTGATGCCCCATGAAAGTTCAGGAAGAAGCACAAAGAAGAAAGTTTTGAAAGCAACATATAGAATGTATTATATACTTTTTTAAAAAGCAAATAGTATGAAATGAAGATTCATAGGTTCATACAGAATCTTCTTTTTGTTATTTGCTTGTATGTATGGAGATGCTAATTTTTGAAGCATAAGTGCAGAACAAAAAATTGTTCTTCCAAAAAAAGTTAGTTAGTAAGTAACCATAGTTAGTAAAGAAATGCCAAAACTCAGAGACCCATTTCTTCGATCCTTCACTCTTTCATTGACAAATTTTGTATGCCTCTTGTTGTGCCTGGCTTGAGAGCTTCAAAAAGCCCTAGCTGAAGGTTACTATTGTCACTGCTGCCACCAACTCAAGTTCTCTGCTCTTATATCTCTTTCCTCCTCCCTAAGTGTGTATTTATGACCACAAGGCCAGGAGATGGCCAGTTGGAAACAGTTCTTCAGTCACACAGACTTCCTTAACTTCTTTCCCTGTTGTTCAGTGTGGAATTCAAAGGCTGGAGGGGGGGGGATGAGTCTGGGGGAGCAAGAGAAGGAAAGGGGGAAGGCTGGAGATATGAGGAAGAAGAACATCTCTTCCATTAGGAAGAGGGACTTTCAAATCTTCCTCTGATACCCCATCCTTCTCAGCCTAGCATGGAGGTAACCCTGGATATTCCTTAAGGTTTGGTCAGGTCCTACTGATTTAGAAAACCTGAAGATGGTTTATTGGGGGAGCAGACTTGAGAAAGGTGGAGGTTTGGCACCAGAGGCCAAGTCACCAACATAAGGGATTATTTCAGCCACAGCAACTGGAAAGGGTACTCTATTGGGTCCTAGAGCAATTCCAGTCTCCATCAGTGGAAAGATTACCTATCCCAAGGAATTCCCTGATCACTGTCCAACTGACATAAGATTCTCTTCCCATCTCAGGGTTTTTCCTGCACTTTTCTCTTGCTCAGGCAGCACACAAGGATCACCAAGAGACCTCTATCACCTAGTTTCCTAAAGAGATCTTAAAGGCCATCTATTCATTTTTTTCTTCCTTTTTTTATTGACTTGTTTGTTTACTTCTAGGTTACAAGATTCAATTCCAGAATGACTTAAGTTTGAGATTTTTCTCCCCTTCCTCCCCACCTTTCAACCCCATCATGGTGGCATA
>CM053595.1:276301826-276307920 GCA_028646575.1 Pseudocheirus occidentalis | reverse complement strand
GAGAAAGGGAGAGAGAGAGGGAGAGAGAGGGGGGGAGAGAGAGGGAGAGACAGAGAGAGAGGGAGAGACAGAGAGAGAGGGAGAGAGAGAGGAAGAGGGGGGGGAGAGAATTCTGAATGTACAAGTGTACAAGTCTTAGGGAATTATGTGCTCTAAAGAGATAAACCCATGAGAACTGATAAGATCACCAAAGAAGAGAATAAAGATAAAGATGGCCCAGGACTAAGCTTTGGTGGATCCAACAGAAGAAGCTGAAAAGGAGTTAGAGCACCAAACTGTACATAGGAGTTTCCATTCCTTTAAATTTTGCTCCCTAAATGTTCTTTTTCTCTGCAAAATAATACTGTAATATTTATGCTTTAGTTGTCTGAATAAAGTCCCGCTATTTTTTAGTAACTCTAGTATTTTATTTTATTTCTTAAAAATAAATTAATTTATTTATTTTCTTGTTTACATCATTCATTTCCACGAGATTTTGAGTTACAAATTTTCTCCCCATCTTTCCCCTACCCAACACCTCAAAACAGCTATCCCACTGTATAATCCTTCCCCCAATCTGCCCCCTCCTATGTCCTACCCCTCACCCCTCTGATTTTCTGGTAGGGCAGGTTGGATCTCCCTACCATAGTGCCTGTATATCTTAATTCCCAGTTGGAAGTAGTTAATTATAATAATTATTATATATGCATATATATTTTAAATATTTGATTATAGAACTTTAAATTCTAGATTCTGTCCCTTCCTCCCTCGTCACCCACCCCCACTGGAAGGACAAGCAATTAAATACAGGCTGTACATGTGTAATTACGGAGAACATCTCCACAGTGGGCATATTATGAGAGACTGATTATATGTCCCTCCTTCCTATCTCACCCCCCCCTTGTTCTATTCTCTACCATGTCCCTGTCCCTTTACAGAAGTGTATACTACCAGCAACCCTCCCCCACACACTGCCCTCCGTCATCCCACCTCTCATCCCCAACCCCCCTACTCTCCTGTGTGGCATGATACCCAGTTTAGAGTTTATGAAAAAATTCCACTCTTATAGAAAAAAAAAATCAGGGTTATTCTCTTTGAGTCATCATTTTATGATGTCCATGGAAAGCCTAGTTGTTTGGATCACAAGGCTATAAATATTCTTCCAATTTAGCTTTTTTAAAAAGAAGTCTCCTAGGTGTTTGAATTAATCTTTGCTTTTTCTCTCTTACCTCCTGCCAAGTCCTATTGAATCCATTGTCATAATATCTCTCACATGTGCTCTCTCCATTCCATGACCACTGCCATCATTCTAGTTCAGATCTGTTCATCTGTACTATTTCAATAGATTATTAACTGATCTCTCCTCCCCCCTCCCCCACCCACCCAACCCAATCCATTGGTAAATCCATTCTCCATACACTGCCAAATTAATCTTCCTAAACACATCATGTTTGCTGAATAAAGTCAAAATAATATATCCCTGGTTTCTCTTTCCAAGCAATCTTCCATTACTGCTCCACGTGTACTGTATGTTTTAGTCAAACTGGACTCCATGCTGTCCACCAAAACCTACTCCCATGCTATTCAATCTTTGTTCATGCTGTTACTATAACCTAAAATACCTACTATATTTCTCTTTCTCCCCAACCCAGCTTTATTTGTTGGAAATCTCATTCATCCTTCAAGACCCAACTTAGATACCACCTCTTCCATGAAGCCTTTCTTGATTCTCCCCCTCTCCAAAAGTATAATCTCTCCCTTCTTGAAATTATTCACCTCAAAGCATAGAATTTGTAATTCAGAAGATATCATTTTTACCACACATTACAGTCATTTTTATATCGGAGTATTTTCTCTCCTCCCAACCCATTCCTAGACTATAAACTCCTTGAAGGGAGCGGTTGTATCTTATTTGTAAATCTACAAGTGCCTAACATGGTGTTTTAGCCATAATGGATACTCAATTAATATTTATGTGTATGGAGTTCTCTTGCTTTAACTCAAATGCACCTGGATTGTCTCATGTTCTTCCTGAGTGACAGACTGTTTAAACAGTCTTCTCTCTTCTATTCATATCCCTCTTCTGAAGCTAGTTTTGAGTCAAAGCAATCAAGTTGCTAACCTTTGTTATCTTTGCTAATTCAGAAAAGTAGAGAAGGAAGATGCAACTTCTCAAAGGGCTGAAGAATAAGTTTCCAAAAGACCCAGAGCGGTTACTCATTCAGCTCTACAACCATTTTGTTTAATGCCCTTGATCTGGTTCCCATCCACCTTTCCAATTTCAAATCCAGTTTTTCCTCTTTATATGCTCTACTATACAACCACCAGACCCTCTAAGGATACAAGTGGTCCCACTCCATCTTGACTTCTGCAACAAACTGCCTTCTGTAGTATCCCTATTTTCTTAGACATTTTCAGTCTCTCCCTGTCTATTGGCTGCTTCTCTACTGCCTACAAATATCTTTATGTCTCCTCATTTTTTCAAAAAGCACCCTCACTTCATCTATCTATCCATCCCAGCTAGCCCTTGTCCTGTATCACTCTTGTGCTTGGGGGCTAAACTCCTTGAGAAGGCCATTGTTGCTTTCTCATCCTCTCTTCTTACTCTCTTTTAAAAATTCTTTTTAGTTTTTCTTCCAACTTTCTCATTCAACTGAAACTGCTTTCTTCAAAGTTACCAGTGCTCTCTTAAAGGACAAAGCCAATGAGTTTTTCTCAACCATTGTCTTTCTCAACCTCTCTGCTGTCTTTGACAGCAGATCACCCTGTTCTTCGTGTCCTCCTCTCTCTAGGTTTTCAAGACACTGCTTGTTCACCCAAACCACCACCCCTGCCTGGCTCTTCTTCTTCCTGTCTAACCACTCCTTCTCCCTCTTCTTTGTTGGGTCTTCATCCAAGTCATGCCCACTAACAGTGGATGTCCTCCAAGACTCGGCTTCTTCTCTTCTTCCTAGATATTATTTTGCCTGGCAATTTCATCAGCTCCCATGGATTCAGTTTTCATTTCTATTTATCCAGTCCTAACCTCTCTCCTCATCTCTACTCTTGAAGCTCCAGCTGCTTATTGGGCATCTCTAACTGGATGTGCAGTGGCCATCTTAAACTCAACATATCCAAAACTGAACTTATTAGCCCTCCCTCCAAACCTTTCCTTCTTCCAAATTTCCCTATTTCTATTGAGGGCACCACCATCCTGCCAGTCACCCTCATGAGACACCTCATTCTCTCTCACCCCCATATGCTATCTGTTGCCAATGCTTGTCAATTTACCATCATAACAACTCTCATGTACACCCTCTTCTCTCCCCTGACAATGTCATCACCTTGGTGCAGACTTTTATCACTTCATGACTGGACTATGGCAACGGGCTGCAGGTTGGTTCTGCTTCAAGTCTCTCCTGGCTTAGCTATCAGTGTGTCTGGCATATAGCAAATCTTTAATAAATGCTTGTTGATTTGACTTGAGTAGGGATTCCCAAGTCTTCTGCTCTCTGATGCTTTCTTGCTACACTATCTCCCCTTTTCATTTCTATTTGTCAAAGTTATTTAAGGCTCAGTTCAGGCGTCACCTAGTTAAAGCCTTCCCTGGTTCCCCTAGTTAAGCATGAGAGCATTCTTCTACAATTTTCCTGTGGTACCTCCTTTGCCTCATATTATATGTCTGTCTACCCCTAATAGTTATAATCCCCTTGAGGACAAGGACTGTGTCATCTCACCGTGTCTAGCACAGCACTTTGCACATCATTAAAACTCTTTAAATGTTTATTGAAATGAATGAAAAGTTTTTTTAAAAATTGCCTGGGCCAGGTCCTTATTCCCTGATGCTTTTTTTCCAAATTCAGTTAAGTACCTAGAACTCTGAGCCTAGGTTCAGAATTCAAACTTCATGAATGGAGAGACCTAAACTGAAAAACAAAGCAATTTGCTAGGATAATGTCAATGCAGGGAAGCTGCCACCCACACAAAGGAAAGAATGTGGAATCCGGAGATAAGGAGGCTGGAGAGGAGCAGGACCTGATAGCTTTGTTTTCAAGCTGTTGTCCTGTAGAAGAGAGTCAAGTCAACAAGCATTGGTTAAAAACCTACTATGTGTCCGACACTATAGCAGAGTGGAGCTGACCTCAGAGTCAGGAAGACCCAGGTTCAAGTCCCTGGTTATTCAGTCATTTTTCAGTCATGTCCAACTCTCCATGATGCCATTTGGGGTTTTCTTAGCAAAAATACTGGAGTGGTTTGCTGTCCTTCTCTAGCTCGTTTGACAGATGAGGAAACAGAGGTCAACAGGGTTAAGTGACTTGTCCAGGGTCACACCGCTAGTAAATGTCTGAGGCCAGATCTGAATTCAAGAAGATGTCATTCTGATTCTAAATCCAGTGTTTATCCACCGTCACTCAGCTCTTCCCTCCCTCCCCCAGTCTTTTTTTTTTAAACCATAACGCCCATTAATAACCCAGATTTGCAAGGTACTCACATCTAGTCAGAGTTAAGGGCAATAAAAGCTCATATTTAGCATACCTCCTTCAAAAATCCCACAGTCACCTCACAAAGAGCAAGGGTTTGTAAATGTGAAGTTGACAAATGAATATCAGGATAAAGAAGTTTTCTTCACATAGATGCCCATGAACATAAAGCAAATGGGACCCTATAAACTGACTTGTTCACAGGCCTCATGTAGCCAAGCTAGGACTTCTGACCCTAAGTCCATTACTCTTCCTTATGAAACCACACTGTCTTTGTTATTTTTAAAAAATGAAATAACTAGGAGGACCCCTTTGGGGTTTAACTTTTTTTTTATTTCACAAATTGTCCAAACTTCTCAAAAATGATATTTTACAGAAACTTTAGGAAACAACTAGAATTTTTAAAAAAAACCAAAGTATGGCCCCTTGTTCATGCAAAGCACACACAAAACAATTTACAATAAACTTTTATACATAGGAAATAGTAAAAATATATCATTTTTCATAGAAAAAAGCACATATATAAACTGCAGGTAGAGGTGGCCTGCAGATAATATTATTAAACACAATACAGATTTAAGAACAAGGTGAAAGTTGACAATCCAAGACAATGATAAGCATTTAATTTGGGAAACAGGAGACATGAAATAACCTGACTCTATTTTTGTTTCTTGTATTATTAGACATGAATTTCTAATAACATGTATGGCCCAATGCAAAACATGGATTTACAGATGGTCCTCGTCCAATGGGCTTATGGTTAAATTGTGACATGCTCTCAATGAAAAAGATCATGGAATACAAAAGAAAATTATTCCAGTTTCAAAATACACAGGTGATGAACAAAAGGGAGAAAAAAATCAAACCAGAGAGTTCTGGTTCTGGTCAAGTTGATTTTACACCGGTAGAAGGGCTGAAGTTATGATTTTTATAGAGCACCAACATTTTATGTTCAAATGGAGCATACAAGACACTGGTGTATATGAAAAAGTTTTCTGATATCTACTTAATCGCAAGATGCCTGCTGGTGAAATACTCCCAGGTTTCATTGGACTGTTACCATGTTATTTAGCAAACTAAGGATTGACTTGTGTAACACAATAAATATCTCATTAAAAAAGTGAACAACTCTGTCATCTCAACTTCAGGCATCCGGAGGCTGCCAAATATCCAGATACTTGGCACCCTTCATACAAAACGAAAGTGTCTAGCACTGCGTCTTATACACAGAAAGTGCTTAATAAATGTTGAATGGACGAATGAACACATGGATATTGGGATAATGAAATTTTTCACGCAGATGCCTATGAATAACTCCAAGAAGGCCCTTAATTAAGCAAAATATGTTCTAACTAATTTTTAGCATCTGTCTAGCTATGAGGTTAACTGCTTTCTTGCCATCTAAAGCTAACGTCTATCTATCTTCAAATACAAATTGGCATGCAATAATGTAATTTTGCCTCTCTTAGTCCCAGGGTGGCTGGATCTCCTACACTTAACTTCTTGATAATTGTGCGAACCAGCTTAGATTTTTAACTTGATGCTGGGTCCCTGTCTCAGAATTTACTCCATGGAAGACAAAATTAAATTTGAAACCAACATTTGGGGGGGGGAAAGTCAATCTTTTACCATCCTAGAAAATGAATTTCTAACAT
>CM053595.1:276249326-276296826 GCA_028646575.1 Pseudocheirus occidentalis | reverse complement strand
TTCCAAGTTTTTTTGGAACAAGGGTAGTCATTCCTCTGCTGACTTATTCAGGATTCTCCTTTCTTCTTGCCCTCCCAACTCCAACTTCGGGGGGAAAAAAGGCTGTCAGAGTCTCCTAGAAAAAATAAATACCCCCACCTACCTTTCTGAAATGCCCAGAGGTCTAACTTCATCATTCTCCCTCAGAAGTTTGAAATTCTCAATTTGACAAATGTCAAAATATTTTAAGGATTCTCTGGAAATGCCAAGTCCCTGGGGTTGTCCATTGTTTGCTGTGATTTGGTAACAGAAGGGACGCAGATGTGACCGTGTCTTCCCCTTACTCAAAATTCTTCCATGCCCTAACTATTGACTCTAGGCTAAAATCCAAAGTCCTCAGCCTGGAATTTAAGGCCTTAGAAGATCTTCTCCTCCCTACCTTTTCACATTCCACACTCTGCATTCCACACAAAATGCCCTTGCTAGAGCTTCCCCTCTGTCTCCAGACACTGCACATTTACACGGGCCCACGTGTCTGGCATGCGCTCTCTCTTTCTTAACTCTCCCTCCAGAAACTCACAACATCCTTCAAAACAAAACTAAAATGCTGCCTCATTTCCTCAACTTCAGTAGTTATCATTACTCTCGCCTCCTGAAATTACTTTCAAATGGTATGAATATTAACCATCGAGAAGGATCAGAAAAGGTTTCTCCATTGTACGCAGTGACAGTAATATTGTACAATGATCAACTGTGAATGACTTAGCTATTCTCAGCAAGACAATGGACCAAGACAGTTCTGAAGAACTTGTGGTGAAAAATGCTATCCTCCTGCAGAGAAAGAACTCATGGAGTCTGAATACAGATCCAAGCATACCTTTTTTTTTTAATTTCTTTATTTTCCCTGGAGTTTCTGTTTGGGGTCTATGTTTTCTTTCATAACATGACTAATGTGGAAATATGTTTTGCATGACTGCACATGTATAACATATCAAATTGCTTGCCTTCTGAATGAGGGGGTAGAGAGGGAGAGAATTTAGAACTCAAAATTTTAAAAAAGAACATTAATCATTATTTTTAGATGTAACTGGAAAAACTATTTTTTAAAAAGAAAAGGTTTCTCCTAGGAGGAGGCACCTGAACTAAACTTTGAAGGAAGACAAGAATTCTAAGAGACAAAGATAAGGAGGAAGTTCACTTATTCCAGGTGTGAGAGACAGCCTGTGTTCAGAGATTGTGGCCAATCTGCCTAAAATGCAGAATGCCATAGGGCTAGAAAGGTAGGCTAGGACCAAACTGCAGAGGTCTTTAAATACCAGTCTGTGGCTCCTGGAGGCAGAAAAGGAGCCATTGGAGGTTTGTTTTTTGAAGATAATTGCAAAGATTTAGAGCTAGAAAGGACTTCTGAGATCAGCTGGCACAGATAAAGAGAATGAGGAGCAGAGACATGACAGTCACACAAGGGTTAGGTTTTAGGGATGCGATACAGTTAAGCCTATGCCTTTGGAAGATTATTTTGGCAGTTCTATAGAGAAGGCATTGGAAAAGGGGGAAGGATCAGAGACAAGGAGAATAATTAGGAGTCTCTTACGATGGATGATGAGAGCCTGAATTACAACGGAGGCTGAAGGAGTAAAGGGAAGGGGATGGGAGCAAGAAATGTCATGGAGGTGGAATGGACATAATAGACAATTAATCATATGCCAGAAGTGAGGGGGGTAGAAAAATTAAAGAGGAAATGGAGAATATGTGACCAGATGAATGAGGACTCCCTCAACAAAAAGAAGGGAGGTTGGAAGATTGGCAGGGTAGAAATGGTGTTTTGGACAAGTTTGGTTGCCCATAGAACATACAAGTAGAAACTGACCAACAGGTAGTTGGTATATCTTTAGGATTCAATTTCTTCCTCTAAAAAGTGAGTTTGAGAGCAATAGGGGGAGAAATCAGAAGGAAAGAGGAGTTTAATAAATCAGGGGTTCTCAGCTTGGGGACTGAACTTTCAAAAGAAAATTGCTATGACCAAATTCATTATAAGTGGTTTCTTTTGTAATTCTCTGTATTTTATGCATTTAAAAATAGGACTCTGAGAAGAGGTCCACAGGCCTCACCAGACTGTGTTGAAAGACTCCAAGAAACACAAAAAGTCAAGAACCTCTGAGTTATCTGATCCTTAAGATTCCTTTCAACTTAAAAAAAAATGTCTTGGGTTCTGATTCCAATATAGTGTCCCTGGAACCCTCTAGATTTTGAAAAACGAAATGATTAGTTTGATCCCCTGGAAGGAGAGCATGACAAGGAAATAGTCATCTCACAGGACTTCCAGAGAAAAGTTAAAAGAGAAATCTTAGAATCATTTACTGTGCTTTCTCTTTCTCTTTCAAAATGGACCTACCAGGAATTCTACCATTCTGGGAACAAAGGGCTGAGAAATCTTTCCAAGCCAATTCCCAGATGGTGGGAATGAAGGCCCCAGGGCAGGGACCCATCCTGAAAAACATTTACTCTGCTGCCAACAAGGACACAAACTCCTCCCATGAGAGTTCTCTAAGCCTGTGTATGTCCCAGTAAAAATAAAATTGTACTTTTTAACTTAGGGAATCCTTAAAAAAGAAAAAAGATTGAAAATACATTTCAGCTAATAGTCTTAACATTGGCTCTGTTATCAAAGCAACTTCATTTTAGAAATAATTTTTCAAGGAACAATTTCTTGCAAATGTTGAACATTGTTTTAAACCAACTAGGTCTCTCCCTTCCACAGAAGCTACAGAAATTCCCAAGGTGGCAGGAAGAATATTTTTTGCATAATGGCAAATGCATTGGATTTGGGCTCAGAGGGCCAGCGTTCAATCTAAGGCTCTGTTACATACATATTATGTGTATGTATGTACTTATGTGTATGTATATATATATATATATGTGTGTGTGTGTGTGTATGTGTACGTATACATATATTAATAATATTAATCATTTTAAATTTCTTATTAATTCATTCCCTTAGGGCTAAATTCCCTTCTCCATTTCTCAAACTTATATGGCCCAAAGGCACACTACACTGTGTCTCAGACAGCTCCCAGAATTCCCTTTTTCAAAAGTCATTTTCATTTTGGGAATCACAAGAGGAACCTACTAGGAATGTGCTCTCCAATGGCAAGAGTGGATGGGCCTTCTGTAAGCCGCTGATAATAAGACTCATTTACTTCTATTATCATTATGCCTACAAGTAGCAATATGTGCAAAAAGCAGGGAAATCGATAATGAGCAGCAAAATAAATTTTGACTTGTTTTAACCTTAAATGTCTTTTGGTTATAAACACTTAATTGCAAGAATTTTGTTTTCTGTTGAGTAAGAAAGTCAGAACAACAAAGACTTTATTGTTGTCACTCCAAATCTAACTGGTTTTGTAGCTTTCCCAAATGCATTATTCTTTATCTGTAGTCTCTAAAGCGGGGATAATGCGTGTGCTGCATATTTCAAAGTATGATAATTCAGAAAAAAATCCCAAAGAATTCAACAATATGTGAGCTCTTCTCATCACCTTGTTCAATCTTCTCATTTTTCAGACAGGGTAACTGAGACCTAGAAAGGTGGAATGATTTATCCAAGGTTCCACAGCTATCTGATGGCCCACCAGGGATTAGAACCCAGGGTTCTTGACTCTCAGTCAAGACTCTTTCCTCTATGTCCTCTTGCTATGAAAAGCAAGGATCTGGGGAAGTATCCCTAAAGGCTGGCACCTGGGGGGAAGGGAGTCATTTCTCTTGACAGCTGCCTGGAGCAGTTGAGCTTTTGGAAAATTATAACACTGTGCATCACCCAGGGATTTTTCTCATAGCAACCCTGAGAATGAGCTAGCAGAGTAATACTTTCCCCATTCAGCAGAAGAGGAGATCACAGCCAAGAGACATGACGTTTCTTGCCCAAAGTCACACATTTAACAGGTGGCAGGGCTGGTGGGCCAACCTAGGTCCTCCAAATACAAATAGAATGCCTTTCCTAGAACACAGCTTGTGCTCAACTTGAAAGAATCTAGTTTTATGGAGGAGACCCATCATACCACATCTAAGACCCAAAGAAACAGCCACCTCAGGACTCAAATGCACCTGTGATCTTATCCATGCAAATATTCCCTCCAACAATGCAGATCACTACCTAACCATCCCTTCCTGTGTCCTACATCAGGTAGGTCCACAGCCTCCCACAAATTCCCAACAGGAGATCCATCTCGATTAGGTGGCACAGTGGGAAGGTTGCTAGACTTGGGAGTTGGGAAGACTAGAGTTCCCATCCAGACTCAGAGACTTCCTAACTGGATGATCCCAGCAAGTCTTTTTTTTTCTTTTTGGAGGAGGGAATGTAGGGCCATTGGGGTTAAGTGATTTGCCCAAGGTCACACGGCTAGTTTTTTGTGTTAAGTGTCTGAGGCTGGATTTGAACTCAGGTCCTCCTGACTCCAGAGCTGGTGCTCTATTCACTGTGCCACTTAGACGCCCCCAAACCTGGGTAAGTCTTAAGTTCTTCCAGCCTTGATTTTCTTATCTGTAAAATAGTGATGAATATGAGAACTCCTTTCATTAACAGATTGGCAACTTGATTGTAACTTGGTCTTTGAGAGCTGCTTTGAGAACTACTTCGCTAGATTCTTCATCATGATCAGATGAGATAAAGGGCTTTGTAAAGTATACATAAAGTACGTTCTAACTGTAAAAGTATCTAATAATAATTATTATTATTACTATCATTATAACAATAATAATAATAAGCCTCTCCCCAGTAAACTGTAAGGTTCTTGAAAATGAGATCAGGGAACCTTACCCCTTCATCTCCTGCCAAGCTCCCTGGCACCAGGCTGGTAAGACTGGGTAAAGGAGACACTTAAATTCTCCTCCCTCCTTGGGTACTCAGCTAATAGCCTCCTCCTAACAAACTGCTTTTTTTCTGCCCAATTGGGTGGCAAATATAATACTCACACAAGTTGAGGCAGGAAAAGGGAACAAAGTGTAACCCACATAATCTCTCCCTAAAACATTGTCTTCTCTTAAAGGGAAAAAAAAAGTCTTCCAAGAATTAATATCTTGGGATTTCTTTTTCCACTAGACAGGAAATTCTACTTAATCAGCTGCCTCATTTCCCGCCTGCTAAGTCAATGGAATTTCCCTTCATTAAGCATTTCCAAATGAAAATTATGATGTTAAAAAGAAAGAGGGACTATCTGGTAATGAAAACAATAACAGCGTTCAATTATAGGACACGTGTACTTGCCAGTGTGTGGCGCAGTGGGGAAAGCACCAGCCTGGGAGGCAGGAAGACCTAAGCTCCAGTCCTGTCTGACTCTCCCTAGCTATGTGATGCTGGGAAAGACATTTCACTTCTCAGCCTCAGTCTCCTCATCTGTAAGATAGAGATAATGGTAGCACCTGCCTCATAGGACCTAATGAGAGACTTATGTAAAATGTTTGCAAACATTAAAGTTCTATAGAAATGCTGGCTCTTGTTATTGATATTAATAATGAATGTTAACATTATTTCAATGTTGAATTACCCACTTTGAAGGAATAACATATCTATAATATAATTTAGTCATTGATATCAATTATTATTATCTGATCAGAATGGATTATATTAACTATAAATAATTATAAAACTAATTATGTAATAATTAATCACCCATGGGTAATTAATATATTGATATTATTTATATGTTATTAAACAATTATGTGATGGTGGCACAATGGCACAGTAAACAGAGGGCTAGCCTTGGGGTCAGAAAGCCTGGACTTTAAGTCTTTCTGTGTCTGACACAAATGATCTGTGTGACTACAGGCAAGTCATTTAGCAACCTGATGCACCAAGAAGCTCTCAAAGACTAAACTGCAATCAAGGTGCCAATCTGAGTTACGGAAGGGAGTTCTCATATTCAGAATTCCCTGGGCCAAATGAAATCACGGAACTGTACCAAAAAAAAAAGGGCTGGAACTACTGTCCCTTACATTTTACATTTGAGGAAACTGAGACTCAGAGAGATGTTCTGATTTACCCAACTTTCATGACCAGTAAGTAGTAAGTAAATAAGTGTTAGTGGTGGTAGCTGTAGCAGTAGTGGTAGTAGTAGTAGTAGTGCTGCTGGTGGTGGTGGTGGTGGTAGTAGTAGTGGCAGTAGTAATAGTGGCAGTAGTAGTAGTAGTAGTAGTAGTAGTAGTAGTAGTAGTAGTAGTAGTGGTAGTAGTAGTAGTAGTAGTAGTAGTAGTGAACATCGATACAGTGTCTACTACGTGCCGGTCATTGTGTCTTTATAATTATTTTCTCATTGATCTTCCCAACAACCCTAGGACATAGGTGCTACTGTTATGCCCATTTTACAGATGAGAAAAATGAGGTAAACAAAGGTTCCATAAGTTTCTGAGGCTGGATTTGAACCCGGCTTTTCCTGACTCCAGGCCCAGCACTCTACTCATGTGCTATTAACAGCTCCAAGCTGGGCAGGATTGGGGCTCAAAACCAAACATGTGCTTCCCAGACCGTTCTTCTTTCCCCTACACCACATGGCACAGACCCAGCTGACAGCAATAGCTCCTACTACCAGCTAGCCCACTTTGATGAATGCAAACACAAGAGGCACGACTCTCACCCTCCCAGTTCTGCTCATTTCCACCTATGTGACCTTGGGGAAGTCATTTAACCTTGTGGGTCTTTGTGCTCTCCTCATCTGAAAAATGACTAGATGACCTCTGCGGTCCCTGCCAGGCCCACATCCTGGGCTCATTTCCCCCAAATTTAAAAGCATAGAAGTAAAAGAAATGGGTCAACAGCCTAAAGCTCACTTTAGTCCACTTCAAGGACATCTTCCAGTGAAGATTTGACTATCAGTGGAGTAAAATACTTTGCTGGAACAAAGCCCAGGGAGGGGTCTTGTGTTAGACCGATGGTTCTCAACCTTCCTAATGCTGCAACCCTTCAATACAGTTCCTCATGTTGTGGTGACCCCCAATCTTAAAATTATTTTCATTGCTACTTCATAACTATAATTTTGTTACTGTTATGAATCAATCTGAACTGCAGGATGTATTTTCATTGTTACAAATTGAACAGAACCTGCAGGTTGAGAACCGTTGTGTCAGACAAACATGTGGCCCAATAGAAATGGAGGGCCAGGAGAAACCAGACAATTCGGAAGGAACAATCTGCTCAATCTCTTGGACTCAGGTCCCGTTTCCAGGCTGGTTCAGACAGGCAATGCCCCATTAACATTCCGCAAGAAAGAAGAATGTGCTCCTACCTTTCAGACTGAACCCCATTCCTGAGCGAACCCACATAAATCTTCTTTTTATCGACAGGCATCACATCCACGTAGCCCCCGGTTTCGTCCTGGATAACTCCAGCGTGTACTGCAGTCCTGCAGATACTTGAAGTCTGGAAGAGTACACGGGATTATTTCAGGGACATGACATTTCTCCAGAAAAGGTATTTCAAATTCAGTCTCAAAGACACTGCCCTGCCCTTAGTAGGAGCCCAGTAAATCCTTGTGGACTCAATGACTGCTGTATCAGATATTTCAACACCATCAGTATATTGTAGTGGAACATGCCCTGGATAATACATCAGGAAGCCTAGACTCTAGTAACAGCACCAAATAGTGGAGAGAGGTCTGGACTAGAACGGGAAAATCTAGGCTCAAACCCCAGCCCTATTACTTATAACTTGTGTGCTCTTAGGCAAGGGATCTTACTTAGAATCATAAATTTAGAGCTGAGCTGACACCTTTCATTTTACATATGAGAAACTGAAGACCCAAAATGTGAAGTGGTTTCCCAAGGGCACAGATGCAGACAAAGTCACAATCTGAATGGCTCAACTCAGTGTTCTTTCCACTACACCATGTTGTCCCTTTCTTGAGGCCTCATCTTCCTCACTCATAAACAGAACAAAAGTGAACAAGATTGGTCTTCTCCAGGCATAATATTTTGCAGTTTGACTTCCCCAAACCTTAGTTCCTTCATTGATTAAATAAGAATAATATCTTCTTGACCTCTCTACCCCACAGGTTTGCAATGAAGGTCAAATGAGAGAATATCGGTAGACTTGTAAGTTATAATATATCATTAGCATTATTATTAATGAGGAAATTTATTTAAATAAAATTCAAACAAATCTATATTAAGTATCCCATTATATACAAGGAACACAGGCCCCTTTTCTCACTAAAAATTGCAGATTCTCTGCTTCTCTGGTTTTCTAGAGCAGTGGTTGCCAAAGTGAAGGCTGAGGGAGTCTAGGAGGAATAGAAATTACTTAGAAATGACTAGCAAGAATATCAAAGAAAAGCCTTTGTATAATCCATGGATGGGGAATGATCCCTGAGCAGCATGAGTTAGTAAGTAAGCATAGCCAATGATGAACTTCTCCATTTGGATCTAGAAACCAGTGTGTGGTATCTTTCTGGCTCTGAAACATGAAAACGAAGAATCAAAATAGACTGAACTTGGAACCCAACTTTAAAATTTCTGTTAATACAAAGGAGTAAATTAAGATTTTCTTTTTTTCCCAATTACATATTAAACATTCATTATATTTTTTAAATTATAAATTCTCTCCTACCCTCCCCTTGCCCTTTATTGAGAAGGCAAGCAATTTATAAATCAAGATTTTCAAAAATAAGGATTCCTCTTCAATCCCAAAGTTCCCACTTAAAAGATGACTACTAATAATATCTGAGTGAGACCAAAAACTATCAGTAATTTCAGCCCTATATGATTTTTTATAAATTGTATGTTTTCCAATGATGTACATATTAGTATAGTAACACATGCTTAAACTGAGAGAGATGGAGAGATGGATAGAGGGATAAACAGACCAAGAGACAGACAGACAGAGAGATGGATAGAGGGATAGATGGATAGATAGACAGACCAACAGACCAACTGACAGATAGACAGATGGATGGACAGATGGATGGACAGACGGATGGATGGATGGATGGATGATGGATAGATAGACAGAGGGATAGACAGACAGACAGATAGATAGGGAGAGAGAGAGAGATTAGGAGTGTATAATCAAGCATATTTTTTACTGATAGGGTCTGTTAGAGATCACATTGCTAAACACTGTCCCAGTTGGGTTAAATGCGATGTTGTTCTCCTACCAAGTAATCATTATGCATCTTTTCTCAAACCATAAGGCGTCCAAGAGCCTTGCGATAAAAGATTTATGTCCTAAAAATTCTTGGATTAAGCTTTCCAATAATACTGTAATTCATCTAAGAGCAAACTGATCTGAACAAGTTTAAAGCTGTGTATTTGTTGATTTCTTCCCCACAATTCCTTTCTCTTCATTTCATAGGAGCCCATGGTCTATGATGACTGCTGACATGAGTCTGCCATGTTGTCAAACATAAGCATCCATTTACGGGTTTCATTTATCAGGAAACTCACAGGAAACATACTTTCGGCGAGTATTTCCACATTTCTAATTGACAAGAAACACATAATCTCTCAAAATCAAGCCTATTATCAAAGCCACCTATTATCAAGCACCAAAGGAGAGAATGGTATGAGGAAAGGGTATTGGAGCCAGGAGACCTGGGTTTGGGCGCTAAAACTCACCAGCTAGGTGACTAGTTTGAACAATCCATGTAATCCAAAAGGCTGACCCAGGTATACATGTTAATTAGTGGTTTCCAGAAACTATTTATGTCTTGGCATACTTTGTCTAGGTATTGCAGCAAAGTGTCTGGAATTAACAATCACAAGAAGGAGTATCCCAACATTCCCTTGGTGCACCCCATTCCTCTAGCAAAGAATAAGACTGTGTCATGAACAGAAAGAATCTGAGAACCACTGATACAAATGATCCTGTCTTGACAATGCTATTCTCAACCTGACAGTCTGCTTATTTAATTGACGGCTCCTCTCAAAACAGGAGTTCTTAGTCAGGCATCCAGTCAACAAGCATTTCTAGATTACCTACAATGTGCCAGTCACTATTCTTAAGCACTTTACAAATACTATCATGTTTGACCCTTAAAAGAATCCTAGGAGGCAGGAGACGCAATCATCCCCATTTTACAGGTGAGGAAACCAAGGCAGAGAGGTGAAATGATTTGCCCAGGGAAAAGTGTTCATTCAGAGTTACTGCATCAAACTTTGCAAGTTTCAAAAGTTGTTTACCCAGCCTCTCTGTCCTTCCTAGTTGATCCTGGTAGGCTTCTCCAGTCTCATATGTATTTACTACTCGGGTTTGCCTCATTCATGGTTTGGCGGCTCTTAATGGCCCTAATTGCCAATTTGATTTTGCTTCTTTTGTTCAACACTGCAAGAGAACGTCTCGTCTGGAAGGCTCACTTCACTCAGGCTTTTGAAGGCAATGGGAAATCTATAAATCTCAGAAGTTAATGTGTGAAATTAAGCTGTCCTCAAGGGATTTCTCCAAAATATCAATTTAAAATTATTTTTTTCCATACCCCGTTCTCTATTCCAATGCTGCAATATACCCCAAAGCCTGGGTCCTCCCACTCTCCCTCCTTTCTTTCCATTCTGGCTGTCAGGGCAGCCGGATGGATAATCACTCCCTCATCCCTCCAAACCAAAAATCCATTCTGGGAACAGGCTGTTATTGTACTGAGTGCACAATAAAGTGCTTCATCACAAAGAACTGGCTTCCAGCCTACACTTTTATCATTTTTTTTTCTTCAAGATGGAAGATTTCTGTTGAGAGATAGTGGGGACTCACCAGCTAAGGAGACAGATCCCTTCTCCTGAATAAGACAGGTAGTATTGGTGGAATGAACACAGTTCTGGGGCTTTCATCATGAAAACTTGGGTTTGAAACTTACCCCAGATACTTCCTGGCTCAGCCTCAGTTTCTTTATATGTAAAATGGGGATAATAACAGTACTTACCTCACAGGGCTGTTATGAGGATGCCATATGTACCATACTTTTCAAATCTTAAAGCACTACAGAAATGTCTTAATGTCTTAAAGGCAAATGTCTTTTCCAAACTAAGTCCTATGATCCCATGGTCTTTTATGGTCTTTCATCTCCCCCATTAGTTTATGAATTCTTGAGGACATAAACTGTCTTTTGCCTCTTTTTGAGGCACTCAGCACAGTGCCTGGTATACACTAGGTACTTAATACATGTAGACTGATTAATTGCTTTTAACCATGTGCTAACATCTTCATTAGCGACTAAAACAATGGATTCAGATCTGACTCAAAGAGGTAGAATCACCAAATCTCGGAGTTGGAATCTGTCTCAGAGGTCATCTATTGTAATCTAGAAATGAGCAGGAAGCCCTTCTACCACATTTCTGGCGAGATTTTGTCCAACCGTGGCCCCTGTTCTGGGGGACCTCACTAACCACCTGAAGCAGCCTGTGTCCTTGGGCATAGCCCTGACCATAATGAAGAGCCTCCTGACATCGAATCTCCCCCACCCCCTCCCATTATTCCTATTTCTGCCTTTGGGTACCAAGGAGAGCATCAGGTCTAACCTAGACCGATAACTGCCCTTCTTTCCAGCACTTGAAGACAATTATTGTGCCTCCTCATGACCATGAATGGATTACATGATGATCTAAAAGTTACCCTCAGATATGTGTGAACAAGAATAGGCAATTCTGGTAACTGAAATCTTGTGTGGGACTAGACTGGGGATCAGGAGACCTAGGTTCTTGTCCTGGTTTTTGTCACTAGGTAGCTGAGGGATTTTCACCTTCCTTCCTGACCTCAATTTCCTCATATGTGAAAGGAAAGGGGGAAGGATTTGATGACTCAGTGGATAGAGCACTTGGCCTGGAGTCAGGAAGACTCATTTTCCTGAATTCAAATCAGGCCTCAGATGCTTACTAGCTGTGTGATCCCGGGCAAGTCACTTACCCCTGTTTGCCTCAGTTTCCTCATCTGTCAAATGAGCTGGAGAAGGAAACGGCAAACCACTCTCTAGTATCTTTGCCAAGAAATCCCCAAATGGGGTCACAAAGAGTCAGACATGACTGAACACCAACAAAATGGACTATATGCCTCTGGGGTCCTTCCCCCTGTATTAGTCTGTCATTTCCAGGATTGCAGAGATCTGTTCTTACTTACAAGGCCAGTCTAACATTTTTGTCTCCATGGGTCCAGTTAATTAGATCACAGTCCCTGTAGTTACTTCCTCAGGAATCAACAGTGGGGTGTCATTACACCAATGATAAATATTAAGCTAATTGCAAAGTCCCATCTCCTGGAAATTCCTCCAATTGGGAATGAATTCCCCAGGTTTGCCAAGAGATGAGGTGCTTTTCATTTCACGCCCAAGAGGCGTTCCCCTGCCCTCCCATCCCCTGAGGGCTCCTGAACATTGATGAATTGTTAGTTTTCCCTCTTCACAGCCAGCCGTGCCATGAGATGATTCAGAAACATCACACCCAAACGTACATCTTCCCCTCTTAGGGGATGGCACCATGCATAGCATGCACTGATACACTGGGGTTGGGTAAAGGGCTCCCTTCCTCTTTCTCCCTTCCTTCCTTCCACACCCTTCCTCTTGCGTGGCTTTTGTGAAAGGTACAGGTTGTGCTTTGCATCTGACTCAATACCGATGTCTAAATATGTGGTCATTCACTAAAGTACTTTCATGCTGCAGAATCTGAGGATGGGAAGGGGTGTGGGTCTCTAACCCATCACTTAGAATACAGGCAAATAAAATACTATCCATCCTTTCCTTTAAAATCAGCACAAAGAATGGAGACTGCCTAACATGACTTACTACACAATCAAGCTTTTCTTATTTCTCTTGCGTCTCTTACACATGAACAGAAATCCCTCTTGGCACAAGACAGCCTAATCTCCTCTCCTGCCGTCTTCAGCGGACACAAAATCTTTCCATTTTCTACTAAAGAACCAGCGTTTTAGTAAGACATAAAAAGACATACATTGTCCAAATGATACTGAAACATCCCTGATGGGGCGGCTAGGTGGAGCAATGAATAGAGCACAAGCCCTGAAGTCAGAAGGACCTGAGTTCAAACCCAGCCTCAAACACTTGACACAACTAGTTGTGTGACCTTGGGCAAGTCACTTAACCCTTAATGCCTTCCCCCCCCTCAAAAAAAAAGATAATGAAACATCCCTGAGCGGCAGCTAGATGGTACAGTGGATAGGGCACTGGAACAGGACCCAGGAAGGCCTGCATTTGAATCCTAACTCAGATACACACCAACCGGGTGACTTGGGAAAGTCATTTAACCATTGTCTTCCTCAGTTTCCTCCTCTGGGCATAATATGGTCATAAAAGTAAAACCTGCCACCCAGGGTAATTTTAAGGATAAAATAATATATAAAGTGCTTTGCAAACCTTAAAATGCTTTTTAAAGCGCTATTATTATTATTAAACAGCTGATTGTTTTATCTCCTTCGTTCCAAACTATATCATGCCTGGTTTCTTCCACCAACTCGTAAAAACAATCATTAGATTTGTAGTAATGGACTCTTCCCCCTCACATACACACACACACACATTCACATACACACACACACGTATGACCCCCAATACACACACACTACACACAAACCTCTAAGACCAGTCAGGTCTAGAGGTTTTTTTTGTTTGCATCATGTCATGTAACTGAATTGACTGGTTTTCTCCATAATATATATTATATTATACTATACTATACTATACTATATTATATTATTTACTATATATAACTTTAATATAATAATATATTATATAATATTAATTACACATAATGATATATAACTATATATTACACACAGTAATATATGATATACTAGAGACATCTATGGTGCTTAAAGTTTTGCAAAATGCAAATGCAGGCTCTATTTTGAGATTCACCACAACCCTGGGAGGCAGAGATGATAGGCTTCACCTGCATTTCACAGATAATGCAGTGGAGGTTCAGAGAAGGCGATCAGGAAAAGTTAGAGGCAGGATTCAAACCCAGGTCCTCTGGACTTCAAGTCCATAGCTCTTTCCATTGGGTCATTCTGCTCTTAACCATGGTCCACAAACCTAACGCAGACCTAGCCCAAGCTTGGCCATGGCTATTTACATCTGCTCTTTTACTGGGACTGGGCCCTTCCCCCAAAGCCTTACGGGAATGCAGAACATAGTTTAGAATCAAGTTTCCTTCTAGGCTCAGTTGAATGAAGCACTGCCTCAGTGTCCCTCAGTGGCCAATAACTCCCCCCCCCCAGTTTCTTTATATTTACTCTTCTGTGTCCATTTTTTTGCTCGCTCTCCCCCACCGTCCAGAATGGGAGTTTCTTGAAGGGACACTTTTGTATCCCCAGCAGCTGGCAGGGAGCCTGCTCCTAAATAGCTGATTATTAAATAAATATGTGCTCTATGGGAAAAATGCCAAATGTCAAGCACAACAGCTGTGCCAAGCTCAGCGACTGTAAAAGGTTTATAGGTTACACTAACATTCGGCCCATTTTGAAATGAGTGTTGGCTGATCAACAATTTATTATGTACCTACTGTGTGCTAGGGATTGCACTGGCTATTGGGCATACAAAGAGAAGGCAAAACACAGTCCCTACCCTCAAGAAGCTTACAGTCCTATGGAAGGAGACAATATGAAAACACCTAGTGCATACAGGACATAGATATATATGCACATATATGTAGATGTGTTATATCTATATACATATAAATGTGTGTAAGGAGGGAGGGAAGGGAAAGGAGGAAGGAGAGGAGAGAAGAGAGGAAAGGAGGGATGAAGGAGAAAGCAAGAGACAGAGACAGACAGATAATAAAAACAAGGAAATTCATTTTGAAACTTCAGGTTAGAGCTATTCCATCAGAATTAATAGCATTTGCACTGATAATGATTTAAACAAACGGAGATGGTAGTAATCATCCACAGGCATGGGACTGTATATCTAATCCCAGTATTTCAGAACTAGATAGGACCTTGGAGGTCACACAGTCCAAGCCTCCCATTTTACAGAGGAGAAAAAATGAAGAGAGGACGGTGATTTAGTGAAAGGTAGAACTGGGGACAGAAGCCATACGGTCCAATTTGGTTGCCCCCCCCCCAACTATGGATCTAGTCAGAAAGAGCCTTTCGGATGGGACTGGGACATTGTGGAGGGCTCATCTTACAAAAATTAGGAATACAATTCCTAGGAATTCAAAAGTCACCTTTTTTTCCCTCTTAGAAGTGGATCAGGAGTAAGGGAGTAAGCAATTTCTTATCGTTCTATGATACTTTGTATACATACAAAAAGTATGCTTATTTTCTGTTTTTAAATGATCTGTCAGTTCCCTAAGCCCAGCTAATACTAACAACAACACTAATGATGGCTACCATTTTATAGCACTTTACAAACACTACGTCATCTTATCCTCATAACTACCGGGGGAATTAGGCAGGAGCTATTATTATCCCCATTTTACAGATGAGGAAACTGAGGCAGGTAACAGGTAAGTGACTTGTCCAGGCTCACACAGCTAGCCAGTGTCTGCATTCGGATGTGAACTCAGGTCTTTCTAATTCCAGGTACAGTCTAGTCATTTCGTCACTCAGCTGCTTAAAAACTGACCTTGTTTCTTCAGTCTAATCACTTTCATGTTAGAGTGTGCAACCTATTTCTTCTTTCATCATATTTCTCTCCAGATTTGCCCAGAAGCCCTTGAAAAATCCGAGAATCCAAAGCAGCAGCCACAGGGCTTTGCTGTCTCATCACTGGACTCATGACCACACATCCCAGCCACTGGCCAGGACTCGGTGTCTCTCTTCACCAGCTATCGGGATCCTTGTTCTACGTAAGCATGTGTGCCCTTAGCACACCTTTGGAACGCCCCACGCCCTAAAGTTATTCTCCAGATTTCAGTGATGCCTTGGAGTAACTTAAGTCCCTCCTCAAAAGCAGCTATTGGCACTAACCAAACTCCCAGAAACTGTGGGATGCAAAGCTAAAGAGAGAGGCAAGGGAACTGGCTACAAATGGGACCTTATATCACACAAGCAGCTCTCTTTGAGGGAACAAAGAGAAAATTCTAGATCAAGAGCACTTGTTCTCCCCCAACTGGCATGATACACCCTGTGGAAGGACTCCTCTCACTAGATGCAGTGGAACACTCAGTCTGCAGTCAGAGAATCAGAGTTCAAATCCTACCTGTTACCAAGGAGACCTTGGGCAAGTCCCTTCAGTCTGTGAGCCTCAGTTTCCTCATTTGTAAAGTTTGGGTTGGAAACGGGGTTTTTTATTTGGGGTCCATCAACTTTATTTTTAAATATTTTGAGAGCTGTGTTTCAAATGATTGGCTTCCTTTGTGTTTTACATTATGCATTTAAAAACATTATTCTGAGAAGGGGTCCACAGACTTTGCCAGACTGCCAAAGATACAAGAAAATTGAAGAATCTCTGGGCTCTACATGTTTTCTGAGGACCCTTCTAGCTCTAGATCCAAGGTCCCTTCTGCTCTAGTGCCAGACCAGATTATAAGTCCAACTCTACTCCCCTGAAATGTCCCAAACCAGAGGCAGAAACGTGTTTCTCCTAATAAACAGAGACAGTATAAATCAGAGGGTGATGGGTTTTCAACCCTCCCTGCATCATACCCTTCACCTAACTGTGGGGCTGCTTTGTTATATGTCTCTGCTCCATTACTGGAGTCATTGAGGGGAGGTTTAGCCCAGATCCACAAAGCTACCAGAGATTAAACCACCTGCCTGGCTCTTTCCACTTCCCCGCCTACAAGAAAAAACCTTGGACTCACTCCTCAGTCCACTGAAAGTCTGTTTGCTCTGTCACCGCTCCAGGGACCTGGGGTTTAATCACGAATTCAAAGAGCTTTTCAATCTCTTCCCTCCCTTTCCTGTTCTACTAAGGTCAAAATGATTTTCATTCATCTTCTCCTTGAATTAGAACCTCTCTGATGGCCAGAGACCAAATTTTTCAGCCTTCTACCTCTCCCATCTTTAAAAAACAAAAAAATACAACCTGAATTACATTAATTTTTTCTAAACTCAAAGGACTCAGCTTCCCTGAATGCATAGGTCTGTCCCAGGGGGCTTCATAGCCAGAGCTGAAAAGACAACAGGTTTGCCGAGCCAGTTCAATGCCATGGGGAAAGTTGGATTTAGAGTCAAGAGACGTGGAAAGACAACATGGACTTGGCAGTCAGATGTCCAGTCATTTTTCAGTCATATCCGACTCTTGGTGACCCTATTTGAGGTTTTCTTGGCAACTGGAATGGTTTGCCATTTCCTTCTCCAGCTCAGGTTACAGGTGAGGAAACTGAGGCAAACAGTGAAGTGACTCACCCAAGGTCACACAGTAAGTATCTGGAGTCACGTTTGAACTTGAGTCTTCCTGACTCCAGGTCTGGAGCTCTATCCACTGTACTACCTGGCTACCCCCGCTGCAGGGAGAAAACTTGGGTTCCAATCCCAGCTCTGACACTGGTGACCTATTTGATGTTCTCTGAGTCACCTATCCTTTATCAAGCCCCAGTTTCCAAAATGAGTAAAGCAGAACGAACGTCGATGCTTCTTTAGTCCCAGCCTTAGACAAACACTTCTCTAACCTGAGGTTGAATTGTACCTCTGCTGTTAACCCGATGCATGACCTTATTTGATTATAGTCTCTTGCTGGGCATTAGTCTCCTCGCCTGATAAAACCTGTGCTACCCATCTTGCAATAATGTATTAAGAGCATTTTATAGACTATACAGCACCCTATAAAGCTAAGCTATGGGGGTGATCTATAGCCCTGCTTCTGGGAATAGGTAATCCTGTTTCAGTCATGTCTGACTCTTTATAACCCCTTCATGACCCTCTTAGCAAACATGCTAAAATAGTTTGCCATTTCCTTCTCTAGTTCATTTAACAGATGTAGACACCAAGGCCACAAGAGTTAAGTGACCTGCCCAGGGCCCCATGAATAGTAACCTTCTTAGACCAGATTTGAACTAAAGTCTTCCTGACTCCAAGACTGGCATTCAATCCACTGCACCACCTAGCTGCCCAGATAACTAATACAGCACCTGAAGAAGGGAAGCATACATCATTTCATCAACACAGTGGATTTCCCAATAGGAGAGACAACCCATCTCTAACTTAGTAGGATCCTAGGTTCAGAGTGGACTCCAAGCCCAGCACTTTCCATGTTTAAATGTCTAACTTCCTCTGATCATAGAGTCAGATATAATGGGGTCATAGATCTAGAATTAGAGGAACCTGAGGGGCCATCTGTTCAATCTCCTCAAGGCCTAGACAGTCAGCTATGACTTGCCTGGGGTCACATAGCTAGAAGTTGTCAGTGGTAGGATTTGAATTCTTCCCAATTCCAAACCCAAGCCTCTATGCATTATGCTTCACTGTTAAATTATACTAGACAAATGAATATTTATCCTATTCTTAGAAATGTCTGTGGAAAGAGATTCTACAACTCTATTCAGTAACTTTCCCCCACCCCTTTTTCCTAAGCAGCCCTTAGTGTCCAGGAGTTTTGTTTTTTAAATATTTAACCTACAATTACATTTCTGTCACAGGCCCTGGGAAGGCCAGACCTGCCAAGGCACATATTTCAACGGCTTGTTTTGAGAGCTGGGACTTTAGACTAACTGGGGGCACATCTGGTTTCAGAGACAGGGAGTAACCAGCCTGTGTGTCATGTTAGTACCTGCTGCAGCTGCCAAACACTGAAGTAGTACGAGCAAATGTTTTTATACATTGCACTTAGAGGTTTACAAAGTATTCTTCATCTGGGGAAAGGTTCAACAAATTAGAGCATATAGAGTATGTATGTGATATATAGAGAGTATGTGAGTATGTGTGTGTGTGTGTGTGTGTGTGTGTGTGTGTGTGTAGTGTATATATACTATATATAATACACTATTGTATATGACATTATTATATAATATTATGAATAATATATTATATAATAATACATAATATATTATATTATATATAATATCAGATTATATATAATAACAATATAATAAAATATATAACACACTCTACGTGTATATATATATACACACACGTAGAGTATATATGTGATAGAATACTACTGCGCTATCTGAAATGATGAAGGGGATGGCTGCAGAAAATCCTGCAAACACTTGTATGAACTGATGCAAAGTGAAGTGAGCAGAACCAAGAGAACAATTATTATTAATTACTAAATTAATATTTAAATAAAATTAATTAAAATTAAATAAATTAAATACATGAACTTAAATAAATACATAAAATAAAATAAATATTAATATTAATATTGCAGCAACGGCATTGTAAAAACAAACAATCTGAAAGGACTGAATGCTAATTAATGCTGTGATCGACCATGATTCCACAACAGTTAGCATTTACATAGTGCTTTAAGGTTTGTAAAAACTCCCTTTACAAATATGATCTCATCTGATCCTCACAACAACCCTGGGAGGGAGGTGTTATTATCATCCCTACTTTACAGATGAAGAAACTGAGGCAAAGGGGTTAAAGGATTTGTTCAAGCTCATACAGCTTGGAATGAGTTGAGGCAGAATCTGAATTCAGCTTTGCCTAACTCTAGGTCCAACATTAATCATTGTACCTCCTGGCTGCCCATCTTCATGATGACAAATCAAGCTACCTGTGCCCTGACAGAGAAGTGATGTCCAAATATGTAGAATGAGATACTTATTTCTGAATATGGTCAATAAGCAAATTTGTTTAATTAATATTTATATATATGTATGTATATATATATGTATGTACATATATACATATATATATTTGTTACAAAGGTTTTGTTTTTCTTTTTTCAGTGTTTGTGGGAAGGGAATAATTGTATGTTAATTGAAAAAAATTAATTAAAAACCACTTTATATACATTATCTCATTTGAACCCCCAAAATAATCCTATTAGGTAGGTACTATAAGTATTACTATCCCTGTTTTACAGATGGGAAAACTTATGCACAGTGAAATTTAGCGACTTGCTTATGGCCTCACAGCTAATAGGTGCCAGATTTCTCCTGAATCTAATTCCAGTGCTCCTTCCATTATAACAAAATGGCCTTGGGCTGGCTAGGTGGTGCAGTGAATAGAGACCAGCCCTGGAGTCAGAAGGACCTGAGTTCAAATTTTACCTCAGACGCTGGACACATAGCCGTGTGACCTTGGGCAAGCTACTTAACCCCACTTACCCTTCCCTCTCCCCTCCAAAAAGCAAAAACAAACAAACAAACAATTTAAAAATGGCTTCTTGGAATAAATCATACATAAAACAAAGCTCTGCTTCTAAAAAAGGTCTCATGCTCAAATGCTACAGGAATACCCAACATGCAGCATTTCCTCATCCAAGATGGCAAAAGTGGATGGACCTGGATGGACGTGGAATAAAGAAGAGCTGAGTTCAAATGTGACCTAGACACTTGACATTTACTACTTGTTTGATCCTGGACAAGTCACTTAAGCCCAGTTGCCTTGAAGAAAGAAAGGAAGAAAGAAGGAAGGAAGAATAGCAAGAAACAGAGTCCCCTCCTAACCTAACTATATTTCAGAAACAATCTCTAGACTAGTTTTTCCATCCTTTGATGATGGGAAGGATATTCACTGCTAGTTTAACAGCATTTCCAATTTTTTTTAATGGCTGTAATATGTTTCCTAATTAATCTATTCCTCAAAGGCATTTATTCATTGTTTATTTGTTGTCTTATGTTAGAATTTAACTAATTTAAAATTAAATAAATTGATGCATTTATTTTTAATCATTAAATTTTTATTTAATAATTTTCTTGGATTTTTAAATTAAATTGTTATTATTTTAATTATTCATTATTAATTCATTTATACCTATTCTGTTTAATATTTCTCAGAAGAGCTTAAAGTATTTTTCATCCAAGAGCTTATTTCAAACATTCTTGTTACTAGAAGTCCCTCCCCAGGAATCTTGGGTAAACACTGAGCTCTCCTGGGTTTCCTTATAAATGTAACTGCTTTACCAGGGAATCATGATAACAAAACCAACCCACCAGAAGATGTAGCCAATAAAATCTTCTTCAGAAATGAAGAGAAAAGATAAAATTATAAAATACAAGTCAATAGAGAAATGGAATTGACTTATAAAAATTCACCCCCAATTAATCAGTTCATTAATTAATTGTATAAAATGGTACACACTTCTATAAGCATCTGATTAATAAGAACAGAGTTTAAATTAATCATAAGATCATAGATTTTAGACAGGAAGGTAGTTACAGGCCATTCAGTCCAACCCTATAATTTTCCAAAAGAAGAAGCAGAGGCCCAGAGAGATGGATGTCTTGCCCAAGGTGACAGTTGATCAGTATCTGAAATGAGATTTGAACTCTAGCCTCCTTGACTCTAAATCCAATACTATTCCACCTCCACTGTGTAGCCTTTCAACTCTTCAAACAGGGAAACTGAGGGACTAAGCCAGGAGCGGAAAAACTGAGATTATGGAATTATCTCATAATGTAGCTAAAACTCAAATGAAGGTTTCCTGATTCTCAGACTTTGAAGCCTCGCATATGAAGAGATTGTGTTTGTTATTGAAATTACCAACATACTCACATCTGCATAAATGTTGGTCCCATATACTGGAGCCCAATACGATGGTTCATTCTTACAGTGGGCTGGACAACGAATTCTGAAATGACAACACGTTTTTTATTCTTCACATTAAATGACAAGAGAAAACCAAAATAGATTCTGAGGGCTCCTCTGCCCACCTGCATTTCTTTTTCCCATTCGTAATCTCCCTGGGACCTAATAAAACCCTTTTCTTGGCTACTCTCTAATGAACTTGGCAGTATTGGGGCCTTTTCCTCCTATTAATTGTGAGATCCCTGTGGGAGAGAACTAGCTCTCATGTAAACTCTGACCTTCCCAGTGCCCAGTACATTTCTCTGCAGGTTGTAATAAATGCTTGTTTTATTGCGCTCTAAGTTTTCAAATTTTGTTCTCTCTCATAGAAAGGTATCAAGAGTCAACTGCAAGAAGGAGAAATATTTTCCTCCCCTCCTCCCCATTGTATTTGCCAATAACGGTGAGGGCCATCTCTTCTTCTAGATCATCTCAGAACAAAGAATTTCAGACTTTAGACTTGATAAACAAGACATTCATTTTACACAGCTAAAATTGATGCTCTTCTTAAAATGGCTCTAAAAATAGCTCAAAAAAAGTCTGTAGATAAGTTTATATTGCACCTAATGTCCCCAGTTTCTGAGTAGATGCTAATTTGAAAGTCACAAACTGGACTTCTTTGTCACAAGGGATGGTTCTATTGCTGGAGAGAAGCAGTGATTGTAAAGTAAGAGCAATGTTTAAAAAAAGAACACAGATCAAACTTTTTTAAAATGATTTAAGAATCACATAGCGCAATATTTTGGTGAAAATGAAATCTGACCCCCCCAGTCTCTTAACTCCCAAACTAATATAGCAATGTATATAATAAAAAAGCAATTTAGAGTCCACAGAGGTGTATCTAAACACCACAGTAAGCCTGAGACAAATCTTTTTTTTCACTACAAGTGATTTCAATGAAAACCTACCATAAGTCATTGTGTAAATTTTTTTAATGGTTTAGGATTATGAAAATACATGTGTGTGTCCATGTGTTATGTGTATGTGTGTGTAAGAAAGAAAGAGAGGTAAGCAAGAATGAGAGAGAGGGAGGGTGAGAGAGAGAAACACACTCACACACACACACACATACACACACACACATATACACACACACACACACTGAAAGAGATGAACGGGAGAGAATAAAACAGACAGAATGCAACATTGGAAATTCACAATAAATGAAAAGTCTTGCTTATTCTACAAGTAAATTGCTCTATATAAACTAATACCATTCCATAAGAAATTCCCCAACTTTATCTCCAAATCACTCGGAAGTGTTAGGTTAAATCGAGATCTCACTGGAAACCTCTGATAATGAAGGAGAATAAGCATCAGCCCAGGAGACTAAATGTCCCTGAACCTGACTCTGGTCACCCCTCGTCCTTCCTCGGTGTGGTAGAGACGTGTTAGAATGTCACCACACTGAAGGAGCACCAGCCATCCCAGGCACAAGTGTGGGCACTGAGTCAGCTCCCCAGGTGGAAGCATTACCTTGGACAATGTTTCATTGGCTTCTCAAACTGACACAACTCAGCAACCGTGCTGTAACAATCCAGGTCCTGCACTGTGGGAACAAACACGATAGAGGATGAGAAAGTCATGAGCAAGTCATTTTCCCTATCCTATAAAATGAAGGGCATGAATTTGTTGTTGTTCAGCTGTTTCTGTCATGTCTGACTCTCCTGACTCCCATTTGGGGTTTTCTTGGCAAAGATACTGAAGTGATTTGCCATGTCCTCCTACAATTCATTTTACAGGTGAGGAAATTCAGGCCAACAAGATTAAGTGACTTGCCCAGGGTCACACAGCTAGTAAGTGTCTGAGGGCAGATTTTAATTCAGGTCTTCCTGGCTCCAAGGATGCACTCTGTCTAAGGTGCCCGGTAGCTGCCACAGGGCAAGGATTTGATCATCTCTAACAGCCTTTCTTGTTCTAATGTTCTATGAATTGTTAATACATAAAACAGCTACCTTTACCATTAGCAGATAGGGAAAGTCTATTCTAAAAGTGATATGACCCATCTAATGTCCCACAGCTTGGCAGCAACAGAAGCTAAATTGTGACTCCCACCCTAGTACTCTCAATTGAATAAGCATTTTAAAACATTTACTTATGCGCAAGACACTTCAGGGATTTTCCAGTAGAAATCTAAATTAATTTTTGTTATCTTACACTGTGGGTGGATAGCTGGAGTTGAAATCAGGAAGACCCCAAATTCAAATCCAACCACAGACATTTACTAGCTGTGTGATCCTGGGCAGGTCACTTAAAATGGGGATTGTCATAGCAACTACCTCCCAGGGTTGTTTTGAAGAACAAATGAGGTGAAATCTGTAAAGCATTATGTAACTCTTCAAAGGTTATATAAATACTACCTAGTATTATATGCCAGCTAGAGGCTTACCTGTTACTTTGGAAACCATGAATGAGTTCGAAGCCTTGTATTTACTGTAAAACAAAACCAACAGAAAATGATCAGCATAATCCCATTCTAAAATCTGACTGAGATCCCATATAGCCTCTTCCAGCTCTGACATTCTATGTTTCTGCCTTCTAAACTGCACACAAACTATGGACGGGCTACAAATGCCAAGTCTGATTGGCTCTCCAGGAATCAGAGAGATAGACTGAAAAATGGGGGCAGCTTTGGGGAGTGCTGGGAGCAAATGCAAGGGGCTGGTGAGGAAATGAACCCAAGAACAGTAAAGATTCACAGTAACAAATAGTGGGAAATTAGGAGGTTGGGTTAGATAAGGAGCCTGTGGCATAGCAGACAGAGTGCTGGATAATTGGGGAAACCTTGATTCAAACTTGTTTTTAAAAGTTACTAGCTTTCAGACCATGGGCTTAACCCCAAAGCTAAGACCACTTAACTGCTTAGAGCCCTGTCATCAGTAAAATGGGGATAATAGTATTTGTATTACTTATTTCCCAGGACTATTTTGGAATTAAATGTGGGTAATGGATACAAAGTACTTTGTAAACCTTAAAGTGTTATTATAATTATTAGATGAATTCTTTATTCCTACCCAGAACTACAATTATATGAATATACTGTAAGAGCAGCTTCAAGTGTCTTCACCATAAAGATCATAAGCCTATTTATCTTTAAGAGGGTCATGGAATCTTCCACCCTTGTTCCCATTCCATCCCTTTTTCTCCAGTAGACTGCCTCTTCCATTACCCCCACTCTCATTTATGCTCAATCTCTTCCTGTCTCTCGGCTATTCCTATTGTACCTCAAACACACTGTATTTCCTAGTAGCTTTAAAAAAACAACAACCACCTCCTTTGATCCACCCATCCCTGATCATTTTTATCCTTTACCTCTTTTCCCCTTCAAAGCTGAACTCTTTGAGACCCCTGAGAAACATTCAGTGCCTCCCCCTCTCTTTCCACTGTCTTCAAAACTCTCTGCAGTAAAAGCTTTCATTCAATTGAAACTGCTCTCTCCAGAGTGACCAATTACCTCTCAGCTGCCGAATCTAACAGCCTTTTCTCAGTCTTCATCTGTCTTGACCTTTCTGTATGTAATCTTGTTAAAAATTTATGATTTTAATATTTTTTTTAAAAATGCTTTTAGTTCCAAATTCCCTCCCTCCCTCCCCTATCCATTGTGAAGTCAAGAAATATGCTATCCATTATCTATATGTACTCTTTGACACGATCAATCACCCTCCTTTCCTGGACACTGTCTCCTAAGTTTTTATGTTGTTTTTCTCTCATTCTCTTCCTACCTGTCTGACCAGTCATTTTCAAGCTCTTTTATTGAATTTTTGTCCATCTTGTGCCCATTAATGATGAGTTTCCCCCAACATTCTATCCTAGGCCTCTTTTTTCTTCTCCCTCTATATTAGCTTGCTTGGTGATCTCATCAGCTCCAATGGTTTCAAGTAAGACCTCTGCAGATGACTCTGAGATTTGTCCATTCCTATCCACTCTCCTGACCTCTAGTTTCATACCACCAATTGCTTTGGGCATCAAGAATTGGATATTCCATAGATGTCAAAAACTGTACTTGTGTTCTTTCCCCCCAAATCCTCCCCTTTTCCAAACTTCCCTACTTCTGTCATCCTCCCAGTCACCCAGGCTTACAATCTTGGGAATGATGCCACCAATATCTCATTTACATTCACCCCACATAGACAACCTGTTGTTCTTACCTTAACAACATCTCTCCTATATGCCTCCCTCTCTCTACTCTCATAGCTGCTATCCTAGTGCAAACCCCCATGCTTGGACTATTATAATAGTCTTCTGCTTGGTCTCCCTGTCTCAAGTCTCCCTGCCTCCAATTCATCCTCCACTCAGCTGCTAAAGTAATCTTCCTAAAGCCTAGGGGTCTGACTGGGTCGCCATCTACTCAGTAAATTCCATTGACTCTCTATGACAGCGGTTCTCAATCTGTAGATTGTGACCCCTTTGGAGGTTGAACAACCCTTTCACAGGGGTCACAGGGGTCGCCTAAGACCATCGGAAAACACACATTTCCAGATGGTCTTAGGAACTGAGACACCACTCCTTTATCTGTCTCCATGCGGGTCCGCCCACATGCAGATATGCCCACAGATGAGTATTAAAGGGCTGTAGCATTAGGAAGGTTGAGAACCACTGCTCTATGACCTCCAGAATCAAAAATAAAATTCTCTGTTTGGTTTTTAGAGCAAAAAGCACACTGGTCCCATCTGACGTTTCCAGATTTCTTATCCTTTCCTCCCCTCTACATGCTTCATTTTATTGCCACCAACCTTCTTGCCATCCCTAGAACACAACACTCCAGCTGCTGACTCCATTCTTTTTGGTTCTTCCTGATGCCTGGAATGCTCTAGATCCTTCTCATCTCCACTTCTGGCTTCCCTGGCTTCAAGACTTAACTCACATCCCACCTTCTGCAGCAGACCTTTCCCAAGCCCACCAGTGGTTCATGCTTTCCCTTCTGAGATCACCTTCAATCTACCCCTGTATATATCTCATATCACCTAGTTGCTTTCATGCTTGTCTCCTCCATTCAAATGTAAGCTCCTTGAGGAGAGAGACTCATTTTGCTTTTCTTTGTATACCCAGTGGGTGGCACACAATAAGCAATAAATAAATGTTTGTTGATTAAGAAAATGACTAAAGTAACTATTTCATTTGTCAGTGCTTTTAAAAAATATCTTTGGTTTATGCAAAGGGACTAAATTCTCTTTAAAAAATAGCATGAAAAAATAAATAAATAAAAATAAAATAAAACAAAACAAAAAAATAAATATAAAATAGCATGGCTAAGTGAAAGAGAGAGAGGAGGGAAGAAGCTATAATTCTAAAAGAATTGAGATAAAATCCAAGTCAAGAATTACCTTAAAGATGTAATGCCATTCCTTTCAGACCGCACAAAAAAGGGCACCCGCCCATTCCTGGTGATGTCAACCAGTCCTCCTTTATCGTCTATGATACCAAAATGGATGGCAGCACGGCATATGCTGGATGACTAGGTTAAAAAACAGCTCAGAGTCAGAGAGCCAATCTCGATGGAAAACCCTTCCAAGAAAGTATATTTTTACACTGGAAGTTTTAACAGAGGGTATTAGTTGAGCTTTGCAAAGATGGTTATTACAGATTGAATTGATGCAGAGATATTTCATTCTACAATACTAGTACCATTTTGCTTTTCTCTGGGCTTTTTATTCCTCAAAAATCTCAAGATCAGAAAAATCTTAAAATAAAGATGATCAAGGACAAAGTTTCTCCCTCCCAACTTAGGAGGGGTGGAAACCAGACCTGTCACTTGATTTGTTCAGCTGAGAAAACTCCCGCTACCAATGCAGGTTGGCACCTTTTCCACAACTTCTGGTCTTAGAGAATTAGCTAAAGCAGTGAAAAGGAGGTACAATGACTTGGCCAGGATCCTGCAGCCAGCACATGTCAGAGGTGGACCCTGAGCCTACATTTTCGTGGCTCCACAGTCAGCTCGCTCTTGACTATGCCCTATATATGGTTTTGTTTGTTTATTTGTTGGTTTGTTCATTCATTCATTTGTTTGAAGGCTGATCTAGTTTCCTAACCTTGTTGTGAGACTTTAGGGAATTCTTGAAGGTCAACTCTCTAAAGCCCAGGTGCACCATTCTATGAGTAGATAAGAAAGCCTTTCCACATTACAATGGCCATGTTTTCTGTTTCCATAAAATTTGACCCAAGCTACTTAAGGGGGCAAAGAACAGCACTTACACTTTCATAAAAGAGAGTTCCAAAAATTTTCGCCTTGTTGTTGAAACATCCTGCCGGGCACTGATACCTGATTTAGAGGGAGACAAAAGCAACACATTTCTCAGGAGTAAATACTTTATTTAATTGTTATGCCAATGACTTAGTCCTTTCTAAGCTCATTTTCTACAAGTGCCCTTTCCAAAAACCTTGGTTGACTTTGAATTTGTGATAGATTCTGATGAAAGTTAGGTTTAAATCTTAATCACTATGCCCTTCAATTTCACATATAAAGTTGAAACAAATGAATTATGGACGCAACAGTAATAGTTAATCCACTTAAAAGCCAGTTTTATGCACTTTAAAGACGTCATTTGGGGCAGTTATGTAGTATGGCGGACAGAGGGCTGGGCCAAGAGTCAGGAAAACTAGTCTTCCTAAGTTCAAATGTGACTTCAGATCCTTATTAGTTGTGTGACCCTGGGCAAGTCACTTCACCGTGTTTGTCTCAGTTTACTCATCTGTGAAATGAGTCGGAGAAGGGAATGTCAAACCACTCCAGTACCTTTGCCAAGAAAATCCAAAATGGGGTCATGAAGAATTGGACATGACTGAAACAACTGAGCAACTATAAAGAAAGACATGATTTACAGACAAACAACAGCAAAGGTCCTAGATAATCTCCAAGGTCCGGTACAGTTCTGACTATAAAAATTCAATAAAGCTAGAAAGAAGAGATCTTCAAGGGCTTATTGAGTGTAACTCCCCCACCGCCCCCCCTTCATTTTGCAGATGAGGACACTGAAACTTAGAGATGGTAAGTGACTGCCTGGGATCATATAAGTAGTGACAGACTTAGGATTTGAATCCAGGTTTTCTGACTATAATGTTGAGCATGCTAAAGTCCTGCTGACTTTGATGTTCTAGGTTCACTGTTCTTGTTCTGACTTCAGTGTTCTAAGGTTCTTTCAGCTTTAATGTTCTTGGTTCTTGGTTCAGCGTTCTAATGTCCTTCCAGCTTCGATGTTCTAGGTTCAGTGTTCTAAAGTCCATCTAACTTTCAGGTTCTAGGTTCTAGGTGAGTATTCTAAGGTCCGTCTCACTTTCATGTTCTATGACTCTGTGAATCAATGTTCTATGTATCATCCTTACCTTTGCTATACTTAAAAATCATAAAGCGTTATTTCTTTTAAAATATCCTACAATTTGAACTTTTTCTCTAGCGCAAAGATCTTTCCTGCAGTTAATCTAAACTGGTTTTAAAGTTCTCACATTATCTCTTCTTCAGAATGAAGTCTGCAGGGTCTGCAGGGTACACAGATTGTTTTCCAAGTAATAATAATAATACAAGTAATGACATTTATGTAGCACTTACAGCACTTTAAAATTATTAAACAGTTAGTAAAACACAATAGTGTTTTACTAATCTCTTAAACAAGAATGAGTATCTAGGGGTGGCTAGGTGGCGCAGTGAATAGAGCACTGGCCCTGGAGTCAGGAGTACCTGAGTTCAAATCCGGCCTCAGACACTTAACACAAAAAAAATAGCCGTGTGACCTTGGGCAAGTGACTTAACCCCAACTGCCCTCCAAAAAGCAAAAAGAAATAAAATTTAAAAAAAAAAAAAGAATGAGTATCTACCCAGGTAGGTAGAAACAGAGATATTGGGTTTAAACCTAGATTGAAGGACTTGAGTTCAAATCTGTACTCAGACACTTAATGCAAAAAACTAGCCATGTGACCTTGGGCAAGTCATTGCCCTACCTTTCCCCCTCCAAAAAGGAAAAAATAAAAAACTTCTTGGGCTCTAAATGGTGAAGTGAAGAGAGTACCGGACCTGAGTTCAAATGTGATCTCAGACATTTGACACACTTACTAGCTGTGTGCCCTCAGGCAAGTCACTTAAGCCCAATTGCTCTGCCTTCCCCGTTCAAAAAATAAAAACTAGGTCAACAGAAAAAGAATATAAATCTGTGCCAAGCACTGACTAAATGGTGGCTGTCAACTAGGACCCATGAGTCATTATGGTCGTGCATCACTTTTAATGTGAAATAAGATTGGAGTTGTATTCTTGTTAAACTTGACACCTAAGTTGTATTAAAATATCACAAAACTCATTTTTCACAAAGACTGTGCTGCATCATATTGGTCTCTGAATGAACTAAAAGGCTTTTAATAAAGGCATCAGCTACAAGAAAGTCAAAACAAAAGTTTACCTGTTGCATGTGGACCCTTTACACTTGTCCCTCATTTTGGTCTCACACTTGATGATTTGTGCTAGAAGTAAAAAAATAAAAAACATCTGAAAAAGAGAGTAAGGGAGAAAAAACTAGAAAAACCAACAAATCTAAACCTCCCAAATAATGCAAAAATAGAAACTTTGAAAGTCAAAGAAGAGGTAAATAAAATTGAAAGCAAAAAAAGCCTTATTGAAACTAGTTTTTTTGTTGTTTTTTTTAACCTAACAAAATAGACAAGCTATTAGGAAATTTGATCACAGAAAGAGAGGAGAAAAAGAAAGAAAAATAGGAAGGTTAGTAAAAGAGAATGCCAGATTATCAAAATAAAAATGAAAAGGGAAATCTGAAACAGTTGAACAGGATTAAAAAAGAAAGAAACAAAGGGAAATCTCTCCAGAAGAAGACACCTTCTGCAATCCAGCCACTGACTGGCAGGTTTGGGAAGGGTTGCCTTTCACAAGGAGGGGCAGTTACTTCAGCCTCTCTTTTTAGGGAGCACTGCACTGAATTCTTAATGTAAGCAATGAGGCAAAAGCGTTTTCATACAAAAACTTTTCTCATGAAACACATGGATTGAAACAATACTAGAAACTGAGATGGAAAAAAATCAACCCATCCCAAGGCCGAATTCAAATTTAGATTCAAGTCTCTGGCTTTTATGCAATTGCCTTTCCTGCCACCATTTTCTCAATAAAACCCTCTCTGATGCCCTGGCTAGGAGTCATTTCTTCCTCCCCCAAACTCCCAAAGCCATGAGTCTATGGTTTTTTTGTGACCCATCTTTTACAGGAAGCCTTTCCCAACCTCTCTCAATTCTAGTCCTTCCTTCTAGTCTATTAGCTATTTCTTAGGTATCCTATATATAGCTTGTTGGCATATATCTGTTTGCATGTTGTCTCCCCCATTAGATTGTAAGCTTCTTGAGGGCAAGAACTGTCTTTTACCTCTTTTTGTATCCCCAAAACTTAGCACAGTACCTGAAAATATAGTAGGTACTTAATAAATGTTTATTGACTGAATGATTGTCCTTGACTCCTCTGTTCATGGACATGGCCCTACCTTGACCCTAGGCTTTCATAAGAGTTCTCTGATCATTGGAGTGACTAATTGTGACTTTAATGAAACTGTTGATGAGTCATTTGAGAGATGGTGGGCTAGAGGTAAGAAATGAGTCATGCATTGTCGTGCAGACAATGTATCATTGTTTCTTCTGGTGGGTTGTCATTTGGGAAGAGACGGCACCACAAAGAGGAAGAAAAGAACATCCTTAAAACAAAGTAGCTAATTTTGTGAAAGAAAAAATAGGACTCTCGTCTTACTCATCCTTATATTCTTCATAGCACCCAGCACAGTTCCTAGGAATCTATCTTCAGTTATATATTAAGGCGTCTGACTTAAAAAGAAGGCCACCCAAGTGCACCCCAGGTACAGGATTCTTACAGTGTTCAATAAAAATAAAGTCATTAATTCCTTTAAAAAAATAAAGAAACAAGAAAGGTCTAGGGTTTTGCTTTGACACTCCACCCTACTGCCCAGTATTTGCCTCTTGGAGACTTCTCAATACCCTCGAGCCACTCGACCAATCCAAGGGTTGTTTCCAATTGGAATGGGGGCGGAGAGAACAAGGGCGTCTCTTACTCATATAATTGTCCGCAGTGGTTTTCTTGGGCTTGGTGGGTTTGGTTACTCTTGGTTGGACCCATACGTGTTTCTCCTCAGGAATCTGAGACATTTCCACCTCGTTCGTCTCATCAGTCTCAGGCTTCTGAACGTAAGTCTCATCTTATTAGTTGCAGGAAACAAGAACATAACATGTTAGTGTTAAAAATCAAATGCATTCTGGAGAAAGATATATGTGCATATGTGTGTGTATGTGTGTGTTCCAAAAGTCCCCCCAAAGAACTTGACATATTAGTGTTAAAGTCAAATGTATTTTGGATGTGTGCACACATACACACATACATACACACACTGTCCCAAAAGTCCACTGAAAACTTCTCATTGCAATAAGACTTTTGGGACACACTGTATATCTTATTCATGAGAGGTTTTATTTCACACACACACACACACACACACATATACACACACACACACACACAAGATTCATTTCTAAATTGCTAGACACCTTTCTGTATGTAAGCTCATACAAAAGAGATTATGCCAGGTACAATTCTATTAGGAAATGGGAAGTAGTCTGGTAATATTCATAGCGATTGCTTTGTACCTAAGAACAACAGGCGTGACATTTCCTAGGACGTCAGATTTGGGGCTGGAAGGAGCTTTGGAGGTCATTCAGTTTTTATATGGGAGGAAACCGAGGTTGCAGGATTTGCCAAGGTCATCAAAGTAAGAAATAATGGAGCTGGGACTTTAACCCAGAACCTCTAACTCTTCATCTAGCAATAAGGTCATTGAATCATTGAATTATTGTGATTTTCTTTCATCATTCTTGACTCCAGAATTTCCCATTCTGGCATAAAAGGAAACAGAAAGCCTATTTGTCTACTGAATTTGTCATTCAGAGAAATGTGCACTCCCTGTGGACCCTGAGAACAGTTTGGGACCATCACCATCTCTGAGCCAGAAGTTCTATTTAAATCACACCCAGAAGTTCTCAAAAGGACACAAGTGACTCAGTGAATAGAGCACCAGCCCTGGAGTCAGGAAGACCTGAGTTCAAATGTGACCTCAGACACTTGACAAGTACTAGCTGTGTGACCTTGGGCAAGTCACTTTATGCCAAATGCCTCATCTCCAAAAAAAAAAAAAAGGACACACAATCTGAGAGGAAGGAATGAGAATTGAAAGAGATAAGCAGCAACAGAGGAGATAACCCTGACCCCACCTGGGACAAAATGAGCTGATCCAGAAATGATCCATGGCTAGACACAACAGGCAAAGGGAGGGAGCAAAAGGAGTTCTGGGCTGTAGCTGAGAAGGGAGAGGTCCAAAGGGTCCTCTGGAGCCCTCCATGTGACTAAGAGCAGAGGAATTATGTTGAAACTAACGGCTGTAACCATCTCTTCCCACACTGAGGGAAGTCCCCCCGCCTCCCCGCAATGGCCTGCTCTTTCCCCAGCTTACTGTCCCTGTGAGTATCCAATAACAGATATTACCCCGTGTCTTCTAATTAAACATTTCCTGAGTCTTGATTTTTGCCTCATACATAAAGAGGTCAGGGGTTAGCTAGAGATAAAATAATCCAAAATTCTACATGTCGACTCCTCCCCTCACTCACTCCCTAAATTTGAGGAGTCGGAAAAGGCTTTTTTTTTTAATTAAGGGAAAAAACAACCGTAACAGACACTTGAAGAAAAAGAAGAGAATTGTGTTCACGTCTATGTTCGATGCTCTGCAGACATTCTATTTGCAAACGCTACTCAGGTCAGCGCTTGCTACGTCTTGCTGGTTTCCTTCATTCCCTTGAATGCAGCTAATAAAAAGTTTGTTTTCCATTGAAAAACAAAAAAAGGTGTAAGGAGAATAAGCCAGGCTTTCTTCCTTGAGCCTTCCAGATTTTTATACCTCATAATCCAAGCTTTATTGAGTCTAATGTAGGTCAGTGAGTCAGTCAGAAACCTTTGAATACATACTGTGTGGAGAGAACTATTGCTAAGAAACTGAGGACAATCCTTGCCCTTGAAGGAATCAAAACCCAGTCGGAGGATGGAAAATTCACATGTAAGAAAGTAATAAGGACACTTGACTGAATAACATGCTTTCTATTTTAATAGAGTGGAACCAAGGAGCCCTACAGTCAGCCAGGGTAGCTCTGGGGAATTTCCATTCCCAAGTTCATTACAGGGTTTTCTTTAGACCGCCTTGACCTCTGGGCAGGTCTGCTAAGGGGGGAGATGAAGAGCTAAGAGGAATGTGGGAAGGGCACCTTCTAGAATGAATTAGCATTAGGGTTTTTTTTTTTTTATCTTAACCTGCATTTTCATCTGTGTGAAGAGCTGAGTATAGTCACCTTTTCCACCAACATAAAAGCAAAGCACCTAGAACTTAGAATATTCAAGAATGTGGGAAATTAAATGACATGCCTATTGTCAGGACTCAAACTCCAGGCTTTTCTGACTTCCTGATTCTAACCATTATACCTCACTGCCTCTTATAAATAATACAATGTCAACATTTGCACAGGGCTTTATATTTTCCAAAAGATGATCACAAAATACCATTTTACTTTCGCTTCACAATTGCCCCCAGGAAATAAGTACAACAACATTAAGTTTAAGAGATGATGGGGGGGGCGGCTAGGTGGCACAATGAATAGTGCACCGGCCCTGGAGTCAGGAGGACCTGAGTTCAAATCCGGCCTCAGACACAACACAAAAACTAGCCGTGTGACCTTGGGCAAGTCACTTAACCCCCAACTGCCCTCCAAAAAAAAAGCAAAAAGAGATGATAGGAAAGGAACAGGGTACAATAGAGTTAAATGACCCAGGTTCAAATCCTGGCAGTGTCATTTACTACCTATATAAGATTGGGGCAAATCATAACTTCTCTGGTCTGAGTTTCTTCATCAGCTAAATGAGGGGATTGGGCTGGATGACTCCCAATGTCCCTTCCAATTGTAATTCTATGAACCTATTATAGGATGGCCTCAAAGCCTAGAGCTCATTTTTCAGTCATTTCCAACTCTTCTTGACCCCATTTGGGGTATTTGTTAGTAAATATACTGGAGTGGTTTGTCATTTCCTTCTCCAATTCATTTGACAGATGAGGAAACTGAGGCAAACAGGGCTAAGTGACTTGCCCAGGGTCACACAGCTAATAAGTGTCTGAGGCTGGATTTGAACTCACAAAAATGAATCTTTCTGACTCCAAGACTGGAGTTTTAGGTATCTGAGGCCAGATTTGACCTCAAGAAGATGAGCCTTCCTGATGACACTGGTCTCCTCATTGCCCTAGGTAGGTATGCTAACTACATCCAAGAACTTGGATAGGAAAAAAATTTAAATCTTTATTTCCATATAATTGGTCTCCTTTGTGATTATATACTTTGTTTCAAGAGTTTAAAAAAATAATCTTCTGAGAAGGGGTCTATTAGTTTTTTTTAGAGATTTCATAGAGATCTCACAGGTGCCCAAGGGACCCTTAATACAAGATGAGCTAAGAATCCCTGTCTCAAACTGTCAAGTCAGCCTCTGGCAAAAGGTACACAGCTTGGCTGGGGATGAAGAAGGAAGGAAGTCACCAGAACCACCCTAGACTTCTAATACATGACTATTTGTTCTGATTCAGCCTCCAGGGATGCATATTGCATTAAATATAATACACTTCAACTCAATCCTCTCACACCAAGGAAAACCTGGCTCTTTCCTTTGGGAAATGTTTCCCCTTTCAATTGTTAAAAAAAAAAAACTGTCTGGGAACAAACAGGGAATCTTTTTTTTAAAGACTTGAGACAGTGTAATTTCAACAAAGACTGAATATGTACCAAAATATTCCTAAAGTCACCTCTCAGTGCCCCAGGCCAGAGGTGTCAAATTCTGACCAAAAAACTCCCCACTGCAGCCCAAACCAGATTGAATCATAACTGGGAAATGTTTAACAAAATAAATACAAAACATAGATAATGTTAATTTGTGGTTTTCTAGGTCCACATGTGGCCAGCATGGAACACTTTAGAGGGTGGCAGCAACAAAGGGGGTGCCCTCTGATTACAGAATGAATGATTACCATGGATGTAAGGGAATATTACTGTGCAATGAGAAATGACAAACATGAGGAATGCCAGAAAACATTGGAAGATTTGCCTGAACTGAGGCAGAGTGAAATAAGAACCAAAAGGATCATGTTGACAAGGATGATGACAAGCTGAATAGAAAGTGAAAAGCCACTGTTGAATGCAAACATCAGGACGGACTATCTGACTCTGATCCCACTGGCCCCATTGTTGGCACAGATATAAACCAGTTTCCCCGTTGCTGTACCTGGAGCCAGCTGTTCTGATACCTGGTGTCACTGGTCACCTCAGCCTCCTCTAGCCTTCTTTACGGGACTTTCACTTGTTATGCAAAACAACTTATCTAACAGCTTGAGAGGTTATGGCTCCTGTGACACTCCCTCCCGGTTGAAATATATTCAACTTTGCCCTGCCTCCCTTGGGCACTCCAATACTTTGGTGATGAATGGTGCCTCAAATTGCCTTGAGTAAAGACCCCAGTTTTTGCTACTCTTGTAACCTATTCTTTTCAAGTGGATACCAGTGATAGTCCTAGATAAAAAATAGGGAACCGTTCCTGCCTCCTTTAACAGAGAGGTGGCAGGCTACTGGAGCAGAACATTATACACATTGTGCAGAGGACAATTTGTAATTGTAATTTGGGGTGGGGAGGCCCCTAAATGTTCTTCTTTGTTTCAAGGAAATTCATTGAAGGGGGAGAAGGGCCCAGTAATTTCCAGAAATAACTGGAATATCAAATCAAAAGGCATCAGTAAACCATTTTTCATTGAAAAGCTCATACCTCGGTAGCAGAGATTATTTCTGCAGCCTCCACCATAACTGGGTGGACATTCAGAGCAGGGCCGGCCATTTCTATATGGAGCTTCTCCAATCCAATTTCCCCTGAAGAGAAGCAGAAAATAACTCTCAAACATAACTCCAAGACCTTCGTGAGTTCCATTGCCACAGACGGGCCAGGTACCTGACTCTGGCCTGGCCTGAGATCTCCAAACTGCAACCCCGAAGGCATCAGGAATTAGGGGGAAATGAATGTTTCCACTGTTTGTAAGACGGCAGACAGTATTCGAAACGGAAGACAAAAAAAAAAAAAAAGACTGCTGGCCTGGGCTCTTTCCATGAACTTATAGTCTGAAGCTTTCGAGCACAGACGGCGGCTGAGTAAATGGACAGAGATACAGTGAGGCCCCTTTTCATTCCACAACTGTGCAGTCAGTTTGTGTTTGCCCTGAAATACCAGCCCGGCCACAAATCCACCAATGTTTCTTTAGTCCCAGGACTGAAACGGCACCCAACACACGCTGGGCTCAGACAGAAAGTGTTTCCATTTTAAAGTCTGCAGAATTTTCCCCTCTTAAAGCCATTTCAGAAATAAAAAAGCAGGGTTCTCAACCTTAAATGTCAAAAAGCAAAAGTTCAAAAAAGCAACTCATACTGTAATAACAAGGTTGTAAAGACTTCGTAAACTCGCCGACAGGCTTAAGAACCTGGTGCCCAGCAAACAGTAGGGCAGCCAGGTGGTGCGGTGCATAGAGCACCAGGCCTGAAATCAAGAAAACCTGAGTTCAAATCCAGCCTTAGATACTAGTTTCCTCATCTGTAAAATGGGCTGGAAAAGGAAATGGCAAACCACTCCAGTATCTTTGCCAAGAAAACCTCAAACAGGGTTGCAGAGACTCAGACGAAACTATAATGACCGAACAATGACAACAACAATTAATGCTTATTGACTGACTGACCAATCCCATAACCCGCCATGATTCCAAAGGACCTGAGATGAAGCAAACCACCTCCTGACAGAGAGGAGACTCAGAATGAGACATACATTTTTGGACATGGCCAATGCAGGAACTGATTTGTTTTACTATATGTATTTGCTAAACGTGTGTGTTGGTTTTTTTTTTAATGAATTGACAGGAGAAAATAAATATTTGGTAATTGAGAGAAATTATATTTAAATTTATATCTATAACTATTTATATATTATTTATATATAAATGTATATATTATTTATATATAAATGCATTATTTCTATATAAATGTATATGTTTTTACATATTATTTCTATGTAAAGGTATATATTGTTTATATATTATTTTTATATATAAATGTACATATTACTTATATATTTATATGTTATTTCTATATATAAATATATATATATTAAAGTTTCATTTTAAAAATTTTGTAGGATCAAAAATTTGACTTAGAACTGGGAAGGATCTTCGAGAGCATTTAGTTCAAGATTGTTACTTCACAATGAAGGAAACTGAGGCCTAGAAAGATGAAGTCACTTGTACAACATCCCACAAGCACTAAATAGCAGAGCTGAGATATGACTTTATAGATCTCCCGACTCTAATTGCAGCACACTCTTTGTGAGAGACAGAGTATGCGACCTACAGGATTCTAGCTAGAGAGAAAAGCATTTGGATCAAAGGATTTAGAACCCCAAAGGACCCTGGAGATCATCTAGTCCAGGGCTGGGGAACCTGCAGCCTCGAGGTCATGTGTGGCCCTGTAGGTGCTCAAGTGCAGCCCTGAGGTCACATGTGACCCTCTAGGCCCTCAAGTGCAGCCCCGAGGTCATATGCAGCCCCATAGGTCCTCAAGCACAGCCCTTCACATGTGGCCTCAAGGTCACAGGTTCCCCAGCCCTGGCCTAGGCTAATCCCTTCATTTTACCAAAGAGGCAAATCGAGTGATTTTCCTAAGTCATAGGGGATTAAAAAAGAGTCAGAACTCAAACTTTTGTGCTTTCTTAGACAAAGGGGCAAAAAAATATGGATTCCTGACTACTAGAAATGAGTATAAAATTCCTGTGATCTAAACAGATAAATAAATGGATGGATGGATGGATGGATGGATGGATGGATGGATGAATGGATGGGTGGGTGGGTGGAGGGGTGAAGGGGTAGAGGGGTGGAGAGGTGGAGGGGTGGATGGGTGGATGGGTGGATGGGTGGGTGGATGGATGGATGGATGGATGGATAGATGGGCAGAAGAATACACACATATACATAGTATATATAATTTGCTATGATGTATGGGTATATGTATGTATGTGTGCATGTATATGCAGACAAGGAAAGTACACAGTAAATATAGGTATCATTCATTTATTTGGGTACCTAAAACTCTACCCTGGGTTGGCGCCCCTGCTACACCTCTGTCATTAGAATCGTGTTTGAAGTTAGCATCTAATAACTAGAGTAGCTTTTTTTCCATTTTTATCTCTCTGGCTCCTGCTGTCTTTAGAGACAGGTAAGAGCCCTAGACAATGTGGGAACACATCCTTGAACCTGTACTGGAAGTCAGTGGATGCCTGTGATTCATTTTGGAAATGCGCGTCATAGCCAACTTTCTAGGAACAGGCCTCTTCTTAAAAAGGAAAGTCATTTATCGGCTTCTAGCATGTTTTGAAATACTGTATAAAATACTGCCTGAATACAATAAGCCCACAGCTGTTCTCGAAATACATCACACAGAATGAAAACAGAATGAGCGCCCATAAACTTGGGAACAGCTGACAGATTGTGGTATATGAGTGTAAATAAAAGAAACTTATTGTGCCTTAAAAAATGATGACTGAGAGGATTTCAGAGAACCTCGGGAAAACTTGTATGAGCTGATGCAGAAAGAAACAAAAAGAACCACAACAACAGTATTTACAACAACCATGATAATTTAAAAGGAAACCGCATTATGAGACATCAGAATTCTGGCCAATCTAATACTCCAGAGGACTGATGAAAAAACGCATTTCTCTTGGTAGAGACTTGGGGTGAGCTAAAAGTTTAAAATCAGGCATGGTCCACACACATGATCAAGGTGTTTTCCTTATTTCCTTTTACTTCATTTTTTTGTTAATTTAGGGTGGGTCTATTGGGGGGTAGATTATTTTGTGTATGCATATGTGTGTATATATATATATATGTATGTGTGTGTGTTTATTTAATAAATATATATAATATACAAATAAATATATATTTAAAGCATTGAAAACCTTTTTTCCAAAATCATTTGCATACATGTGTGTCCATGTACAGACACATATATACATGTGTTTAAAAGAGGCAGCATGGATAGAATAGTGGATAGAGAACCACCCTAAAAGACCTCAGTTTAAGTCTTGCCTCTCATATATTCTGGCTTTGTGACTCTGGGCAAGTCATCTCCCAGTATCCCAGGCCAGAGGCATCAAATTCCTGCTGAAAGATTCCCCAGTAAAGCCTGAACCAGATTGAATTATAACTCGGAAATGTTTAACAAAAATATACATACAACATAGATAATGTTAAATTGTGGTTTTCTAAGTTGACAGATGGCCAGCATTGGTCTTTTTCTATTTGAGTTTGACATCACTACTCTAGGAAAGTCTCTAAAACCATAAGTTATCAAATAGGTGTCCAACTGCATTAGGGGGGAAGAGTTTCCCTACCTGGGAGCTCCCAATACCTATGCAGTTAAGGTTTTCAAACACTGATCTAAAGACAAGGTCAGGTGGAGAGGAGCATCCAAAGTCTGAACAACTTCAGGCTAATGAGAATGAAGAGAGATGATAAGGAATAAGACTGGAATGAGATCTCAGTGTAGAATCAGAGGATGTGGATTTGAATCCATGTCTGAAACTTACCATCTCTGTGACCCAAGGCAAACCATTTCCTTCATCTGGGCTTCACATTCCTCATCTGTAAATTGGGGGGTAAGATGGTTCTGACTTTCTAAGATCCTTTCTAGTTCTAAATTGTGGATTCTAACATGAACTAGGAGAGAGGTTCTCATTTCCTTTCCTTTTCCTAACATGGTCTAGGAGAGAGGTTCTCATTTCCTTTCCTTTTCCTTGGTTTGCCTAATGGCCATAGGCCCCATCCTAATTCTGTCTGGTACAGAGAGAGGTAAGGGGGTGCTTTAATTGTACAGTTGGAAGTATGGCAGTGTAAGTACATCAGAAAAGGCAAGAGGAAAGTATTGAGTATTTCCACCATTGGCACAGATCAAAATTCCTCAATGACTTTCTTGTTCAGGCATTCAGTCTTAACTGACTCTTGTTGACCCCATTTGGGGTTTTCTTGGCAAAGATATTAGAGTGGTTTGCCATTTCCTTCTCCAGACCATTTGACAGATGAGGAAATTGAGGTAAACAGGGTTAAATGACTTACCCAGCGTCGCTAGCTAGGAAGTATCTGAGGCTGGATTTGAACTCACAAAGATGATTCTTCTTGACTCTGGGCCAGCTGCTCTGTACACTATGGTGTCACCTAGCTGTCCCTCTCAATGACCTAGCAGAAGGTTTTTGAGAGGTGATTGCCTGCAGAGTGATGGCTTTTCAGTCATACCTGGTTATGAATCTCCTTGAATTTATCTATGCTGATCCTGAGATGACAGGCAGATTTAGTCCATCACCAGGACTGTATCTAAAGCCCCTCCAGGTTGCTAGGATGTGCCCAAGCCCAGTTGTTAGTAGTATCTTAAGAACCCAGCAACACTCTTTTCAGTAGGGAGGTGGGAGACCAGTTAGATAATGTGGTATAAGTTGACAGTTGCTTAATTGTTTCTCTTTGGGTTTTTAAAAATGTATATTTTTATATTTATGGGTTTTTTAAGGACTACATCTCTCTATCTTGCCCCAGATGGATGCACTCACAGGTCTCGACCCACTTTTATTGGCAGAGAAACTTCGACCTGTTCTATTTCCACCTGGGGCCAGTTCACTTCTCCTCAGTGGGCCCCCATTCCCAGGGACTGAACATGTCAATGAAGAATTTTATACGACCAACCAATCAACTTTAGTCCACTGTAGCTAAAAACTCACTAGCTCATGGCCCTCCAACCTCAGCATTTGCTGTAGCAGAGATTACAGGCATATGTCCCATACCCTGCCTGCTTTTCTTTATTAAAAGGGAAAATTAGGGGTCAAAGGAGACATAGAAATAGCTGTGGTATAAGAAACAAAAACCATCATTAAAAAATTTCTTTTGCATCATGGCCACTACATCAAAATGAAACATGTGAATAAAGAGCTTCAGTGGAAATGACACACAATTTTTAAAAAGAGAGAATACCATACAAAAAATTTAATTTTTAAAAAACCTTCTAATCTGATTAACAGTTCCTCTGGGGTTAAGTCCCATTTATAATGTCCATACATTGTATGTACAGTTATTTATTTGCATGGGACCGCCCTTCTCAAGATTAAACTGAGGCAGACAGAGGTTAAAGGACTTGTCCAGGATCACACAGCTAGTAAGGATGCTCTTTTTGCCTTTCTTTTTATCCCAAGTACTTGGCATGGTGCCTGACACATTGTAAGCGCTCAGTGATTGGGAATGGATGGAGAGACAAATGCTGGTTACTTGGAGGGTCTTCCAAGTTCTCTAAGAAGTCTCCAGTAGGTTTTATAATATCTTAAAGTAAAAACATCCTGCCTCCTCTCACTGGGCTGAACTCATTGGGCAGGGTGTCTGTAGGTTTTACTGAGCTATTTTTGCCAGAAGAACATATGATATCTTTTCTATCTAAAAAGATATTTTCTATAAAAGATATTCTTCTATCTAGGCTTCACTAGATTTCCAATGTCTTTAGGCCAGAGACCATGTCTTCTAACTACCTTTTAATTTCCAACCCTATGGAAATGGGTTTTATTTCCAGCCATGGCGATAAGTAGAATGCCCTATACACTATAAGAGCTCAAAGGCAAGCTGATTGATCGCGGGAGGCTCCGAACAATGGAAGAGTTGTGTCTATTAAGGCTGGACTAACCAGTGTGTGTTGGAATATGTGTATTAAGATTAACTGGGGGAGGGGAGGAGTGGAAAGGAAAGAAAAAAAAGTCAAGCAAATTGTGTCCTATTATGGAATTTTCTGTACTCCTTCCTCCCGGGTAGTGATGTAAGCCATGCTGCTCTTCTCCAAGCCTGCCCCTGAAATGCTACCACAGACATGCAAAGCATTCTCCCAGGACCTCATTCTCCTTCCAACCTCAGCTATGGCCCACCCTACCACAGCCAAGTCTGACGGAAAACCAAATGAGGATGTTTCCATGTCGGCCAATCCTTTAAAAACAGCAGGCTATAAACTGGGTTAGCTGTTCTCTAATCTACAGCCCAGACTTACCATTCATCTACAACTACCATTCATTTTGAATGCATGAATGAATGAGTGAATTATCCCCCCGCCTGCCCCCCCTGTGCAACATGCTGGTGTGTGTGTGTATGTGTGTGTGTGTGTGTGTGTGTGTGTGTGTGTGTGTGTGTGCGCACGCATGTGTGTGTGTCAGGGGACACAAAGAAGGCTTTTGCTGCTCATTTCTGGGAGATATATTAGAGAAAGGCATTGGCAAACTAGCGAAGGTCCAGTAGAAGGAACTGGAAGCCAGGCCATTTGAGGATGGGAAGAAGGAGCTAAGGATGCTCTGGCTGAAGAAGAGAAGATTTAGCTTGGACAGGTCAGCTGCTTTGACAAGTCTATTTGCAGGGCTGCTGGGAAACCCTTCTCTGTCAAGTTTGACCCTAGGCAACTCACTTCCTTTTTCTTGGTCTCTTTATCTGTTTCTGCATCTGTAGACTGAGGAGGCTGGCCCCAATAATCTAAGTAACCATATAGTACTATGTCCAAGCCCTGGTCTCTGCCTTTCAGCAGTTTATAGATTATCAAGGATAAGACAAACACAAAACCAAATCCAATACAGAAAGACCATAAAGTACAGTGGAAAGAGGAGTCGTTTTGGAGCCAGAGGTCCTGTGTTCAAATCTCAGATTTCCTGCGTGACCTTGGAGAAGTCAACTTCTCTGTGCCTCAGTTTCTCCCTTTGTCAAAGAGGGAGTTGAACTTGATCGATTCTAAGGTCCTTCCCAGCACTAAGCCGTCATCAGTTAATTGCCACTCAGGTGCTACGGAACACCAGCTGGCAACAATAATGCTCTCTTGCTGTGTGTTTTGAGGTAAAAATCAAAAAGCCATTTCTTATCTTTCTTACTTTGGAGAGTAATTGCAGACGAGATATACTGCGTTCTCCCACATGTCTCCCCAAACATTTATCCTCCTGCAGGTGTTGACAGCACAGCCGACCTTGTTGGTAGTTGCCCAAACTATCTGGAAAACAAACAAACAAAACCAAACACAGCGCATCTGTTAGACCACCAAAGAGTAAGTAAGTCAGTGCTAGTGATGACTCGTCCTCTTCTCTGGAGGCCTTGCAAGCAGGTGGCCAGAACACATGGTGCTTTTGACAGCACACTGATCGGGGGTGAAGGGAAAGTGGGCCTTTGCATCCTCTCCTACCTTTCATAAGGATTTCAAATTCCACCATTAGAGACCTTCCCTTTCAGTGCTAAAAGCTTTCTGATCTTAAATCTCTTTCAGTAAAAGGCAAATATCCCTAGGAATGACAGGACTTTATATCTCCATCATGAGTCCCCAAACAGGCCTAGCAAAGGGAAGAGCAAGAGGGTGGGGAGACTGGGCCACAGGACAGTGGAAGGAGATGTGGGAGGGCACCAAAGCTCAAAATGACTTCCTTGGTGCTTCGCATTTTTGCTGTACGGTTGGCCCTGAATTTGAGGTACAGAATAACAAAAGAAACTAAACATTTTAGGTCAATATCAGTAAACTCAGGAAGGAAGAAAATGAGCATTTTATTAAGCTCCTACTATGTGTCAGACACAATCTGTGCTGCGTTTACAAATATTATTCCATTCAATCTTCACAACAACCCTGGGAGGTAGTTGCCTCCATTTTGCAGTTGAGGAAACTGAGGCAGACAGAGGTTAAAGGACTTGTCCAGGATCACACAGTTAGTAAGTGTCTGAAGTGAGATTTGAACTCAGGTCTTCCTGACTTTAGGCCCAATGCTCTATCCACTGAGCTAGCCAACTCTCGCCATGTCAAGGAGTCAAGGCTGATGCCAGTATGCTTCAAATCATTATCTTCTCTTATTATTCATTTTTCTGAGCAATAAATAGTCTCTCAACTACTCTTTCACCCTTGTTAGAAGGGGAAAGCAGCAGTTGGTTTCCAAAATTTCTCCCATTCTCATTTTTCCATCGAATGCTGCATAGATATCATTCAATGATCTGCATTATATAAGACTGAGGACCTTTTCTAGCGCCTTACCTGGGTATAATGAGTGCACATGGGTCCCGAGCATCGCTCTGGACACCAAGGGTTGCACTCATGGGGGTAAGGGTACGTGTAATCTTTGACTTCATCATACCACGACTGGACATGGAACGCTGGAGAGCGATACCTGTGAAATCAGAAACATTCTGGTGACAAGGCAGAAAACCTAAGACGTTAGTTACTTTGAGCATGGGTTCATAGAATCACAGAGTTAGAAGGGCCTCAGGTCACTACACAAAGCACAAATCCTGTTTAGCACCGAAAATGAGAAGTCAACTACCCTCTGCTTGAAGACCCTAAGTGATGTGAAACTCACAGCCGTAGAAGGAAGCTCATTCCATCTTTGATTGCTCTAATAATTAGGGAGGTTTTGTGTTGTAATGCTATTAAAGATGATTTAAAAATCAAAATAATTAATCATTATTAATATTGTTTCATTGTTGGGTAGTTATCCGTTGGATTAGACCACATTTGGGTTGTTTTTTCCACCTTCTGATCCTGGATCTGCCTCTGGGGGTCACTTAGAATACATCTAATTCCTCCTGTACATGCTAACCCTGCAAAGACATAAAAGCAGCTATCACATTCCCCTTAAATCTTTTCTTCAGACTAAACATCCAAGCTTTCAAAAGGGGAATGTCGGAGGTGGCTAGGTGGCGCAGTGAATAGAGCACCAGCCCTGGAGTCAGAAGGACCTGAGTTTAAACCCAGCATCAGACACTTAACACAAAAACTAGCCATGTGACCTTGGGCAAGTCACTTAACCCCCAACTGCACACCAAAAAGCAAAAAAACTAAAACAAAAACAAAACAAACAAACAAACAAAAAAACAGAAGGGGAATGTCTTCAAACCCCAAGCAAATCATATCTGAGTGCTGACTGAGGGCAAAGTTCTCTGAAGATCCCAGGAAAGAGGAACACTTTAAATAAAATGAGGTGAAAATATCGCAACTCAGTTTTTGGACTCTACTTTCTATTATCAGCCAGAGCAAGCAAAGGGAATGGGATCGGGCGTAAGGTATAAACTTCCATTTGTCCCCATGACCCCCTCTTTTTACACAATATAACAGAAAGAAACAACGTAGAAACAATGAAAAATTATTTGCTCTATAGAACAACACAGGGAACACAGGAAAGAAATTCCCCGCATGCCATTAAGAAAAAGAAAAAGAAAAACAATTAGTATCAGGGAAAGAAGAAGCATTTGCTGGTGGAAAAAAGCATTGAATTAGAGATAAGAGTCCTAGATTCTCATCCCGGTTCTGTCATACAATTGATGTGTGAACTTGGGCCCTTTCTGTTCCTTGGTTTTCTTATCTGTACAAGATGGGGTTGGACAAGACCATAGATTAAGACCCAGAAGGGGTTTTAAAGGTAACTTGGGGGGTGGCTAGGTGGTGCAGTGAATAGGGCACTGGCTCTCAAGTCAGGAAGACCTGAGTTCAAATCTGGATTCAGACACAACAAAAAAACTAGCCTTGTGACCTTGGGCAAGTCACTTAACCCCAATTGCCCTACTCTTCCCCCTCCAAAAAAAAAAAAGAAAAGAAAATGAGTTGGTTTAAGAAAAATAATAAAGGTAACTTGGGATAACCCCTTCATTTTGCAAAAGAGGTAACTGAAGACACAAGGGTCAAATGATATATCCAAGGTAATGTAAGGAGCTATAATTAGCAGAAGACCCCTAAGTCCCTGCCACCCCTAATGTTCTATAATTCTAACTACTAAGGGACATATCACACATCACAGCTTAAAAAAAAAAGTCAATACAGCGTTGCCAAAAAAACAAAGAAAAAAAAAAGTATCTTTAAAAATGCCTAGAAGGGGGGCGGAGCCAAGATGGCGGCATAGAAGAAGCAAGGTCCCACAGCTCCCACACCGCCACCCTAAACACCCAGAAAATATGAGCCCAGACAAAGTCTAGGAAACTCTAGGACTCTCAGACTCACAGAAATACAGAGAACACAGCTCTCCGGAAGGCAGCTCGGCAGCAGGGACTCAGCATGGCAGCCAGATCGGAGGCTGGAATAGCCCGAAGCCGAGACCCGGCCAGGCCTGGGGCGGTGGGAAGGAGCTGAGGGAGGCCCGCAGCCAGCCTGCAGAGGTTCTACAGCCTCCAGCACCCCCACATCTGCCAAGGCGTGACAGAAGAGGGGCAGCTGCACAGCAGCGGAGCAGAAACCAGGCCAGCCCAAAACCACAGCCACGGCCAGGCAAGGCCCCAGGGAGGCTAGGAGGAACAGCGGAGCCTCCCAAACAGCAGCTTGAGTCTACTTCAAAGAAAACCTAAGCACCAGCCTGAGGGGAGCGTGGTTAGAGACCGTTAGTGAAAGTTGAAACTTTGAAAATTAATTTGGGGGTGATAAAGCAGTTCGGCCATTCTGCCCCTGGGGCAAAGAAGCAGTGGGGGAAGGGAACTGCTGTATCCACCGGGCGGCCCCCACCAGGCTGCTTCAGAGCTCCTGGCCTACAGACTCAGCAGGGGGGCTGAATCGATTGATCAGGGCCCAGTGCTCTTGTATTGAGAGGCCTGGATCTGGATCATGGTCTTGGGTGGTGGTCCTGGGGTGCACTTTCAGCAAGACAAAGCTGGGGGGACTTGCAACACCCCCCTAATAGCACCGGCAGTTGGGAAAACCCCAGCAGTTTGGAACAGAGCTTCCCCCCTTGGAAGCAGAGTTTCACAGAGCTAA
>CM053595.1:276231924-276248826 GCA_028646575.1 Pseudocheirus occidentalis | reverse complement strand
AGAGACAGAGAGACAGAGACAGAAAGAGAGAGACAGGAAGGGAGAGAAAAAGAAGGGCGGAGAAAGAGAGACAGAGGGAAAGACAAAAACAGGGTAGTCAGTTGTCATCTGTGTCCTTTTTCTTACTGGGACCCATTGCTTCTATTAGAGGACTTTGGAAGCCTTAGCCACTGTGGGAACAGGGGCAGATGCAGTCATAGTTTATACAAAGCAGGGATCTTTCTGTGCCAGGCTTGCTGGCTGCCTATCATCAAGGAGAGGACTATTCCCTATGTGACGAGGCAGCCTGTCAAACCATAGCACTGTTGACGAATGAAACTATTGCTGGGAAAAGTTTCTGATGTCATTTTGACATCACTCTTTTGCTATCTTTGTCAAATTTCTCTGGACTAGAACTCTTGACAGTAGTTTCTGGCAATACATGCCTGCTACTCAGTCTCCTCATGGATTTTTCTTTTCATCTTCATCCCTAACCTCTGTCTGTCTTTCCCCCCCCCACTTCCCTACCATCTTGTCAGGAATCCCAAGGTCCTGATAGTTTTGAGAAAGTCTTTCTGGGTATTCCTTTTTATTCCAGTGACTTAGTGAGGTGAAGATGCTGAAGGGGCAGTTGAAGGGGCTTTGGGAACATAACAAACATCAATAGGGGAAAAGAGTAAGAAAATTAAGAATACATTGTATGGGACCCAATGGGTATACTCAATAAAGGTCTGATAATTCATAGGATTCAGAGCAGGAAGGTCATCATCTCCAATTTCCTGGCCACTCCTCACTTTATAAAGGTGGAAACTGAGTTCCTGAGGGCAAGTGACTTACCCAAGGTCACCCAGTTTATAAGAGGAAAAGCAGGGTTGAAACCCATCTCTTCTGTCTCCAAATCCAGTGTTCTCTCCCCTAGAATATATTGCTTTATTTCATCCGTAAACATTTATTAATTAGTGCTATGTGCCAATGCCATAACTAGGGTGTGGGTGAGTAGGGCTTTAACTAAATTTAGAGGACATTGGAAGCTCCAGTAGAAAGCATAGAAATAATTTAACTAGCAACTCAGTTGACAAGAATAATTAGTTAAATTATAAAGCTTGTAGAAGGTGAGCTTCAAGGTGGCTACTCCACAGGTGAGTACTTCTCTGGCCCCATCTCTGCTCCTTCTCCTTAAACTGAATTGAGGGCTCATTTGTTCTGTTAGCTACGGTCCCAGTATATGCAAGATTAGGGGTGCCCTAGGCATACATGGGTTCTGCCTGGTGACTCTTGGGTAGGATTCCAGTGCTTTCCTAGTCCAGTCAGGCTTCCAGAAGGGGTATTAAGAAGGGGAGCTAAGTGCGAGAGGGAGGGGGAAAGTGGGTGAGAAGGGGAAAGCTAGTGTGGATGAGAGATAGAAAGCTGGAGACCTAAACCGGAGAGCTGCTAAGGGTGAAGGGCAGGAAGCTGGCGAGGGTGAAGGGGAGACGAGAGGATGGGGAAGGGAAAGCTGGTCACAATGTATGGGTGGGAAAGTTGGAGAGAAGGGGGGAGGGGAAGCTGCCCAGAGTGAGGCGGGGGAAGAGAAAAAGCTGGTGAATGTAAGGGAGGAGGAGGGAAATTGCTGAGGGGGGCAAAACCCAAAGCTCTCTCTTGCCGTCACCGCCCAGTCTCAAGGCCTGCGGACAGCCTCTCCGAGGGGAATTCGGTTGCCCCCTGGAGGTAGTTGTTCCCACACCTCTAGTGTAGTAAGGGGCTCGTTTCCAGCCGCCTGGCCGGCTGTAGAGGTGGAAGACCCTCCCTAGGCTCTCCTGACATCCGGACAGTTTGCCCCGACAGGGCGGTCAGGGAGTCAAGAGGAAGTCCGTAGATGTGCACAGAGACTCCCCCAAGCTGGGCTGGAAGGATGATCCCTGTATCCGACCCACAAGCCCCACCTAGGTCCTCAACTCCTCGCCCCCAGGGCCCGGGTCTGTTCCGTCCCCTCTTCTGATCTCCCAATGCGCCTTCATCCCCCATCCCGGGATCCTTTCTCGTCCCCTTACTTTCAAGTCTCTTGAGGCTTTTCAAGTTCAGCCCCCTGCTCTCTTGGATCCCTCTGTCTCTGAGCCTCTCATTACCTTGGTCCCCTTATCGCTCTCTTTACAGCCCCCTGCTCCGTCCCCTAAACTCCTCACTCAGCCTCTCATCCCTCCACCGTCCTTCTTCCCACTCTCCCCAGCCGGGCCAAGGGGCGGAGCCGCGAGGAGAGAGGACCTTTCTTGGAGCCTCCTCATCCTTGGACTCCCCCCCAACTCCCCCTCCTCCCGCCCTCCTACTGGTCCCGGAGGAACCGTGCCCGCCCTCGGGGAAGGGGCGGGGCAGGACCTGAGCATAAAAGGCTTGGGGCGGCGAGGGCAGCTCCTCACTCACAGCGGGCTGCTGAGACCTACGGCGCATCCTCTGGTTCCGCTCAGCTCCAGTCCAGCCGGATCCCCTGCGCGGACCCGCGGAGAGTCAGAGGCTCCGGGGAGGTGAGTTCTGGCCAGCCATACCTTTCCAACCCTTCATTAAGTCTCTGAAGGGCGTTTGCATCTGGAGGACTGAGATCTCATTCATTTCCTCCGCTTCTAATCAAACACTAAAGACTGCTTTTAGACAACTTAAAATAAGCAGCTGGGGGCGAAAAGCAAGGGGAGGAAGGCTGGATGTTGAGCTGGAAGACCCCGGCTTCAGATCCTGTTCTGAGCCTCGGTTTCCTCATCTGTAAACTAGATGACCTCTTCCAGCTCTAAATCTATGGTCACACTTTATCTTAAAGTTTTCATTGTGGCACATAGTAACAACACTAATTTAGGTTTTTATAGCACTTTACAATTTCCAAAGTCAATGGTAGAAGGAATATCGTTATCCAATACCTGGATAATAAATGCTTCTTGACTGTTCCCATTTTACAGATGAGACTCAGAGTAAGTCGAGTGACTTTGAGGATTTTAGCCACCAGACTAGGAAGGGACGATGTAAGGCTTACAGAATGCTCTCCTGACAGTCCTGGAAGATAGGCAGTGTAAGCATTATTGCTCCTATTTCAGAAATGAAGAAACTGAGGCCCAGAGAGGTAAAAATCATCTGCCATGGGTCCTACAGCTATTAAGTATCAGGGTTGGGACTCAGACCCAGGTTCAGTTATCAGTATGCTATCATTTAACCCAAGTCTTTTGTTTTATAGCTGGGGAAACTGAGGCACAGAGAGGTCAAGTGATTTAAGATCATGGAATTAGAACCAGATTACCTTAGAGGTCATTTGGTCCAAACCCCTCTTTTTACAGGTGAGGAAAATGAAGCACAGAGAGGTTGGTTTATCAAGATCACATAGGTAGTAAGTCACAAAGGCAGGATTTGAATCCATAGCTGGCACCTTTTACACTAGACCATATGTGGTTGTTGGAGGCATTTAGATAGGAGTGAGGATGGTGACATGGTTCTGTGCAATCAGCTTTGTGGAGGGATAGGAGGGCATATATGAATGATATATGTCAAGGTATGTGCCCATGTGTCAGGGTCCTAGAAAGCTTTGAATGAATGAATTAAGCTGTCCTTGTCAGTTTCTATCATCAGTAGATGCTCTGGGAACACCTGCTGGGTGCTAGCTGCTGGAGAGGCAAAGAAATCTCCTGATGGGCTGACTGTCTAGTGGAGAAGAGAGTATGGATGTACGAAGGTCTATTATGATGTAAGGTAATATAGGCTAAGTCTAGGGTGATTTGGGTAGTCAATAACTAATGAAAGGCTTCAGAGGTAACTGTGATCACCAAGGGCTGGCACCTAGAAAGTTTTTGGGGGGAGATGGGACTGAAACTGGGCTTTAAAACAGTAGGATTTGGGTAAGTTACCTTCATTTAAAATCAGCTTGAATCTTGGACAAGCTGTTGCTCTTTTTTTTTTTAAGCTTCATAAAACAGAGTCTACTTGTGTAAATGACAGTCTTCACTTTTAACCAATGCTGAATTCAAACCTTGTTTGATGTTTGGCCACTCCTATGTAGAGTATGTATATTTGGGTACAAACCTACCCACTTACCATGAGGCTGAGGGCTTCTACAGAGTACATTCTCTTGGATTTTCATTAGTTCTTTTGTGTGAAATGGGTGGATTAAGTGGATCCTTGCCCAGAGTGGTCACTGTGAGCAAAGGGGGTACCTATGCCAAAAGAGACATTGCTGGGGGTTTACGCATGGTACTCACACTGAGGGTACCTGGAATTTTGCCTCTGGTGCAGTGGTTCAGCAGCTCTCAGTGTTGTGTGGGCATCCCTTAGTGCCTCGTGCCTTCTTTCTCCCCTACCTTTCACTCTTATCCAATTTGGGGGACAGTTCTCATGGCACCAGCTACAGTAGCATGCTAGTGTGGTGTTGGGAAGAAAGTACTGGATTTAGAACTGGAGTATCTGAGTTCAGCCACTTATTACTTGTTGAATCTTGGAAGAGCCACCCCTACCCTTGAAAGCCTTGTAAATAATAACTAAGTATAACTGGGGATCTGACCAGAATTTATAAAATAAGAAATTTAGCCTAGATGACTATGAAAGGCTCTCTATAGATTTAGGATCTATGATTATCACCCAACCAAGCAGAATTTTGTAGGGACCCAATAATTTAAAATGTTCACACAGGGTAGATCTGCTGTTCTGAATGGGGGCCAAGGAAAGGAGAGTAAAGCCTGGAGTGTTTTGGGGAAGAGGGTGGGTTTAAGGATTAAAATTCTCCCGTACTCTGGAAGCCTACAAACCTGCCAGAAGGGTCTGAGTTTAGAGAGACTTTGAAAGGAAGTAACTGGGAGTTGAGTTTGCTTGGTCCACTTGGAAGTGGGTGGAGCAATAGGGCACTGAGTTTGCTTAGAGAACTGATCACATTCATTTCTTCTCTCCAAGAAGAGAAAAACCTATCCTGTAGGACACCTCCACCTGGGTCATTGTACTAAACTTGATGATTGATTGTTGTTTGGGAAGAGGACCTCTCACTAAATGGTGACCTTCCTTGCCTCGACGGATCTGGAAAATACCTAGTCTTTGTCACCAGTGGTGATTTGTTCTGTATGTGAGGTGCCTCTGTGTCTGACTGCTTGGGGCCCAGGAGACCATTTCTGCAGACTCATTGGTTTCTGATCAATCCCAGATGTGCTAGAATGGCATCACTCAGTTGGGGCTGATGGATTTTAAAGGAAGAAAAATACAGTCTGGCTATTTTTTTTTTCAGTTTGTTCAGCTGAATAGATGCTCATAACTTCATGTGACAAGAATCTGAGAGCATCCATTAAACCCTCAAACTAAGCACATCTTGTTCTAGGGTGGGGAAGGGGGCAGGAGTAGGAGAGGGAGGGATTTCGTTCTTTCTCTTTTCCTTTCTTGCCTTGGAAGCTTCATAAGGGCAGTCCCAGGGAAGACCTAATGTCTTGAGAGAGGTGTTTGTGTTCCCTGACTGGGTCCTACTACTTTGAACAGAGAGAATGGATCTCCTCCTACTTCTCCGTCACCCCGTAAGCCTTACTTTGTAACTTTGGCTGTGTAAGCACGGTCAGTGCCAGAACAGATTTCGCTTTCCAAAGGATAGTGCCTTGTATTCTGGGGAGATGACCTTTTCGTGTAGTCTGTCAGAGAGGGCAATTTATCTTCCCTAGATTGCTACAAACCACAGTTTTAGAAACGTGGCTCTGCCGGATTGAGCAACCTCTAGAGACTGTATTTTTCAAATGCCATTTACCATGGGAGAGGTAGTTTGACACAATAGGTTGGGGACCAGACTTGCAGTCACCAAAACCTCATATATTTCCTAGTTCTCTGACCCTGGGTGAGCCTTTCAGAAGCCTAACTTGAAAATGGGAATAACAGAACCAGCTAGGTGGCAAAGTGGATAGAGCACTGGCCCTGGAATGAGTTCAAATCTGGATACAGACATGTAACACTTTACTAGCCGTATGACCTTGGGCAAGTCACTTAACCCCAGTTGCCCTGCCTTCCTTCCTCCAAAAAGCAGCACACACAAAAAAGAGACCCAGCCTCATAGGGTAGTTGTAAATATCAAATGAGATCATCTGTAAAGTCATATACAGTGATGAACCCTGTAAGGTTATATAAAAGTCAGCTCCTGTTATTTTAGAGAGCTAGCCTTGGAGTCAGTAAGACCTGAATTCAAATCCTCCCTCTGATACACGCTGACTGTGTGATCCTGGGCAAGTCATTTAACTTTTCAGTATTGTCAGGCAACAGTGTAAAGAGGACCAGTTACAGGCAGGTTGTGTGTCTGCCTGCTTGTTTTCAATATTGGGAGATCAATGAAATCACAGGACTGGGTCACAGATGCTGAAGAGCCCTTCTCTTGAAATATCTGTGACCTTGAAATCTCCATTTCTGGGAAGCCTACCTTGCTACTTGGCACAGAATAGCAATGTCTCCAAAAAGGTCAGTCTTCTATTTTTGGATTCTTTTAAACTTTTTTTTTTTTAAGAAATGTCAAAAAAAAAAGAAAGAAATGTCAGAGCTAGTCCAGCTGAAGGGACCATGTGAATGGAAAAGACTCATTTCTTCTTGGCTTAGGTCAGGACCATTAAATCCAACCTTAAAATTTGATGAAGCATAAGGACAGTCACATCCTGGGAGCCCGGTCACTCACCCCTGTGCTAATTGCTCTGGCTCTTAGTTTCCTCACCTGTAAAATGAAGCACCATCCTTGGCTCCCCACTTTCTCTCCATCCTCCTGATGCAGTATGGGATGTTTTTGTCTGTAACCCCAGTTTGTAAAACCTCACTTGTGTTTGGGTACATAAGTATGTAACATCAGTTTGTAACAAGCCTGTGTAATTAAGTTGTAAAAGTCACACTTTCCCCTGGCCATAAAGGCATAAACCCTGCTTCTTCCCTTCCCCCAGCCTAAAAGTCTTTTCCCCTGAGCTAGCAGTCTACCTAGCAACAACAGCCATCCCTATGAATACATCACCCAAGTACTTCATAAACAAACTCTTTAGTCTAGAGAAATGCATAACCCATTTGTTCTAAGTGGCCAGCTACACCCAAAAGCCTTGAACAACATTATTGAAGAGATATCTCAGTCCCAATATGGTACCTCCTGAATCCCTATCAGTCTAGTTCCCAGACTTGGAAACAATTAAGCCTGTCCTCCCAAGAGCCATATTGGACATAACTTCATTCATCCTTGACCAAAAGTAAACTAGTGATGCGTCAAGCATAAAACCGCACCTCTGGATAGCTCCCCTAGGGGGACTTATCAGTGAATTATGGGTAATTCACATGGGCAGTTGATGTAAAAAGTGCATGTCCCTTTAAGCACCGACTCCTCCTAAACTCCTCCCTAACTCCTCCCACCTTGCCCACCTAGTTAGCATAATTAGCCTTTGACTGACAGTTTTAGGGTTATAAGAACTGCCCTTCAAGCCACAGCTCTTTGCAGACTCTCCTTAACCTTTTCCTGCCTGCTGCAGAGCATAAAACTTTCTAACTCTACCTTAGATTCCTGCACTTTGCAGGTCCCCCTATTTCTCCTGCCTGCTACTAAGCCAGCATATTAATAAACTTTGAAACTTCGCCAAAAGACAGCTTGGGTCCTATTTGAAATTCTTTTCCAGACAAGAACCCACGAGGGATTATATGACATCCCTCAGACACCCCACTCCCCAAACCTCTTCACTCCCCTAACCCACATATCCAATTAGGTATTAAATATTATGACAGCAAAGTAGCAAAGTGTGCTGGGCTTGGAGTCAGGAAGACCCGAGTTCAAATCCATCTTCAGATACTTACTAATTGGGTTACCCTGGGCAAATCATCTTACCTCTGCCTGCCTCAGCTTCCTCAGCTGCAGAATGGGGAATAGTCACAACATATACTTCCTAGGGGTTTTAAATCAGACCACTGGAAAGTGCCAGTGCAGTGCCTAACATGTAATAGGTACTTAATAAATGCTTATTCCCTTCCCCCGACATCCACTCCATGACATTTTTGCTCATTTATTCCCCACCTCAGTCAGGCCCTCATCATCCCTTGCCTGAACTATTACGGTGGTTTCCTAATTGGCCCCCATGCACTTATCCCTTACAGTTGCCAAATTTATATATATATATATATATGTATATGTGTGTGTGTACACTGGGTATATATACACACATGTACATATGTGTGTGTACACACACACATGTAGATATATAGATACATGTTTGTATGTTTTTTTAACTGGGTCTATATCTTTCTCAGACTGGAAGCCAAGTGGCTGCCACAGATGGGCGGGGAGCCTTTGAGCTGCTCCGTTTCTAGCTGGGGCAGATTCATCCATCCTTAGGCAGCTGGTGGCCTCCCAGAACTTGGGGCTCACCTACTTAGTGTAGGCACATAATAATGAAAGGTAACATTTAGAGAGCCCCTATCATGTGCCAGGCACTGGGCTGAGCGCTTTACAGATGTCCCAGTCACCCCAAGTTTCTTCAGCTCCCTGTTGGCTCTAGGATGAGATGCAAATGCTTCTGTTTAAAGCCCAATCTGACTCTAGCTTATTCTTGCCTATCCCCCCCTCACATAAGGAGCATGCATTTATGAAGTGCCTACTGTGTGCTAAAAGTGCTAGGGTTATAAAGAGAAGCAAAATACAGTCCTTACTTTCAAGAAATTCACAGTCTAATGGAACATAATTTATATTCTAACTGAAGTGACCTACTTGGACCACATACACATTTCATTTCCTACTGCTATGTGTCTGCACAGCAGAGGTGGTACAGTGGATAGAGCGTCAGACCTGGAGTCAGAAGACTTGAATTCAGATTTGACACTGACTATCTGTGTGACCCTGGGCAAGTCATGTACCCTTGTTTGCCTCAGTTTCCTCATCTGTAAAATGAGCTGGATAAGAAAATGGCAAACTACTCCAGGATCTTTGCCAAGAAAACCCCAAATGGGGTCAGGGAGAGTTGGATGTGACTGATAAACTGAATTGTGTCTGCACAGTCTCTGCCCCTTTCCTTCTCCTTACCCCTAATGTTTTCCTTTCTCTCCTCTTCATCATGGAACCACTCCATCCCCTTTAGGCTCAGCTGTGGTGTCTTGTCTTACAGTTGGTTGGTTGCTTGTTGTCCTTCCTTCTTGAACTGAGCCAAAATGACATCACTCATGCTAACGTCAAGTTTCAGGGTGTCTGACTGTGGCTGATCCGACCAATACGAGCTTGGAATGCTCTCCCACAGGTCAACCACAAATAGTCTATGTGAATATTTGGGGTGGATACTACAAATTTGCTTATCCTGCTCTGAACTGTCTCAATTCTGCTTTGCTCGTAGAGCATAGAACCTTCTCTGATGTGGGCACACCATGCTGAACAGTCCTGTGCCAGTGTCTCTCATGTCACACAATCAATTACAAAATTCTTGAGAGAGACCTTGAGAGTGTCCCTGTATCACTTCTTCTGCAAGCACTTGCCCTGTGTGAGTTCTCCATAAAATAGTCTTTTTGGCAAGCATACATTTTGCATTCAAACAACCTGACCAGCCCATTGCAGATGTGCTTTCTGAAACAGAATTTGAATGCTTGCCAGTTTAGTTCAAGTAAGGACTTCAGTGTCTGGTACCTTATCCTGCCAGGTGATCCTCAGAATCTTTCCAAGACAATTCATATGGAAGTGATTCAGCTTCCTGGCATGGCGCTGCTATATTGTCCAGGTTTCACAGGCAAACAACAGCAAGGTCAGCACAACGGCTCTGTAGACCTTCAGTCTGGTAGTCAGTCTAATACCTCTTTTCTTCCATACTTTCTTCAGAGCCTCTCAAACACTGAGCTAGCTCTGGCAGTGTGTGCATCAAACTGATTATCAGTGTGTACATCCCTGGAAGGTCCACTACCAAGGTAATTGTTTTACAATAGGCCTTTCCTCAGTCTCTCTATTGTTAGAAGTTATCCCTATTATCCTGTACTTATCTCTACTCTGTGGTCATGTACTGAATTCACATTCCTGTCCCCTAGTAGAGTAGAATGTCTTTGCCACCAAGAAAGGTCTCATTTTTGAGCTCCAACACAGTACCTAGTGCACTGAAGGGACTAATAAATGCTTATTGGATTGAGGGTATTGGAATAACTGGCCTCTGACGTCCCCCCCCAGTTCTAAGGCTAGGGTCCCTTGGTATTCCTAGAGCAGAGTTCCCTAATTAGGAGGTCCAGATCTACCAGATCTGGAAAGCCTTGGAAGGGCTCCAAGCAAGTCGGCCAGGGTTCTCAATGGGATCCTGACCCCTTCAAAGACCTGATCGAGCCTTGCATGTCTTCTTTGTTACTTGCTGTATTATTGTCAGCACTTAATCCCCTCACACCTCCCTACATTTCCCATCTCAAGCATATAAAGATTTAGACCTGGAAGAGATTTTAGAGATCATATAATATGACCCCTCCCCACCCTATTTTACAGATTGGGAAACTGAGGTGCGGCTTCCTTGCCCATGATCACACAGGCCCTAAATATCAGAACCTGGTTCCTTGTTGGCTGTGGAATTAATATTCTTTCCACTGTACAACAAGTCCTGGGTTCAATCTCAGTTCTGAATTTACTATCTGTGTGACCTTGGGCCTGTTACTTTCAGTCAGTCAACAAACATTTATTAAGTGCTTTTCATGTGCCAGGCACTTTGCCTCTCTGGGACTCAGTTTCCCCTTCTGTAAGATGACAGAGTCAGACTAGATGACCTCTCTAATCATTTCCAGTTCTGTATGCGGATTCCTATTCTGTTTTTTTTTCTAAGAGGCTGGACAAAGGCTATCAAAGTTTCTATAAAGTTCCTTGTGTCCCATGTATAACATTTAATTTGTATTATGAGAGTATTATTTTTGGCCTCAAGAGTATCCCAAGAAACTAATGTTGTCAGTCACTGTGTGAAGTGAGAGAAATGATTATTAATAGTTAATGATCTGGGGAAATGGAGTGCCCCCTTTCTTTTCTGTTTTCAAGACCTCAGTCTCTGGAGGTCGAGTTAAACTTCTCTATCCCACCCACCCCTACAAGGAATCTCTAACTTCAGGTGAATTCCGTTCAATCAGACTTGCATGGAGACATCCTTTTGTTTAGATCAGCATTTCTTAAACTGTGGGTCCCGACCCAGTATGGGTGTAGGTAGGGTCTCTACATAGCCCAAGACTGGGGGTGGTCTGAGTATAGAGATCTCTCCAACGATGACATCATATCACTCTGTACCTCCCCTCCCATTGTATTAACCAATCAGAGTTGATGGCCACTCCTCTTCCAAAAGAACACATAAGCTCTGAGCCTGCCCCATTCAGACTGTCTTTGGTTGAAGAAAGACAACCAAATGATCATCATTTTATTAATAACCTACTGGTCTTATTAATTATTACCCGGAAATCATGTCTCCAACCTTTTTAATCACCACAGTTAAAAAGCACAGGCTAGCATCGTTCCTTCTTCTCAGGGTGTAAACTTCTGGAGGGTAAGGATTATTTCATTTTTGTCTTTGTGCCTCCACAACCTAGTACAGAGTCCAGCATTTGGTCACTCCATGGACTTTTAACCCTTTGGGGCACAAAATATACTAAGGGAAACCCTAGTTATTGGTCTTGTAGGAGAGGAGCATTGGATCTGCAGGGTTGTTGAACACCCCTAGGATAGAGAGTTGACGAGGATTTTTTTTTCCAATATTGGAAATTAATCTTATTTTATACCACCAAATCTTTGTATGAACTGTCTAATTTTGACAAGACAAATCTCACTTGTATTTTCAAGAAAAAATATCACTAGAAACAGATTGTTTTTCTTAAAGATCTCACAAAGCAGCTTGAGAAGAATAGTCATAATGATAGCTAGTATTTATATTGCATTTTAAGGTTTGCAAAGTGCTTTATTCATGTTTTTCCAGCTAGTTCCTACAAGAACCCAGGGAAGTAGGTGCTTATTATCCCAATTTATTTTTTTTATTTTTTTTATTTTTGCTTTTTGGAGGGCAGTTGGGGTTAAGTGACTTGCCTAAAGTCACACAGCTAGTAAGTGTGTCAAATGGCTAAGGCTGGATTTCAACTCAAGTCCTCCTGTCTCCAGGGCCAGTACTCTACTCACTGCACCACCTAGCCGCCCCTATTATCCCAGTTTTACAGATGAGGAAACTGTGGCTGAAAGTGGTAAAGTGACTTTCCCAGGGTCACTGAGCTAGTACATGTCTGAGGCCATTTTTGAACTGAGATTTTCCTGCCTCTAGGTCCAGTGCACTATGCACTATGGAGCCACCTAGCTGTTCTTGCAAGTGCAAGGTGGGATATAAATATTGCCTCTTCTTAGAAGACCATTTACTGTGGCCTGCGGAGGCCCCTGTTCTAATAATGCCTCTGATTTGCCTCCAAGTGTGCACATGTCTGATAAATCTGCAACTTTTGCTTTTTTTCAAATAAGGAAGAGCAAGTTATCCTTCTACACCTGGCCCAGATAGTTCTGAGGAAAGTCAAATAGTAAAGATGGGTGTGGGTTTTTTGTTTTTGTTTTAGGAGCTAAAACTTTGATTTTCCTCCAGAGTTGAGATATTTTATGCACCAGTTGACTTCTCAGGTGGAAGAGAAGTGGTTAGCATATTTATAAGCAACAGAAGGCCTGCCTTTCTCCAAGAAGAAAGTGCTCCCTGTTTCTGGTCCTCTGATGCGAAGCCTGTTTCCTCATGTGTTAGAAATTGCTTGTAATATTCCCACATTGTGCAATAAGGGTAATAATAAGTGCATTAAGAAGGCTGGTTATTTCTTATCATTCATTCAGAAAGTATTCAATATCTACTGTACATTCAGGATAGTGTTAGATGTGAGGGGATGGAGAAAAAGTCATTGCCCTGTTTGGAGGAACGTATACTTAACTTGGAAAGAAAATGCAGATCTAAGTGAGAAAAGTGGAGACCAGCCAAGCTGTGTTATATTAATAAGTGTGGTATTGACTCTAGTCTATAGACTGTAAGAATTAGAAGGCCCCTAGGGGCCACTCTTAGTGCCGAGGGCTATTTAAACTTTTTATGTGTCATGGATCCCTCTGGCAGTCTGGTGAAATTCCTCAGAATTGTGTTTTTAAATGCATAAAATAAAATACAGCAGATTAAAAAGGAAACCAATTATCTCAAAGTAAAGTTATCAAAATATTTTTCTAATAGTTCATGGCCCCCAGGTTAAGATCACCCCTGGTTAAAAACCCCAGGTTATCTCTGATTCAGGTAGTCCAAATCTCTGGTTTTACATATCAGGAAACTGAGGGAAAGTGACCAGACCAAAGTCAAATAGGGAGCAAATAGAGCTGAGATTTGAATCCATATCCAACGTTTCTTCCATCCTCTCTTTATCATCCATGCAGCCCAGCCCTCCCCAAGCCTGATAATGACCACAGAACCACCTCTCATGTATAGCCACTTTATCCTTGAAGTGGGCTCTACCTCAGGATGGGGATTATTTAGTATGTCCTAGGAAGAAGGGAGATAGGCCAGGAAAAGATGGTAGGGGGTAGGAATCCAAGTTTGGGAACCACTCTTCCCAATTCCATTCAAATATAATATTTTTTCTTATAAACAAGCCCTTTGAAATTGTGCTGTCTTCACTTGCAAAAGGGTTTCTGTGACATTAACCCCAAAGACACCTTTCAGTGAAGCATTTTGGCACTTCATTCATTCATCTCCTTCGTAAACATTTAGGAGTGAAGTAGTGTGGCCTCAGAGCCAGAAAGACCTGAGTTCCAGTCTTGCCACTGACACATATTGTGTGGCCTTGGACAAGTCCCTTGACCTCCTAGCACTCAAAAAAACTCTCTAAGATATCAAGTTGCTGAGAAGGTATCAGTCTGCCTTAGTAGAAGGAGTTTTCTCACAGGACTAATCCTTATCTCTATGAATATTTCTTCTTATTGCTGAGGTGTTTCAGTCATGTCCAGCTCTTTCATGACCTCAGTAGAGTTTTATTGGCAGAGATACTGGAGTGGTTTGCCATTTCCTTTTCCAGCTCATTTTACAAATGAGGAAACAGAGGCAAACAAGGGTAAGTGACTTGCCCAGGGTCACACAGCCAGTAAGTTTCTGAGGTCTGATTTGAACTCATAGCTTCATTGCTTCAAGTCTAGTGCTCTATCTACCGCACCACCTAGCCGCAGGCCATTTGCAGAGCGTTATGCCAGGTTTTAAGGAAAAACTAGCAATAGATACATCCCTAGTCCTGCCCTCATGGAACTGATAGTCTAATAGGAGGGAATAAGACAGGGGTGGTTAAGTATAATTCAAAATATAACATGAAAAGAGCATGTGAGGAGTATCAGGTGAGCAAGAAATCACTTCCAGCTGGGAGGAGGGAGGCTACTTGGAGGGTGTCCCATTCCCAGTGGGACAGTAGAGGGGGCTGAGAGAAAGAGGGGGGAAGGGGGAGGCGCTCCCTCTCTGTCTCTGTCTCTCTCCTAGTTAGTTTAGTAGTGAATGAGGTCCACCGACTCCCAAATCTCACTTTGTCACGAAGTATCCAGGGCAGGTTCCTACCACAAAAGTTTAGGATAAATTCATACAATGCAATACCCAACTGTTTATGAACTCTCCGGGAGAAGCCTCTGAAAGAAGGAATTGTTCTCGGAGCTGGATTGAAGTCTGTAGCTCTTCTCCTGCCTCCCCTCACCCACCGCATCTTCAACACAGCCAATTTGTTCTCATTTTAAGGAAAGCACCACCAGGCAGAAAACGGGGCCAAACTGTATTTATTCCCAGGGAACTCAAAGTCTTGTGCTTTATGGGTAGAGAGGAGGTATTTTCAGATATACTTTGGCATCGACGAACAAAGTGCTCTCTCAAAGTGCTGAATCAACCAGGCACTGTCTGAGGAGCCAGTTAAGGTGTGTGTGTGTGTTTTCTAAGTTCATTGGCCTGTCACTGCTTGAGTTTCAGTTCACTTAAACGCAGTATCTACAACAATCATTTATATGTATATACACACATATCCATATGTGTATGCATGTGTATATATGTATATATACACATATGCATATGAGTATTTGCCCATGATATATAAGTATACATATATACACGTGTATAAATGAATATTTATACAAATATGTCTCTTATTATTTCAGTCATGCTTGACTTTCCATGACCCCATCAGGGGTTTCCTTGGCAAAGACACTGGAGTGGTCTGCCATTTCTGTCTCCAGTTCATTTGATAGATGAGGAAACTGAGGCAAACAGGGTTAAGTGACTTGGCCAGGATCACACAGGTAGTAAGTGTCTGAAGCCAGATTTGAACTCAGAAAGATGAGTCTTCCTGCCTCTAGGCCTGGCGCTCTGTGCACTATAGCTGCCTATACATGCACACACATACCTGCATATATATGGACATACATATATTCACATATCCATATAGTATCCCCAAAGTTTAATTGTAGTTTAAGCTTTAAATACATACACATATACATGAAAACACACACATGTGCACACACGTACAGAAAGATATAAAATGTTTTAGGGCCATTGCATTTAGAGCTACAAAGGACCAAGGAAATCACCTTCGTTGACAGATGTAGAAACTCGTACCCAGAGAGAACTTGCCCGGGGTCATGTGCCTAATGACGCACAACGTTGTGACTTGGACTTGGTTTGGCTTTTGTTTTTTGTTTGTTTGTTTTCTTTTTGGAGGGGGAAGGTAGAGCAATTGGAGTTCAGTGACTTGCCCAAAATCACATGGCTAGTTTTGTGTTAAGTGTATGAGGCCATATTTGAACTCAGGTCCTCCTGACTCCAGGTGGTGTTCTATTCACTGTGCCACCTAGCCGCCCAGGTTGGGTTTTTGTTTGTTTGTTTGTTTTTACTTTTGTTAATTTAACCTTTTCTGATATTAACCCTTGTCATCCACTCTGGGTGTTACATAGTAATTAGTACTTATAACAACTCTTTAAGCAAAGTAGTCACTTGAAGGAAGGTAGGTGTTATTATCATACCCATTTTATAGATGAAGAAACTGGTCAGAAAGACATTATTTAATTTGCCCCAGTCTCAGAGTTTGTAAGTGTCCAAGGTAGGATTTGAACTCTGGTCTTCCAGACTGAGTCTAATACTCTATCCACAGTGCCACCTAGCTCCCTGGCATCAGAATTGTTCATTTTCAAACAAATTTGGATAATTTTGAAGTCTTTTAGACCTCTTGGATCATGTGCTACATACATTGTGCATTGGTGTTGACCATCGCTTAAGAGCAATCCATGTGTGTCTGAATCTACTCTCACATTACTTTAAAAAAAATGTCAAAACTTTGTTTATTTTTAGTTTTCGACATTCATTTCCACAAGATTTTGAGTTACAAATTTTCTCCCTGTCTTTCTCCTACCCCACTCCCCAAATATCGAGCCTACTGAATACCCCCTCCCCCAATCTGCTCTCTCTTATATCCTCCCCCGTCCCTCCTCTAACTTTCTAATAGAGCAAGATCGATTTCTATATCCCAGTGCCTGTATATCTTATTTCCTAGTTGCATGTAAAAAACAATTTTTATTTATTTATTTTTAACATTTGTTTTTAAAACTTTGATTTCCAGACTCTTTCCCTTCTTCCCTCCTCATCCACCTTCACTGGTTGTACATGTGTAGTTATGCAAAATGTTTCCATAGTAGATATATTGTGAAAGCCTAACTATATTTCCCTCCATCCTATCCCACTCCCCCATTCTATTTTCTACTTTGAACCTATCCCTTTTCAAAAGTGTGTCTCACATTACTTTTTAAAAATTATTTTTTCTGATTGCATGTAAAAAATTTAACATAACTTTTTTTTTAACTTTAGGTTCCAAATTCTCTCCCTCACTCCCTCCCTCCTCCCTGAGATGGTAAGCAATCAGATAAAGGCCATCCATGTGCCGTCATGCAAAGCATGTTTCCATATTAGTCTTGTTGTGAAGGAAAAGACAGACATCCCCCCCCCCCCC
>CM053595.1:276211957-276231824 GCA_028646575.1 Pseudocheirus occidentalis | reverse complement strand
TACATGAATAGCACTGGCCAGGCACACACTTCATCTGGTGAATCAACTTGGGATTTCAGATTTTCATTTCTTTGGACTCTGCCAGTACTATGAGTGATCACATTGCAGCTAAGAGAATCACTTAAAAAATTTTTTTTTCATTCTCAGCTTAAGAAACTCAAGAAACAGATAAAACAAGCATTTCCAGCAGACTCTATTATATATAAATTATTTTTCTTTTCAAATATATAATAAATTCAACATGTAACTTTCAGCGATGTTCTACTTATCCATGTTTTCCTCTTGTCTTCTATTTTTTTTTGTGCATTTAAAAATGCTTCAGTGACCTTTCCTCCTGACCTTTACTCTTTTTTTTGGCACCCCTGTTGCTAAGTCTCCCTTTCTCTTCCATCTGTTCTCTCACCATGAAAAGGGGGGGGAAGCCCTGCAAAACAATATCCTTGTAACAAGTAAGCAGAATCAAGCAAAACAAATTCCCACATTGACTGAATCCAAAAATTGATTACATCTTATTTGGCATCTTAAGTCTATTAACTCCAGGAAATGGGTAGAAGACTGCATCACCTATCCTCAGGAATGATCATGGGTCATTGCATTGATCGTGTTTCTTAAAGCTTTCAACATTGTCTGTTTTTACAGTGTTGCTATGGTATAAATTGTTCTAGTTATGCTCACTTCACTCTGCATCAGTTCATACAAGTCATCCAGAGTTTTTTTTTTTGCCCCTGTCCTTTCATTATTTCTTATAGTGCAGTAATTTTCCTTTACTTTCTTGATGGGCACCCCTCCTCTTCATTTCTATTCCTTTTTGTAACAAAAAGAAGTGCTCTAAATATTTTTGTATGCATGGATCTTCTTCTTCTTCTTCTTCTTCTTCTTTTCCTTCTTCTCTTCCCCCTCCTCTTCCTCCTTCATCTTTTTTTAAAAATTAATTTGGGGGTATTTGAGGCATATATAACAGTGGTATTGCTGGGTCAAAGGGTGTGCACCCTCTAGTGACTTTTAGGGCATGGTTCTAGTGCTTTCCAGAATGACCAGACCAATTCACAGCCATGCCAAACAGTCTATCAACATACTTGTTTTCACACAACCCCTTGCCTTAGTCTGTCTGGTGGATGTGAGGTACAATTTTAGAGTTATTTTAATTTTCATTTCTCTAATTACTAGTGATCTGGAGCATTTAAAAAAACATATATATATATCTATATATATATATCTGTAAAGTGTGTGGATTTCTTCCTTTGAGAGGAACATCATTTCTAGTGCAGGGTCCCAGCACTCAGACCCCATCCCGAGGCCATCTAGTCATCTTAATGTCCTAATCACCTGAGTCTATGGGAGTAGTCTTTTTGTTGATCTTTTGACTTCATCTCTTCTCACCCTAGTTCATCATGCAAACAGCCATGGCTGTATTTAATCATCTTGCTCTTCTCCTCAATAAGCTCCACTGAATCTTTCTAGGATGACATATAACCACTCCATTATTTGAAATTCTTCACAATCTAGTCCAATTCCTACCCTTCCCATTTTCTTACACATTACTCTGCAATTCTAGATTGATGATCCCTTGGATACACTTTGCAAACCAATGATACCAGCCTGCTCGCTGTTATGAACAAACAACTCTCCATCTCCCATCTCTGTGCCTTTGCATTATCAGTCCCCCTGCCTGGGATACCCTCCCTCTTCCCCTCTGCTTTTTAGAATCCCTGTTTTCAAGACTTAACTCTAGTGCTACCTTTTATAGAAAACATTTGCTGGTTTCTCTCCCCCTGCCCCCAACAGCTAGTGTACTCTTTTAAAAACTATTTGTATTCATTTTGAATACATTATACATACATAATTACATATTGTGTGTAAATTTATATACATATATTGTCTCTTCTATTAGAAAATCAGTTTATAAAGATATCCCCAGCATTTAGCATGAAATACTTAATAAATGGATGTTTATTGGTAAAATTTGGACCTGGAAGGGGCCTTAAAGGTTGGCCAATCTACCCTCCCCCATTTAACAGATGAGAAGACTGAGACTCAGAGTGGTCACATGATTTATTAGAGGAAAGCAAGTTAAGGCAGGTGCTCATTTGTTTCCTTCCATATCCTAGAACATATAAAAGGACAGCTATACCAAGTTCTTTCTGGCGTTTTTTTTTTAAATAAAAGTGATTCATTCCTGCCAAGTCTAGCCTTAGCTGTATTTACCATCATCTAGTACTGACCCAGATAGTTGGAAATTGAGGTCTCTGCCCAGTGTCTGAAGAGGTCTTCCTGCACTTTGGGAATGTGGTGGGGGTGTCTGTTGTTGCTGTTGCTGCTTCATTCCTGGAATTTCTGGGTGGTTTGGATTAATAGTTCTAAGAGCTGTCCTTGGCCTCCCTCATGCTCTCTCAAATTTCTGGTTCTTGTCTGGGCATTGATTATCCTGGAGAAGAGAAAAAGCAAGGGGAATCCCCTGCTCTTCGGGCACCGCCATTGCCGGTGGCATTCCTAAGGAAAATTCAGTAGGAAAAATAAATGGAAGTCTCACATGAAACCCACAGCATCTTGGAGAGAAGACTTTGTAACTGGAGATGTCTGGAATCTGGAATCAGGAAGGTCTGGTTCAAATATCACTTCCCAAATTTACTGGTGGTGTAACCATAGATAAGTCATATGACCTCTGAGTCTTTTTCCTCATTTGTAATCTAAAGGGCTGGGAGGCATCTTGCAATTATGTACAAAAAAGTCATAAGCAGGATAAATCAGAAATAAGCTTGGAGGGAAGGCAATGACATTAAATGATTGTTAGTCCCCAATTTAGACACAAGGAGATTGAGAGAAGCTAAAGGGAAATGACCCAAGAAATCTTGAAGTCAGAATTACATCTCAAGTGTGATTCAAGTTCAGAACTCTTTCTCTGTGTCATTACTTTTCTATCACTTGATAAATGTCACTGAATCCCTCTCTTAGGCTTGTTGAATTGGATTACCCAGCACAGTGCTGGGTATTGTGGGAGATTCAGAAGGAGAAGACTTGGCCCCCTGCCATCAAGGACCTTAGTCTAGTTGGGACAGAATGTGATTAGAAAAGTAATAAAAGAGTATATTTTAATTTAAGGTTAAATTGTGTCAGGCAGATTGTAAGTGCTATAAGAGGTGAGAGAAGGGGAAAATCCAAGTCAAAAACCAAACCATGGCCAGCCTCATAAACCTTCTGGGTTTCGAAGGAAGCCTCCACTAGACAGATGGAGCCTTCAGGCTACAGTAAAAGCCCACATCATTAAATTAGAATTGGTGTTCTTTCCTTTAACCCTGAGAGTAATTCTTCTGGCAGTTTCTCCTAAACACAAAGAGAATATATTGCAGACAAGATGAAACAATTCATTCTCATCTTCATATTATGTTCCCTTACTTCTCTTCTATAAGAGTTCAAATAGGTGACGTCATTCCTGGGTAATGTATCTGTGTCCGGGAGAACACTTGAGTGCGTCATCCCTGCATGGGACACTTGAAAGCTTTGGTTATTATCATCATGGCATTTCACTTAAAGCTTAAATCTGGAGCATGAGCCCTGCCTTTGCCATCTGTTGGCAGACTTTCCAGTCTTTGGAGTCTTTCTTTTGAACCTCTGCCCCCAAACACTTTGTTTTGCAAAGTCATGTACTGCTACTTGCCTGCTTATGTAATATCTTAGAGTAATCATTTTTGTTCCCCTTGGACAGTTGCTTTAACAAATATTTTGTAGGGTTTTTTTCTTTGTGATGTTTTAATTTCCCCTAAGTTCCACACCCTCCCTCACCCACATGCCCTTTTCCCCCACCATTTGGTTTCAAACAGCTTATGTCAGAAGGAATGGGACTAAGGTGATGGCTTCTGGCTGTAATTCACAGCAGAGGGATGTGAGGATTAAGAGAAGAAGAGGTGGAAGGTAGGATGCATAAGGTGAAAGGTTGGAGGATTATGACTCTTTCCCTCTGACTGCCAAGAACACAGTGTGGGAGATGAGCAAATAACTATCCTTGATATCACATGGGCTGACAAAATTTCAGTGATTGTGGGGAGAAGGTTGCATAGTGTCTACATTCAGAATCCAAATCTGAGAAGAGTCATCTTCCAGCTGCCAGCCAACTACTAGAAGAAATGAAACGGTGGCCAACTCTTGTGATTTGTAGATGTGTAGGTGAGATGTTATCCTAATGGCGAAGCTATCCAATATCTGGGCCTGAGGTGACGCACATTCCCTGTGAACTGTTTATTCTGTCTGACCAAAAAGGAAAATTCTGTCAGCCACGTGTCCTCTACTGGATGAGAAAAAGGTATCAAGGAATGCTAATGCAAGAATGGATCATCTTCACTTTGGAAATCCTGCCTTCCCTCAACACTCTGATGAGTTATGGTAGATAGTGGTCATTTTTAAGACTGCTCCCTCATGGCTGATGGCTACTGGCCAGTGCTTAATGCCTGGCACATGGTAACTTTAAAAATGCTTGTTGACTGGTTGTCTTGGTGTTCCAATGTTCATTGGTTCTTAAGGTCGAACCACTGGTTGCACTGGCTGCATTGCACAGAGATGAAGGGGAGAGAAAGGGCTGTTGTATGCTTGACTTTGAAAATTGCCTCTCTTGGCTTCTGTACAAAGGGTTGGCAGAAATGTCCTGGCTGTAACTTCTGACTGACTCCATATCCATGGGTGCATAATCTGAAGTTGTCTGAAAGAACTGATCATTCTGATTGTCACAGCCACTTAGAAATCTGTGGCACTCTCCCACTTATTACTTCCATTTGAACTATCATGTTAATAATTTGTCATTTTTGCCAGGATACGGAGTGGGGTTTTTTTTTTGCTTCTTTTTTTGGAGGGGGGAAGGTAGGGCAATTGGGGTTGTGACTTACTCAAGGTCACAGCTAGTTTTTTGTGTTAAGTGTCTGAGGTCAGATTTGAACTCAGGTCTTCCTGACTCCAGGGCCAGTGTTCTATTCACTGCACCACCTAGACACCCTTGAAACAGAGTGTTTCAATGGAAAGAATATTTAATTTTAAGTCAAAGAACCTGAATTCATATCTAATCTCATCTCTGCGACCTGCAGAGCCTTGAGCAAATAATTAGACTTTCTGGGTCCTAGATTCCTCCTTGCAGCTCTAAATCTATCATACTGCCATGGCACAAGCTGTTTTTTAGAACTCCTATTTTGAAATTGCTTCCATATCCGATGGCACATTCCTTCAAAGAACCTCAGTGGTCTCTGATGGTCGTCTTTGAGTTTTGGAAATACTACAAAAATTTCAGAGACATATAAAATGGAGACCAAGCTACAATACAATTACTTGGTTTAAAAAGAGACGTGGCTATAATGTAATGAGTGTGATTTAAAAAAGAACAAACTTAAGTGTCTCTGAAAGAGCATAGATTTAGACGGGAAGGGATCCTGGAGATCCATATGCTCCAATCTCACCTCAGAGATTAGAAAACTGACTCCCAAATATGCTGAGTTACTTGCCCAGAGTTACATAGGTAATAAGTGGGCAGACGGGGCTCAAATGAAGGTCTTCTGGCTCTAACCCCAACTGTCTGTCACCCATGCGGTTTCACTTGCTGCCCTCCCCCCAGTTCCTCAATATATGATTCCTTGGGAGAGGAGAAAACTTTTGGATATACGTGCTCTAGTTTTTAAGTTTTACTGTTGTTGTTTTTCCTTTGCTCTGGAGGAAGACCATGACATCAGGAAGATGATGCCATGACTTGCAAGTGAATTTGGTGGTTACGTCTCATAAAGTTTAGGAATTACTAAAATTTATGCTTTCACATGGGTGTTAAAGTGAAGCATAATGGGTGCAGGCAGACTTGCCTTGGTGTATTTAGCTTGGGTCCCTCCAAACTACTCTAGCTTCAAGACATGGTTTGAGTTAGTACTTATTAAAAATCAGCATACCAGCCCCCACCAACCAGAGGGTATATTAGTTCAAAGCAAGAAGCATTTAATTAGATAAGTTAAATCACAAGGGAAATCCTATTTATACACACAGGAGGACACTTTCCTACAAATTTCCATGCCACCAGTGCAAAGAAGGAGGATGCATAGGGAACATGTGTTGACTAGGGAACACATGTAGGAGAGTACATGTGCATAAGAAACACATATAGCCAGAGCTATGAATATTTCTGGGGCCAAGTCCCAGCTGGAGATCCTTTCTGCCTTTGATATGACTGATTACTGCCTTTTTCTGACGTTCTGTTGAACTGCTGCTGTTTTCTACTTCCTTTTTCTGCAATCAGGTAGTCCTCAGCAGCTCTGTTCTCAATTTTTATCTGCTGGTTCTCCTCCAAAACTGCAGCAACAAAGAAGCTGATTCTCCACAGGGGTGGCAGTTCAACTTTTAATTTAGCCTGTTGCCTCGGGGGTTATTTTGGCTCTTGTATGAGTCAAATACACAGCTGCACTCAGCCAACCATCAAAAGTCTCAGGCTTAGATTAATCTTGACTTCTTAACTTCTTTGCTTCTGCATCAACTACTACGCCTTGAACTCATTTTGTAATTAGAGTTATGGTGAATACCTTTTGTTTTATCCCACTTTTTAGTAGTGTGGGTTCATCTAAAACATCCCAAGGGCTTCATTTAGCAGGATTAGGAGAGAGGGGGAAGGTAGAATAGATGGCCTTTATCCTGCCTTGCCATGTAACAAAATCACTGTCCCTTCTGCATATAAATCCCAAATTCACTTGGCGTTTTAATCCTCAACCTTTGCCTTAATACCAGTAAGATATCTCTACTTTGCATGTCATGTTTCTTTTTTTAACATTTATGTTTTGCAATAGGGTAACTAACTCAAAAGAAGAGTCTAGGAATATTCTGTAGAAATGTTGCCAGGCTAATTGGGATTCCAAAGGAATACTGGAAAGAATGGCACATCTTTCCCATCATTCCCAGAAATATTACATCAAAAAGCGGTACTTCTGGGAAGGTTGTCCAAATGTAGTGCCAAACACAGTGTTTGGATTATATTTATTTATATCTGTCACAGTTACGACCTCGGGGATTTGGACATTTCTCTTGTTGACCCTAGTGCCCCCCCCAACCCTTCGCCAGAGAGTTCCCATGGCTCAGTTTTCTTCTTTAGCTATGTCAGCACAACTTTGTTCTCTTCTTAGCTGCACTTGCTCTCCTGTGTGCCCCACTCAGTCCTCTCTTACAATCTTCTCTGCTCGTTATTCCTTTGGGTTATAGACCTAGTTTAAAGTACCATAATGTCAAAGTAGAAGGAAACCTCAAAGAAAATCTAGTCTAGGGCTTCTTCTGTGGGTCAATGGGCAGATTTCAGGGAGTTCATGAGTGCGGATGGGGGAAAAAATTATACCTGTATTTCAATATAATTGGTTTGCTTTGTCATCCTATGTATTTTGTTTTGTGCATCTAAAAACATTATTTGGAGAGGGGTTCCATAGGTTTCACCAGATTGCCAAAGGGGTATGCAACACACAAAAAGGTTAAAAATCCTGATCTAGCCCCACCTCCTCATTTTATAGGAAACTCAGGCTTATATAGGGGAGTAGTGACTTACCCAATATTAAATACTGGGCCCATAGCAGAGCTTGTAGTTGGACCCAGGATTTCTTGTTCCAAGTTCATTTTGCCCCTTCTTTATACCACACTTATTCTATCCTTTGCCTTTTGTTTCCTTATCTAGTCTCAGTCTTTGCCAGTTCAGTTACTTTGATTTTTTTTGAGGCAGTTGGGATTAAGTGACTTACCCAGGGTCACACAGCTTCTTTGATTCTTTCTAAAGACATTATTAACCCCCATTCTATACAGAGCCATGTTCATGGTGGTAGGGGAGATAAAAAGTTATATAAGACGTGGTGTCTGCGCTTAGAGATATTATAGTTTAAAGGGGGATAAGACTTGTAGGGGAGTTGGTCTTTGACTAATTCCTAGCCCAGAAGACTCAGAACATAGTTAAAAGGATTAATGAAGTATTAAACTAATTACGAAGAGAGTCTATGTACTGATTCCTTTGGAATATGTGAACTTGGCTGCACTCAGCCAAGCACTGAAAGTCCTAGGCTTAGATTAATCTTGACTTCTGAACTTCTTTGCTTCTGCCTTAAACTCATTCTCTGATGGAATTAAATGGATCAATCTCATTGAACAAACAGGGCTTGAAATAAATAGCTAAGCCAGAGGAGCAGTTGAATTCCAAGGGAATCTAGACTTGGTAGCACTTTGAGATGGAGACCCTTGCAGGGAGTGGAAAATTCCATCCCTTCTTAGCCATGAAGTCTTGAGCATGATGTCTTGCCCAGAGGGCGATACCCCATCCAGCAGCTTGAGTTCATCAGTTTGAACCATCGATATATGAGGAACCTGAATCCTAAGGAAGCCCTCTTGAGGGGAGTAGGGAAAAGGAGATTCCTCTTTCTTCCCATGTAGCCTGGCCATATTTGTTTGAAATGTAGAGACTTGACATGTGGGAGTCTCCCTATCTAGTGTAGAGCAGAAACATGTGTTATGAATGCACAGTGAAAATCACTCAAGGGAGGAAACGGCTTCAAAAAACCAGACTCCTGGAAGCAGAGAAAAGAGCTGACGATAAAGAAGAGCAGACCCTGGGAACCGAGCCAAGCAACATATCCAGCAAAGATGCTCCAAGAGGAGGAGCAGGAATACTCTGTAAAGAGAGGAAGAACCTTCAAGCCTTAGAGTGACTTGCTTTAATCCTTGTGTGTTTTCCTACGTCTGTACCTCGCTACTGCTATACTTTTTAAGTTTATGCCTGGTCTTCCCACTGATGCTCTATGCGTGTGGGAGACTGCCTCTGACTTACTGGTTGGAGCAGTATTTTAGGACATGTGAGTAAATGCCTTTGCTAAGAGCTAATTGAGAGTACTGACTGATGGATTGTTCATGGAAAATACACTGGTGAACTTAGAGGTCATAGCCACTGTCTAGGTACTTTACCAGCACATGTGAGTGTAAATTGAGAGAGGAGCCCAGAAGAGGGCACACGGACATATATAATATTACACACATTCATTGTTCAATTTAGTCATTTTTCCAGTCACATCTGATGTTTTGTGGCCCCATTTGGCGTTTTCTTGGCCAAGATACTGGAGTAGTTTGCTATTTCCTTTTCCAGCTCATTTGACAGATTGAGGAAACTGAAGCTGAGTTAAGTGACTTACCCAGGGTCACACAGTACACTATCTGAGGCCACATTTGAATTCGGGTCTTCCTGATTATAGGCCTGCACTGTCTCCACTGTGCCTCCTAGACACCAAAAGTACAATTAGAGAGACATAAAACAAACCAACCAGAGACATTATATCTAAATTAGTCAAAGCTTAAGTCAATTGGAGGTTGAGACTGGGTTGCATAATCGGGGGATTGTGAGATTGAACTCATCTATAGGAATTTAAAATGCTGATAATGTTATCAAGAAAACGAAACAGACTTAGTATCAGTAGGGAATGATGACTGATTTTTCAGTACACTTCAAACCCTGTTTCAACTGTGGACCCTTTCAAAGCTACCCAAATTCAAAATGCACCAATGCTGCTTGCTTTACACAGGTCCATCTAGGTTTTTGTCTAGTCTTCTATGGGACAGGCCTCACTGAAATATCTCTTTATTTACCTAATATTTGTCTCCCTGTACAGTTCTAATTCATCAAAATGACTCTGATCTTAGATGGGCTTGAGGGGTTCTTAACCTGGGATTCATGAATTTGGGTTTGCTTGGTCTTTACTGCTTTGATAATTATATTTCCATTTAGTTGGCTTCCTTTGTAATCCTATGTATTTTATTTAAAAACATTATTCTGAGAAGGGACCCAGAGGATTCAGAGTTGGTACCAGAGTGCCAGAGAGGTCCAATATAAAAAAAGGGGTTAAGAACATCTGGCCTGGAGCCTTGGTTTGTGGAGGAACCCAGTGGTGAGCTTTTCCCTCCGGTGAAATCACATTAGTCATATCCCTGGGCAGACTTCCTTCAGAAACTTGCTTCATGGCCTGGTTGCTTCTGAGATGATTGATTGAATGATGGGTCATCTGGGGTAAGTAGGAAATCTCCTTTCAAACTAGAAAATATGAGATCAAGAGAATATGAGACAAAGGAATTATTAGAATTTTTGCCCTGGTTTCTATTTGGAACCTAAGCAGTCTTGCCTTACCAGGAGTCCTTCACAGATCAGCAGATGCTGGATCTGGATTAATGCTAACCTATGTTCCTCATTGTGTTTTCTTGTGTTTAATTCCAGGTCTATTAAGAACACTCTAACCACCCTCAGGAAGACAACTGCTTGAAGTATTTGGAAGTATTGCCTCAATACCGGAGCATAGGATCATTCCGATTCTTGCTATAAAATTCAACCATGAGTCCCAGCCTGTCTTATATTGTCCCCCTGGGATTAGCATTTTTAATATGTCAAACACAGGGTTTTTTCCTGCCCAATGCCACTCATTTGGAGAAGTTTCTGAGCAAGTACCAGAATGACCAGCCTCACTCCAGAAGCAAGAGAGCCATCCCCAGGGCAGACAGGGAGGAGATACTGATGCTTCACAACAAACTGAGAGGTCAGGTCTACCCATCAGCCTCAAACATGGAATACATGGTAAGCCTCTGTTGTAGCAAAGGAGGAAGGGCTGGGGGAGAGGGCACTTCCTTTCTTCCCTTACCGGCTCTTCTGCAGATGTTATTCTTAAAAGATGACCAATGATCTCAATGTCAACTTATGACCCCTTTTTTTCCCCTTCAGGATCCCTTACCCTTCTAAGCATCTGATGCCATTTATTCACTCTCTCCTTCCATCCTCTCTTCCCCTCAGTAACACTGACGCCTTCTCCTTCTTTGGGCACCTCCTTGACTTTTTTTCTTCTTTTGATCATATTTTCATGATATATTTTGCTCTTATTTTACTTTCACCTATGAATATGAAACTTATAATGACTCTTACTTGGTGATCTTTCTTTTTTCCCTTCTTGTTCTTTCTGGCTAATTCCCCAGTCTTAGCACTGGAAGGAATCTTAGAAAACATGAAGTCCAACCTCTTTATTTTTACTGATAAGGAAACTTGAGGCACAGAGAGTGAAGATGGCATTAACACCTCTCTCCCTCTAACTCTGGGCTTATCACCATAGTTTCCAATTGCTGCCCCCTCTGCTCTTCATCCACCCCCAGGATGGACCTAGAGAGTGGAGAAAAGTAGAATCAGAGGAGAAGTGGATGGGTGGCCCCATCCAAGTTTCATCTGCTCTTTTTTTTAAATTAGATTTTTTTCCCCCTTTCTGTTTTGCCCTGAGGCTCCTGACAGTGCATGGTAGGTCTTACTGAAATGTGCCTTAGGAAAACTTGCTTCATGAAGAGGAAAGGGAAAAACAGGAAAGTAAAGACAGAGTGAATGTTGTATTGAGCTCCGTGTCTGGTCTTCCTAGCATTAGTCATTCTGGCTTCATCAGCTAGAAGCTGAGATCCTTAGGATTTTGAGTTCACACCATGATAATGGGCAGTGGCCTGGGGAAGGATGAATGGTCCTGGATAGGTTCTTAGTGAGGAAATAGAAGGCCCCACAAGAAAGCTGTTTTCATTGGCCACCCCCAGCTCTACAGTGTTCCCTGGATGGCTTATTGAGAACACTTGCTGTTTTTTTCTTTCTCTTTTCTAGTGGTTTTTCCTGGAGGATTTAGAGGTACTAAGGGGAAGCTTAAATACCACCAAGAAAGACGTTTGCTATAAATTAGTGCCACTTGCAAAGGCCATAATTGGTTTTTGGTGTCTCTCTATTTACTTAATGTTCCCTAGGTTATATTTTACTGCTTTGCCTGGAACTTGAATCCTTTGTTTTTTTGCATCTTCTATTTCAATTCAAAGCTTTGGTTCAGTGGAATGAGACCTTCTACTGTTTAGAGGTCCCAAGATGGTCTGGAGCAGCTGTAGCACCCTGTCTTAATGGTATGGGCAGAAAACTCAGGGAATCATGGGATACAGAGTTGGAAATGAGTAAACTGAGGCCTAGAGAGGAAAAGGGTCCCCAGGGACAAGGAGGTAGTAAGAGGAGAGCTTGAATTTGAATCAGGCCCCCTTACTCTAATTTGGGGCTACTTCACTGTCATACACATCCTCCAGGGTCTGTTTCTGTTTATAAAGACAGGGGAAAAAAAGACTTCCAGAAAGGCTGCTGCTGATTTGTGAAGGCGTTAAGCCTCATTAAACTGTTTCTTCTCCCCTTCCCCCCTTATCTCCATCACCTGACTCCTTTAGTTCCTTTCAGGTCCCAGCAGAAATTCTGCTTCTGCTAGAAACCGCCTTACCCAGTGCTCCTTGCTCTTAGCTTTCTCTCTGCGCTTACTTCCAATGTCCTGTTTGTACAAGTGATGTAGGTATCACCTCTCCTCCCCCACCCCATTAGACTGTGAGAGCAGGCACTGACTCTGCCATTCTTTGTATGCCCAGAACAGGGCTTGGCATATAGTAGGTGCCTAATTCATGCTCATTGCCTTGACTCAGACAGGAATTTGGGGAACAATCCTAGATTAAAGCCTTTGGCCCAATTCCTTTATTTTACAAACTAGGAAATCCAAACCTAGAGAGGGCTGGCTCAGGGTTAAGGTGGAAGAACATTCCAGGGATGATCCGATTAATTTAATCGGTTTAAATAACCACCATCAAAGCTACTTGAGGCAGTTAAAGTTAGATTTTTAAAAGCATAATCATTTCATGCCTCCCCAGGTTGCACACACACTCATTCAGCAAATATGTATTGAGAACTTTGTTTTGTTTTTTTTTCTTTTTTGTTTTGTTTTATTTTGTTTTCCTTCTTGTGGTTTTTCCCATTTGTCAGTTCTCTGTACCACACGACCAATGTGAAAATGTGTTTAATAGGAATGTGTGTGTAGAGACTTTAAGCTGTCTTGGGGAAGGAGGAGGGAGGAAGGGGGAAAAAACTGAAAACTTAGTACTTTTTTTTTGAGCCCTTTCTTCTGGGTCCTATGCTGGGTGTGTGTAGGATAAGAAGCCATATGACTGACTCTCTTGGGAGCTTGTGATCAAGGTGGTCGTCAGAAAAGATTAGCCTGAAAAGCTTAAAATGCGCTACCAGACAGTCTTGGAAGTGAGCTCACAGAGGAGCATGTCATAAGTACAGGGTGACAGGGACTTTGTTCTGGGACTTGGTATTTGCCAACACAACCAATCTTTCTCTGGATGGAAATAAGAGTTTAACACCTGATTAGTAAGATCAGGTTAGGCTAGGAGAGAAAGAACCAGACATTTATTAAGCACCCATTATGTGCTAATTGATTGATAAATATCTCCTTTGATTGTCACAGCAGCTCTGAGAAGTAGATGTTGTTATTATCCCCATTTTACAGTTGAGGAAACTGAGGCACTGGGAGATTTCCTCAGAGATACATAGTAAATATTTGAGGTCAGGCTTAAACCTAGATCTTCCTGAATCCAGACCCAGAGCTCTGGGGGGCTAGATCTGTGATTGGTATAGAGAACTCCCTATATTGATATAGGTTAGCTTCTTTCTTGCAACACAATGCCTTTGAGAGTTGCCTAGAGCATCAAAAAGTTAGGTGACTTATCTAGGGTCACACAGCCAGCATCAGAAACTCCCAAGTTAAGATTCTGATTAAATAGTACAGATGTAAGAAGCTAGCAAACTTAACTCCTCAAGCTGAGATCAGAAAGTTGACCTTAGTTGGGTTAAGCTCCCTGGAGAAGGTGAAAATTAAGCTATTCAGGGAGGAAGGGAAGAAAGATAATGCTTCAGAACTCTCTTTAATTTGCTTGTGTGAAAGTAATGGGTTTGCAGCACTGCTGTTCAGGATTAAGGAGAAGGAATCCCATGGTTCCTTTTTGACAAGGTTTTGTTATAGACCAGATGTCTCCTTCTTGTACATTCTCAATCGAGAAAGCTGCCAAGACCAAAAATACCCTTCAAGTCCTTTCACTTCCTTCTCCTTTATTAGGTTATTTCTTTAGTTTTTTTTCCCCTCTCCCCTGAGGAACAGTAGTGAAAGTTATGGACTGTGGCCAAAAGTAAGCAAAATCCACTTTGATAATGAGCTCAAGTAAAAAAAAAAAATAAACAGCAGTTCCTAAGAAGCCTTAAGGTTGGCTCAACCAGATGTGAAGGAACCAAAACTCCACCCTCTTCTCAGGGTTTCAAAAGGGATTTCCATTTTTGCACAAGTCCCCCATCCATGAGTGGGCTGGAAGTTAATGGCTTGCTTGACCCTACTGAAGGAAGATTTCAGTCACTTTGGGAAGCATGTTAATAGACAGATAGGTGGTATATTTTGCTAGACTAGAAGCAGATTAGTGTAAGGTGAAAATCCTGCCCGCTTACGTCTTAGAAGAATGGTAACTGACATTGATAGAGTGACCCAAGGTTTGCAAGACATGTTACAGGTATTATCTCATTGAGAATGACGGGTATTATTATTCTCATTTATAGTTAAGGAAACTGGAACTTGCCTGTGGTCAACCAGTTCATGGGCAGCTGAATCTAAGCCTTGCCTGAGTCTCAGTTCCCTAAGCCGTGATCCCTCTCTAATTGCTGGGTCTTCATTGTACTTGGGACCACTGCCTTTGGTTGGTTTCAAAATTATTGGAAATTGACTAATGAGTGAATAAATGAGAAGAAGGGAAAGAACAGCGCAGAGGAGTAGAATAGTGAAAAGGTGAGACTGATTGTTAACTGGAAACCTTCCAGTGAATGGATCTCCAAAACAGAGATAGAGTGGGACAGTAGAGAGAGCAACTGAGTCAGGAGAAGGGAGACCTGGGGTCAAGTCCATTACTGCCACTCACTAGCCTGTGACCTTGGGCAAGCCCCTACCTCTCTCTGTCCTATAAAACTGGAGGGGAAATGTTAGGAACCTAACTGAAAGGGGCTGTAGAGATCCAACCTCTTCATTTTATAGATGACAGACTTGAAACCCATCAAGAAAAAACACCTTGCCTAACATCACATGGGCAGTAAGTGCAAAGCTGCAATTTAAAGCCAGGTCCCTTGGCTTCAGAGTCACCAGGGGACTTGTTCATTCCATCAGGTAATGTCTAAGGACCTTGCTAGCCCTGGCAGTCTGAGAGTTCAAGAGAAGAGATTTCCGCCTCAAAGACTGAGTAGAGTCAGGCACGTAGGGAAGAGACCTTGGATATCCTATTTATTTTAAGCTTCATCGAAATCCATGAATCTTCATACTTTGGTTGGGAGATGCCTGAAAAAACACAAGAGAATAAACCTCTGTCTATACCCATTACTAGGGACTTGGAAGTCACAAAGAAAAACCTGAGAGGTAATTTTTTTCTTACATGAAGCATCTCTAATAGGACTTTCTCTAAGTGTAGTGGGAATCCTACACCTTGGACTCTGATAGGTGTCCCCTCAGGAGAGTAAGAGCACCCTAGAGCACTGCTAAGCTAAGTGTAGTGCAAAGAGCAATGGATTTAGATGAGGCAGCTAAGGGGCATAGTCCATGGTGCTGGAATTGGAGTCAGGAAGACCTGAGTTCAAATCCTACCTCAGATACTTACCAGTTAGGTATGTCACTTTCTCATCTATAAAATGTGGATGATAGTCATAGCACCTAATTGACAAGGTACTATCAATCAAAAAAGACTTTTATCATCATTTACTATGTGCTAAGCACTGAGTACTCGATTGTTGTGAAGGTCAAATGAGCTAATATGTGTAAAGTGCTTGATAAACATTCAATTTGCTATCTTCTTGCTCCTTTCCCTCCTCCCCTTCCCCTTTTCTTTCCTCCTTCTTCCCTTCCTCTTCCTCCTCCTCCTTTTCTTTCTCCTCTCCCTCCTCTTCCCTCTCCTCTTCTTCCTCCTCACTCTCCTCCCCTTTCCTTTTTCTCATTCTTCTTCCTTCTTCCCCCCTTCTTTCTCCTCCCCTCCTCCCGTTCCCCCTTCTCATTCCTCCTTCTTCCCCTCCTCTTCCTCTTCCTCCTCTTCCTTCTCCTCTCCCTCCTCTTTCCTCTCTTTTTTCTCCTTCTTCTCATTATTATTCTATAATTTGTAGTTTAAAAGCCTGAATTAGAATCCAGATTCTGCTACATACTTTGGCCTAGTCACCTCTTCCCTGGGCCTCAGTTTCCTCCTCTGTAAAATGTTGGGGGTTAAGACTTAGGTGGTCTCCAAGATCCCTTCCCTCTCAAAACCCTCTACTTTAGCTACTCAGACAACGGCCCTCACAAGAGGCAGGGCCTGGTGATGTTGCCTTGTGGATCTGGTTTCCAAAAAACCAATTTTATGTGTTTTATTCTCCTGAAAAATCCAGTCATGTGTGACTCAAAGCAATTGACTTACCGCAAGCCAAAAGACACATATAGCAGTCTTCTCTGGAGAAGAGAAACAGCCCCTGTTGAGTTTGTTCATTATCTCCTTTCCTGATGAATTATGAGTTCTCTTCTTGGAGAAGGAAAATAGCCCCAGACTTATCTTTAGCTTCGGGTCTCTGTCCAAACCACAGCAGGTGCTGGCAGTATGAAAGGAAAGGGACCAGTGCTTTAACAAATCCAAGACTGATTTCTTTGGTACTAACCTTGAAGATCTTGCATGTCATAAGGGAGTGGCTTATTGTTAACTCTGGGATTCTTCCATGAGGATGACTTTATTCAGAATTGTTATTTTTCCCTCTTAAAAGGCAGCTTCTTCTTTTTAAAATATTTAGATGTGATCGTACATGGAGTCTGACTTGTAAAGAGAGAACACTGAAAGCTATAAAAGATCATGGAGTTTTGGAGTTGGCTTCTTAGGCTCTTGAGCTGCTTATTTTATAGGTGAGAAAACTGAGGCCTGAGTTCACATGGTGAGTGGGGATGGAATAAGAGAATGAGCACATTTTTTCTTCTCAGGAATATATATTAGAAGTTGTTGCTGAATTTTGATGTCTCTTGGCAGTCCACCATCCATTCACTTTGCTTCTTTTAGGGAAGGCCCATGTGGGGCTACCTAACCATGACAATATTATACTTCTCTGGTTGGAGCAGCTAAAAATGGGTCCAACAAGCTACATCAAATGGTTTCTCTAGAGACCAAATTCTACCCTTCGGTTGGATGGTTTATCAGTCTTACCAATAATCACCATTTTGTCTTTGCCTTTTTTTCTGATCTCTCTTTCTCATGTAGACCTGGGATGATGAGTTGGAAAAATCAGCGGCAGCTTGGGCCCATGAATGTATCTGGGAACACGGACCTGCCACCCTTCTTGTGTCCATTGGCCAGAACCTGGCAGTCCATTGGGGCAGGTAAGAACCAGAAAACATTGTTCAGGTAGTTTCTGTGATGCCTTATCATAACCTCCAATAATTAGTCCAGGCAGCTGATGAGGCAAAGGTTACATGATTGGATCTGCATGTGGGCCATTCAGTTTGACTTTGATTTGTTTTGTGGCCATGGGGACGGGACGGGATGGTACTACTAAGATCATATGCTGTTGGTCAAGAGAATGACCCAGTACTTTCCATTTATACGAGTGGAAAACAGCTCTCGGTACGTGCCCTGCTCATGTTGTGGCTTCAGGGTCATCTTCAAATACTTAAGCCCTGCTTCATCATGGATACATTACTAGAAGTCATGTTGATTGATGGGAAATGGAAAGAGATGTTACTCTTATTACGCTGGTCAGGAAGAGGAACATTCCAGGGATGGGCTGACAGTTTCATAGTTTCAGATCCTGGGAGAGGAATCTCACTGCTCTAAGTAGGATAATTAAATGAATGTTAATGTGATGAGAGAGAACAAAAATTACCCTACTAGATTTATAGGCTCATCTCATATTACTACAAAGGAAAGAGTGCTAGTTTGGAAATCAGAGGACCTATGGCCAGCTTTTACCTTAAGCTACATCTTCACCTTTCTGGGCCCCAGTCTCCACATTTCTAAAATGAGACTTTGAACTATATCACCTCAAAGGTCCCTTTTAGCTCCAAATCTATGATACTGTTCTCTTTCTATGTATTCACCCACTGAGTAGCCAAACAGGACTAGCTTTGCTCCTGTGAACATGGCCTGTGCTCTGCCACTTTGCCCATGCTCCTCCCTGTGTCTGGAATATTTTCCCTCTCCCTTTTCACCTGCTGAATCCCTCTCCATCCTTGGAAGCCCAGCTCACATAGCATCTCTTCCAGGAAGCTTTTCCTAATTCCCCTCCCCCTCTAGTGGCCAATGGTCCTCTTCAGATCCTTTACTGTTCTTGAGCTTGGCAATTCTCTAATGCACTTAGAAAATGCTGGGTGTTATGGTGATCTGTGCCCATGCAAATCGTCTCGTGCTGTTGGACATTCCATGGGGAGCTTGTCTGAACTTGGAGTCGCCCTCAGAATTGGGTGCAAGGCTCTGAAAAGGGCAGACACCAAACACATGTTGGCATTTTCTCTTTATACTCTATTTTTTCCAGTTGGAATTTTTGATGGCTTTTAAAAATGTAAGTTAGAGATTTGTTTTCATTTGAAGCCCAAATAGTAGTTTCCTCCCTTCTTCTGCCTCCTCTTCCCCATTTTCAGTTCTAGAGTATAATTTTGCTCATGGATTCCACATTTGGAGATGGGGAGCACTTGCCATGCTTTTTACAATTAATCCTAAGTGTATATCACAGTGGTAGTCACTGAGTCTTAACAAACATCTGTTATGTGTCAGAAACTGTGGTAAGTATTGGGGATATGAAGAAAGTAAAAAACATGGTGAACTCACATTTCAAAGTCTCATGATATTCTCACCTAGACTCAATACACTGGCTTGAATCTTGGGAGAAGGGGCTTCTGGGAAGGGGACTGATGTTTGCCTAAAAGCTGAGCGTGTATCTTACTTTCCTGAGCTGGTGTTCCAAAGAGATGGAATGTCTTTGGAAGTGTCGCTAACCACCACCATGGTACTGGCCCCAGCAATCATTGTTACATGACCTCTAAACCGCCCGCTTCACCACATTGCTCTTAAATGGTCATTTCTTATTCTAGTTCTTCCTTTATTGAAACCACATTATTTATACTTGCTGACCATAGACCTCCACCTCATCTCCACTTCTAACCCCCCTTTCAAGATTTGCATATAGTTTATTTTTTTTTCATCTTAAGATATCAGTGCCAATCTAGCAAATGGAATAATTCTTCACTATAAAATGAGTTATCCCACCAGTTTTTGCTGAGAATAACTCAGCTGGTATGTCTTACCTGATCAGGATACTCTAACAGGGCCTGGTTCTTCCCTTAGTACTCCAGCAATAGAGTATAGAGGAAAGTGGAAAAATTTTCTCTGTGTGTGTGCATGCATGTGTGTGATGTAGAGATGTGGATATTGGAAAACTTCCAGAATCTTGGTTAAATTTTCCAGTCTTCACTTGGGTTCTTGATATCATGTAAACAAATTGAGTAGCATTAATTATTCATTAGTGAGGTTTCTTAGCTATGTCTTAATTTCTTTTTTTTCTGAACTAAATGAACACTAAGGAAGGGGAATATTTATGTATACCAAGTAGAACAGAATAAAAGGATTCTATATGAAACCACAAATTCATATTATCTAGTTTATTTTTTTAAGTAATAAATTCAACATGTTACTTTCAAAGCTGTCCTACTTGTCTGTGTTTCCCTCTGAAAATTCTTCTTTTCCCTTCTGGGCATTTTTTTAACTGTAGTTTTTATTTGTTTTCTTGTTTACATTCTTCATTTTCATTACATTTTTGAATTACACATTTTCTCCCCGTCTTGCCCCTGCCCCAACCCCAAAACAGCAATCCCATTGTAAAGCCCCTCCCCTGCTCTGCTTTCTTATTTTCTGGTAGGGCAGGGAGGGTCTCCCTACCCCAGCCCCTGTATATCTTAATTCCCAGTTGCAGGTATTGCAGAACTTTAAATTCTAGATTCTTTCAATTCCT
>CM053595.1:276160488-276211457 GCA_028646575.1 Pseudocheirus occidentalis | reverse complement strand
TCTTCTTAAAATTCATGTCTGACCATATTATACTTATACTCTCTCTCTCTCTCGCTCTCGCTCTCTCTCTCTCTCTTTCTCTCTTTCTTTCTCTCTCTCTCTCTCTCTCACACACACACACACACACACACACACACACTCAATAAACACCAGTAGTTGCCTATTGCCTTCAAATATACTAATATATAATATCAAATATAAAATATTCTGTTTGACTTTTAAAGTCTTTCCCAACCTGGCCTCTTGCTACTTTTCCAGTTTCCCAGCTCTTTAATCTTGCTTATCTATAATTCAGTGATACTGGCCTTCTTAAGTAAACACTCCATCTCTCCTGACTTGCTGTTCCCATGCTTGGAATGTCTTTCCTTCTTACTTCTACAAACTGGCTTCCTTGCTTTCCTTTAATACTCCACTCTTTTACAAGAGACCTCTCCCGCTCTGCCACCCAAATGCCAGTAGTGTCTTTCCTATGGGATTGTCTTCCATTTATACTTTATATGTTTTCTAGATACGTTTTTGTAATAGTAATGAAATTTGAAGACCCCTTGGTATTGCTAAACTGACAGGTACTTAGCACCTAGTTTCAAATTAAGCCTTTGTTAAAGAAACAGAAGGTATTAACCCCCGTTGCTGATATAACAGGAAGGGGCTGAACAGGGAACCCCTGTTGCTGACATAACAGGAAGGGACTGAACAGGGAGGAGCAATACTGCATATAATGAAAAACCCCAGCTGGGAAAGCCAGAACTTCTTGGGACAAGCATCTGAAAGCTGGGCTGCTGCTGCTGGACTGGAAATTCCACAGAGAAAGTTATTTTGATTTTGAGAATGGGAGAAAGTGATTCTGATTTTGAAACAGGAGAAAGTGATTCTGATTTTGAGAATAGAGCTGTTGAAGACTTCCAAGGACCAGCTGGAGCTGCCTGAGGAAACATGACTGTGGTGTTGGTACTTTGTCTCTCTGTGGTTCTGTTAAGTTTTCTCTTCCCAGTAACAGAAGCTGTGAAGGACTTGAGGTGATCGGGATACTGTGAGCTTCAATACAGAGAAGGAACTAACTGGAGAGCTGGACAAGGAGCTGGGAGCTGTCTGACTTTGAACTCAGGTGGCAGTTGGTTAGATTAGGGTGGGAGCTGGGACCATGGAAGAAGAATCATGGAAGCTGAAAGCCTGCCTCAAGTCAAGATGAAAAAAACCTCTCCATGGGTACTGAGTAGTGGCTCATTAAATCGTGATTTACTCATGACTGAGGGGTGGATGGCCTGTGTATTTTCCATTACCCTTTAAGAGGGTACTGAATAGTGACGGATGACTGAATAGTGACTGATTTGTAGCTTAGTGTGCCCCATGGGTGGAAGACTTTGACCTTTTGTACTTTATGATTGAATGATTGAGTTATTAAGTGATTGATTGACTAAATGATTGTATTTTGTTCAAAACTATGTGACCACTTGGTGAAAACTATGTGGCCAATTTCTATGATAAGTTGTTGAGTTATTATGTCATTGTGAATGCTGTACCTTGATTGTCTGTAAATGTTTTGCTCTGATTTGTTATTGAATAAATAGGGAGTTCACTATACTGTTTAATCCAAACCTTGAAAAGCTGTTCACAGCAGCAGTCTTCTGGAAAGCTGCTCATACTTGGCTTTACAATTTTTTATTTTTACATTTGTCTTTCTCCAGGAGAATGAGAGTTCTTTGAGAACAGGGTCTGTGATTTTTGCCTTTCTTTCTCTCTTCTGCACTTAGCACAATGGCTGATACATAGGAGTCACTTAAAAATGTATGTTACTGGCTAAGACAAACAATGAGAGCTTAACAAAACAAAATAATATGAGAAAAGCCTTTTTAAAAAAGCACATGGCAAGAGTCATGGTGCCAGTACTGACCTCTTCCCCATTCCCTCCCCCAAACATACCACCCTCCAGATGGCAGAAGGAGAGAAAAACAAAGAAATGTCCTCAGCAGCTGTTCTGAAGAAACAAGGGTGAGTTTTTGCAGGGTTTTGGGACATGCCAAGATTTACTTTAGCAAATACTCTGGAAGAACAGGGTGGGAGTGCTACTGGGTGCTGGCACACATCTGGATTGTCTCACCATAGCTGAGGTTCTTCAAACTCACTTGTTTCCCTTCTGCTGTTCTCATCTCCTCCAGTTCTGTGCAACTATGCCTCACTCAAATCCAATTCATGCACAAGTCAAGACTCCACCCTCGTGATGTCATTAGTCCTCTTTGAGAACAAAGGACCACCATCACCAGCAGCAGTTTTGTAGCTCTCTAGCCCTCCACATGAGGCCCCATAATTCTCCAGGTGTCACACCCATTCCTGCTTCAATATACAGGATCGGTGGGTTGCCATCCCCTTCTGGCCACTTGAAAGGAAAACCTAAAATGGAGAACAAGCATTCAATTCTTTCCTGCTCCGAGGCCTTAGCAGGAATTCACAAGAGGAAGTGTTTTCAAGATAAAAGGAAATGGAAACCCAAGAACTCTGAGAAAAGTCAGCCTGTACACAGTCTTTGTCTTTCCCATGGCCTCCCTGATTCATTACCCTAGTCACTACTGAGTGTCATTAATATAGCCCTATTACATAAGTATAAGGCATTTCAGGGAAAATAATCATCACTATATTTATCATATAAGGGATTGAAAATGTCAGTTACAAGTCAGGAAAGAGCCTTGGGAACCATGATCATCCCTTGAAGACATTCATCAATTGAATTGTTGGACAACATCAGAAAGCATATTGGAAACAAAACATCATCCAACTATTGGACAAAACCGCAGTGGTCCTGTACTGGGAATTCTGTGTGCAGTTGCTGTTAAAATCAAGAAAAAGAAGATTCAAAGAAAGATATCTCTAAAATAATTGAGGGGATTAGCAGGGCTATCATATGAGAAGCATTTGGGACAAAAACAAAGACTAAGGAAGAAATTATTTAGCAATATAAATTTATGAAGGAAAGAAAGTGAACAACAAATCCCAGATGAGAAGAACAAGAGTTTTTCAATGTCTTTCTTCAAATATGATGCCATAAAATACATCTCACAGTGTCTCAGCCAGAGGCAGGGCACTGGACTAGATGTACCACAGCACTGAGTCAACATAGCAATTTTTATGTTCTTAAATTCTCTTTTGTACAGGAAAAGTTTCCTTTTTTGTTGTATTTTTTTTTTAGGGGGAAGGCAAGGCAATTGGGGTTAAATGACTTGCCCAAGGTCACACAGCTAGTAAGTGTGAAGTGTCTGAGACTGGATTTGAATTCAGGTCCTCTTGATTCCAGGTCCCTTGCTCTATTCACTGCTCCCCCTAGCGGCCCCAGGGAAACATTTTCTTACCAATTTAGGCAAAGGACAGAAATATAAGAATTATGCATTATCCCAACTAAGCTCTTTTAAAACAGGAAATGTGACCTGTTATTCCTACAGCCTCCATAGGGTTCTACCTTATAACTAACAGGCGCATAATAAACACACATAGAACAATTGTTTATTGTATCATTTTCTACACAACCATATAGGAAAAAAAACGTTTTTAAATGTTTTCTTTCTTTCTTGTTTGGGAGGAAAATGCACTAGACAGAAAGAACTTGAAAGTGTATTTTGCTTTGTTTCCTGACTTGGCCACAGGGCTGTACATTAGTGAAGTTTCATGCTTTACAAATTAATGTATGCAGTGGAAAATTGATTTTCAAGGTGAACATGTTATCTCCAATTCTTTCAAGTCTGAAGAAAAGTATAAGAAGTGAAGGGACAGCTAAATTCTAAATGCCTAAACTCAAGGCTGGGACCAGAACTCGGGCCGTTCTGATTTTCAGCCCAGCATAAAGACTTCTACTTTAACAATTCTGAAAGACTCACTGTGGAAAATGCTCTCCACATCCAGAGAAAGAACTGCAGAATCTGAAATGCAGATTGAAGGGTACTATCTTCTCTTTTTTGTTTTTCCTTTCTTGTGGTTTTCTCCTTTTGCTCTGATTCTTGTTTTATAACGTGACTAATGTGGAAATATGTTTAAGATGATCATACATGGATAGCCTGTATCGGATTGCATGCTGTCTTGGTGAGGGTGGAAGAGAGGAAGGCAGTGTGTGTGTGTGTGTGTTTGTTTGTGTGTGTGTGTGTGTGTGTGTGTAAATTTAGAATTCAAAATCTTATAAAAACTAAATTTTGAGAACGAAAATGAATAAATAAATTTAAAGCTAAAAAAAGACTTCCACTTTAGCATATAGTACAATCCATCAAGATGCTTGTCATAATTACAATGAATAATATCGACAGAACACTTCAGGGTGGACAAGGAGCTTTATATACATGATCTCATTTGAGCCTTACAACAACCTCACTGAGTAAGGACTAATAATATTCCCATTTTACAGAAGAGAAAACTGAGGGTCACACAGATAATAAGAATTAGGAGCAAGATTTGAACCCAAGTCCCTCTTGACTCCCAGTGAGTGCTGGAAAGTCTAATGACTTTGCACAGCTCTACCTCGCTTAAATCCAATTCCCTTGCAAGCCAAGACATCACTCTCCTGGTGTCATTAGCGGTCTTCAAGAAGGAAGAATGAACAATAACCTCTGCTAAGGCTCTCACATCCTTTTCTTTGTCCTGAAAGACAAAAATGGATATCCCTCCCCCCTCTACAGTTCACTTTAAACTCCACCTTTCATACACAATCATTTGCCGACTGCTGTCGAAAGAAGGGCCGAAGTTTCGTGTGTTTTTTTAAAGGCCTCATTATTACAAAGGAAAAGAAACTGACGTCACGATTTTAATAGGGTACTTCTTGCCTCGTGCTGTTTTATGAAGTTTTTAAATGATTCATTCAGGAAACTCCAGCCTAGGCTAAAGTCATCCACAAAAGAGGTCATGGCCCTGTTTCAGCCGAGAAGCTACTGCTCAGCTCTGACAATGACAGCTAGCCTATGTGGGAATTCCATAATCATAATGAAAATTTTTAAAAACTTGGATCCCAACTGACTTAAGCAAACGTTACCTTAGTGGTTTACTTTCTTGGTGTGTCTGAGGACAGTCAGGCTATTTTCCTTACAAACCTGTGACTTGGGTTTCCAGAAGTAAAGGCAAAGATATTTTCACCAAAAATCAAACCTTTCCATAACTCCGGGTAAGGATCACAGCCATGGAAAATTCAATCACTCATTGTTCTCTGTTGCCTCTATTTAATTGGAACAGAAGTCTGCTTTCAAGATTCAAGCCACTGCTTTTTTTCACTTTTAGAATCATGAATTTATTTTTTTTTTTGGAGCAAGGAAGGCAAGGCAATTGGGGTTAAGTGACTTGCTCAAGGTCACACAGCTGGTGTGTCAAGTGTCTGAGGTTGGATTTGAACTCAGCTCCTCCTTCCTCCAGGGTCAGTATTCTATTCACTGCGCCACCTAGCTGCCCAGGGAAATTCTAATAATAATAGTAATAACCAAAATTTATACGGCACTTCCCAGGCACTGTGCTAAGTGGTTTATAATTATTACCTCATCTGATCCTAAAAAACAACCATGGAATATGCATGATTTTTATTATTCTCATTTTACAGATGTGGAAACTGAGGCAGACAGAAGTTAAGTGACTTGCCTGGGGTCACACAGCTAGTAGATATCTGAGGCTGGACTTGAACTCAAGTCTTCCTGACTCCAGACCCAAAGCTCTTTCTACTGTATCACCTTGCTGCCTATATTTTAAAGCTAAATTACTGAATTTTAGAGATTTTCTCATTAAACTTTCCAAACCAGCCTCTACACAGTTGCCAAAGCCATCTTCCTATAGTCTGGATCTGATTATGTAAACTCATCTGTTCAAAATCATAACAGTATTTTTTTTAGCAGACTTATGATTTCATCAGTATAGGATGATCCTGGTAAAGAATTCCCTGGCCCCTACTCTGGGACTTAACCAGGTCACTGAGACTTTGCCTGATCTGTCCATTGAACTGTAAATCCTTCAAGGGGGAACTGTCTTTGAACTTCTTTTATCTTGTCCATGCTTAGCCACAGTCTCAGCACATGTTATAAAGGTGCAGTTTGTGTGTCCCCAAAATGATTACAATAGTAACATCAAAGATGACTGATGGTGCAGCTAGGTGACACAATGGCTAAAGTACCAGTCCCAAAGTCTGGAGAACCTGAGTTCAAATCTAGCCTCAGACACTTACTAGCTGTGTGACCCTGGACAAGTCACTTAATCCCAATTGCCACCAAAAATTTAAAAAAAAGATCACTGGTCACAAATATAATAATAAATAATAATAATAGCATTTGAAATATTTGGAGAATTGCCAAAATGTGACGCAGAAATACAACGTAAGCACATGCTATTGGGAAAATAGCACCAATAGACTTTCTTATACCATGGTTCACAAAACTCCAACTTGTAAAAAAAACACAGCTATCTGTGAAGCACAATAAGATGAAATATGGTTGTATGTTTCAGGCTCTATGTTAAGTCTTGGAGATACAAAAAAAAGGGAAGAGACAGTTCTTTCCTTCAACAAGCTTATACCCTAATGGAAGAGACAGCCTACAAGATATATGTAGGATAAATTTGTTGTTGCTCAGTTGTGCCTGACTCTTTGTGACCCCATTTGGGGATTTCTTGGCCAAGATACTGGAGTGGTTTGCCATTTACTTCTCTAACTCATCTGACAGAAGAGGGAACTGAGGCAAACAGGGTTAAGTGACATATCTAGTAAGTATCTAAGGTCAAATTTGAACTCAGGTCTTCCTGACTACAGACCTGCCACTCTATCTGCTGCACCACCTAGCTGCTACATTAATGTCACACTGCAAAGATGTGTCTAGAAACCTACCATAAGGATAGGAAATGGGGGGTTGATTTCAGACATAGTTCCCTTATTTGTTTGATCAAACTGTTCGATAGGGAATGTCAGAGTCCTAACCAAAAATTCATGTACCTGGAGCAAATTCGGGTGAATGTGGGAGGAATAATGGAAGCACCACAGAGGGCAAGTCAGACCTATACCCAGTAGGTATAGCTAGGAAAGTGAACTTCTACCCCTTCAGAATGTCTAGCTCTCCATTTAACAGGGTTCCGGTTAGCAAAGTGCCCATGGGAAGGGAGGGACACAGAGATAGGACTCTGGGTATGGCTACCAGAAAGAACAGTCACACCTTGGCAGTGGAAGACCGTTTTGCAAAATTTAGGGAAAGCAGTGGCTCTTGGGAAAAAGTGTACCTGCTCCCCCCCTCAAATGCAGTCCCACCAATGACTGTAGAATTTTAGAGGTGGAAAGGATCAGCCACCCCTGCCCAAAAGGATCCCTAACACCACATACCTATTAAGAAATTATACAATCTATCCATGAAGACCTCCAGTGAAGTGAAAGCCAACACCTGCCAAGGCGACTCATTTTCATTTTATCTCTAATGACTAGAAAGCATCTCTTGACCTCAAGCCTAAAATAGCCTCACTGTATTGTTTACCATTGCTTGTAGTTCTGAGCTCTGGGATCAAGCTGACCGTCACAGTGTGAGCCTGCAGCTGGGGCATTCCACTGAAGTCCAGAAAACTAGGAGCGGAGCTTGGAGCAGTAAAGTAATCTCCTCAAAATGTTTTCTTTTTGCTTTTGAGTAGATTTGCTATTACAATGCATGTAGCAGGTGCTTAACTATTATTGAATTGAATTAAGCAGCACTGTAACTGGCTAATTTTGTGTCCAAGGCAAGAATGTCAAATCACACCCTTTCTATCCCAAGTAGCTAGGTGGTACAATGCATAGAGCACTGGGACTAGAGTCAGGGAGAATCACCTTCCTGAGTTCAAATCCAGCCTCAGGTACTTCCTAGATGTGTGACCCTGGGCAGGTCACTTAACTCAGTTTCCTCATCTGGAGAAGGAAATAGTAAACCCTTCCAATATCTTTGCGAAGAAAACCCCAAATGGGGTCATGAAGGGTTGGATATGACTGAACAACAATTTTGTATTTTTATGTACCCATAGTAAAGTCATTTTGAGAAAATCAAAGTGTAGCCCCATCCTCAGTAACATCTCTCATGTTCATCTCCTTCTCTCCTACTCACAAAGCCACCACCCACTTCAGGCCCTCACCATCTCTCTCACATACAACTATTCTAATTGCTGTTGTGGTTGGTCCTTCATTCTCAAAGTGGATCAATGATATCAAGAGAGTGATGCCTTGACTTGCAAGTGAATTGGATATAAGTGAGACAGGGCTGTGCAGTCATCAGCCTCATTCCCTCCTCCAGAGTAATCAGAGCCCAGTGGCAAGATGATACTCTTCTAACTGGACTCCCAGACTCCAGTGTCTCCTTCCTTCTATCTGACCTCAAGATGATGCCAAAATAACCCGCCTAAAGCATGAATTTGGGGGTGTCACCCCTCCTCCACAAGACCTTTTATGAGCCTCCCAGGTAATAATGCCCTGCCCCTAAATTATTTTCATCATAGTTGTATTGACTTACCTGTAGGCAGGTTGCTTTTGCACAGTAAAATAGAAGTTCCTTGAATGCAAAGTTGGTTTCATTTTTGCCTTTGGAACCCCCATAACTTAATCAATAAGTGCCTGTTGAATTAATGAATTAGCTTTTCGGGAGCTCCCTATTGCCTCTAGGTTAAAATCCAAACTCTTCAGCTGGATAATTAAAGCCCTTTATAATCTCTATTCAGTCACCTTTTTTTTAGGCACATCATGACTTCACATACTTTACCTCCCTTTCAAACCTACCTAGCAGCTAGTCTCCAAATGTGGCATTTCATCTCCTCCTTCAGTGGCTTTGCCCAAGCCCTCTCATACTCTTTCCCACCTCTGGGATCTCCACTTTCTTTCAAGTCTCAGCTTCAGTGCTACTTCCTATGGGAAACCCTTCCTGATCCCCTCCCTTCCAGATGCTAGTGCTCTCTCCCCCATCAATGATCAGGTAGTTAGTTACTTCTCTGTTAGATGATGCATTCTGTCATAGGAATATAAACCCCTTGAAGGCAGGGATAGCTTTTCATTTTCTGCTTGCACCCCCAGCATGTAGTATGTATCTTACACATAGTAAATGCTTACTTGTTGGAGTGGGTTGTGGATCACAGGTGGTGAAATATCCATTTGGCCTCAGACCTAGTAGTTATGAGACTTCGTTTTCTTTCATTGTTTTTCTTTGTTACGAGGATAGACTCTTTGGCAGGATGACCACTGGGAAATGTCTATGGTATTTTTAAAAGGCATAAATAAAGCATGGCTTTGAAAAAGAAAGGAAAGAAGAGGAGAGAAGAAGAGAAGAGAAAAAGAAAAAGGAACATTGAACTGGATGTGACACAGGCCTAGCTAAAGTAAGAAATGAAACTCCTAGAGCCCAGTTCTTAAATTTATATCTCCCACTGGCACCCTAGAATGTCTTGTCCCATAGAATCCAATTTGTTCTTTCTGTGTCCTTCATTTTGATATGGATCATTAAATGGCACACTAGACTTTTGAGCTCTCCGTAAAAAAGGCTGGCCAGATGAGCTCCAGGTCAGGGTGGGACCTTGGAAAACAAAGTATCGGGCTCCTATTCCAGGACGCCATGACCAGAGTAGCCACAGACTGTTCACTCTTCACTGGCAGAAATCAGGCAATAAACCTGACGTGGTACGAAGAAATCCAGCTGTCAGACAGCTCTTCACATTTGTAATCAGTGGAGTCCTGGCTGGGCTATGAAACAGAGACATTTTTATCTTCTTTGCTGAGAGCATCTGGTAGGGCCATTAATTACACCTACCCATACTAAAGGGAATAAATGCCTAGATAATATTTTTTTTTTCCTTTTCTGACTGAACTTGATCAATTCCAATTTAATTTTCAAGGCAAGGACCAAGTCAAATAGGCGGTGGATGTTGGCTCCAGAAAAGCATTCCTATGGATTATAAAACTTGTTTCTTCTCAATGAGTAGGCAGCTTTTGCTATCTACAAGCCCAAACTCTTGCTTTGACCTGGGGACAGATGCAGGTGGGATCTCAGACCTTCTTGACACACACTCTGGGTGGTTGTGGCAGTAGGATTACTCAGCTCTATGTTACACTGATTTGCTTTCGAGCCAAGTCAAAGTGGGGAAATAGAGAGAACATCCATGACTACACAAAGAATCTATGATCTTGTTGGACAAAAACGCCAGGAGGGAGTGTGCATACTGGAAGTCATTCCCCTTTTCTTCTTTTCCTTGGGAAACTCTCCATTGAAGAGTCTGGCTGGTGATCTGTTTTTTTCCGCCTAGTTCTTTGGGGAGCAGTCACCGTGTTCTTCAACAATGAAGATTTGTTATTCAATCCTGCCTCATCATGGCGTAGAAGAGTCCCTGGTTCTCACAGATTATGGCAGAGAATTGCAAGTTCTGGCATATCCTATTGTGGACCATGAACTTTTTTAACGTTTAGAATATTTCAATAACTGTATTCAAAATAAGTGGTTTCCCTTGTAGTTTATTTTGTCCATTTAGAAACCATTGTTCTGAGAAGGGATCCACAGAGTTCTGCAGGCTGCCAAAGAGATCTCTGACACAAACAAAGCTAGGAAGCCCTCCTCCACCCTTTCCAGCTATCTCTCTACATCTCTCTATAATCCCCCTTGGTTGGAAATGCTTTGAGGACAGGGCTGCAAAATACATCTGTGACTGAAGAAATGTCCACTGGAGGGAATCATGGGTCCTTGAAGCATCAAAGGCTACTGTAGTATTCTGTATGTAATTTCAGGTCCCAAAAGGCAAGTTATAGAGACAATGAGATGCCAGGGCATTTGCACTTTGTAGAAAACAAACTCTTTTTAGAAGTGAGTGGATCATTCTGGCCTCACTCTGATGAGAAGAGGGTGAAACGAGGGATCATTATAAAGCTATAGATTCTTAACTTTGTATCATGGATCCATCTGGCTGTCTGGGAAAGCCTAGGAACCCCTAATAAGAATCCCATTTTTAAATGCATAAAATAAATTTGTTAGACTGTTAAAGAAAGCAATATTTAAATATAGATGTCAAAAAATATTGAAGTTCCCTGATGGTTCATTTGTATGTGAAGAGACCTTTAGAAACAATAAATGTCTTATACTTGTGCAGTCATTTCAGTCTTGTCCTATTCTTCCTCACCCCATTTAGGATTTTCTTGGCAAAGATACTGAAATGGATTTATCATTTCCTTCTCCAGCTCATTTTACAGATGAGGAAACTGAGACCAAGTTAAGTGACTTGCCCAGGGTCACACAGCTAGTCTCTGAGCTAAGATTTGAACTCAAGAAGTCTTTCTGACTCCAGGCTTAGCACTCTGTGCACTATGGCGCCACCTAGCAGTGACACAATGAACCTCTCCCAAATAAAATTGCCTTACACCTTTTCTCTAGTTACTCATTTACATAGATCAAAAAGGAGAATTTTATAATTGAAAAAAACAACAACAGAGAGCCCTGAATCCCAGATGTGTTTGGTGATTATTGAGCAAATAAACATTATCTGACTTGGGATTTGCACTGTATGTTTTGGGAAGTTTTGGGAAATGTACTATACGTCATATGTCAGGGTGAAGTCTCTCTGTGAGGGGACCCAGTAGGAAGTTATCCAAAGGAAAAGCTAGACCTTTGCCTTTCATATCTAGCCTAGGAGATGGCAAACCTCAAAACGGATACTCTAAAGGAATAGAGCTAGAAAGGACATATATACAACAAGATACATAACAGAAGATTGCTGCTAACCCTGAACCTGGAGGTAGCAGCGCCTTCAGCTGCCCCTGGGAGCAAGAGAGTTTGTGCCCATTCTTCCCATGTACAAAAATATCTATTTGTACATGAGTTCAAGAAAGATGTAGCTACTGCTTTTGCTATGCCATTGAACTAAATGGCTTTTGCCAAGAACCAGTTGAGTATACTGGCAGATTGAACCACACTGGTGGGGACTCAGGTTGCAGTTTTACAAGGGTGAACAGTCTCCAAACCCTAAAAGAAGTCGCTCTTTTGTGTACCCAATTTGCAAGTGCCAGTTCAAATTGAGGCGTGGGGTTATTACCTAAAAGGGCTGCTACATGTAACATGTGTATAGAATAATTGAATAATAATTTACCATTCCTGCAAAATAATTTCATAAGGTCAACAGTCTGGGAAATGAACTTTTTTCTTTGTACCCAAAAGTGATTCATGCGGCAAACCAAAGAGACCCAGAGATGTTTAATTCCAAGCCATCTACCATCTGGCAAGAAAGTTCAGAAAAGTGCTACAGGACCACACACCACTCTCCTATAACACTGAGTCATCTGGCTCTAAAATGGTACCTCATTAATGCTTTTCTTACCAGAAATGTCCTTATTTCTTCTTGAATATTTTTCTACAGATCAAGTAACAATTTCCAGATCCACAGATCTGACATTGGCAGTTCTCAGACTAGTCAATGTCCCTGGGGCTTCAAGTGTGTAGAACCTCAACTGTCCTTCTCTTCTTTAATTAAAGTAGCATCCTAGTTAACTTTCAACCAGAACCACAATGGACAATCCTAAACTCTAGGACCCAAGAGCAGAAGCTGAGTTGAACTCATGCTGGTTTGAAGAACTCAATTCAAATCAATTCAGTTCCGCAAGCATTTCTTAAGTGCTTACTGTATGCTAGGCATACAAAGTCACAAAGACGAAAAGAAGCAATCCAGGTTGTCAAGTGCATATTCTATAGGGTGGAAACAGAATGTATACAGCTAAGTCAGCATAAAATTAGTACAAAGTAGTTGGGGGAGGGAGGCTCAAGGAAGGTTCAACATTTGAGTTAAGTCTTAAAAGTAACAAAGAATTATAAGATGCAAAGGTCAGTAAGGAGAGCATTCCACAAAGACAGGACAACCTTTGCAAAGGAAGGAGATGTAAGGATCTTTGACGGGTCTAGATTGGCCAGAACATCTTGCGCCTAAGACAGATAGATGGGTGATAAATAGATAGATGGGAGATAGAGCATTTATTATGTACTTATTATATACCAGACACTGTGCTAAGCACTGAGGGGAAGAGGGAATATTAGCAAACATTATTTAAATATTTATTTTAAATATTAGCAAACACTTCAAGAAGCTTACATTCTATTGGAGGAAGAGAATACATAAAGAGGACCTGGAAAGCAAGGAGGGAAATGTTCAAAGAGCAAGAGTAATACAAGCATAGTTTGAGCCCCTCATGAAATGGTGCCAACTAAGTGGCTCAGTACAGACTGGAAATCAGGAAGACCTGATTTCAAATTCAGTCTCAGACACAGCTGTGTGACCCTGGGCAAGTCACTTACCCTCTGTTTGCCTCATTTTCTTCATCTAAAAACGGGGGAAATGATAATACGTGCCTCTTAGTGTTGCAGTGAGGACCAAATGAGTTGATCATTGTATAACAATTAGTAGAATGCCAGGCACATAGTAAGTGCTTATATACATGTTAGCTGTTATTGTTACTATTAGCTAGTATGGTGGTCTAGGCTACAGACTGACCAAGCAGGAGACCCAGACTCAGTGTGAAGGCTCACTTTTCTCCAGAGTAGAATGCGAACTGAAGAGGAGACAGAGAAGTCCAGAGAGTGAGTAATTTGAAATTAGTTTAGAAAAATAGTTTAGAGCCAGATTATAAAGAATTTTAAGCCAAATAGAGAATTACTATTTTTCTTGAAGACAACAGAGAACCATTGAAGCATTTTGAGCTGTTGAATGACATGGTTGGACACATGCTGTAGGAACATCTGTTCAACAGTTAAGTGGAGGACAGATTGTAGAAGTAAAAGTCTGAGAGACCAAGGAGGAGACTTCAGCAATCACCCAAGTCAAAGGCAATGAGAAATAGGCACAGATCGTTGGTTGAGTGAGTAGAGAAAAGTGCTTCAAGAGACGTCATTGAAGTAGAATCAACAAGACTTGGCAACTGATTGGATGAAAGGGTTGAGAGAATAAGGAGCTAAGGATGACTCCAGAGTTCTGAACTGGGATGACAAGAAGGTTTCCCTTGACAGAAACAGGGAAATTCAGAGAAGGGGTAAATTCTAGAGGAATGCTAATGAGTTCTGTATGGGACCTATAAATCTTCAGATGTCTAAAAAACATCCAGTTGGAGATGTCCACCAGGTAATCAGTGATATAGGATTAGAGTTGAGAAAAGAGCAGGTAGATTTGGCATTCATCTGCATAGAACTGATAAATGAACTCAAAAAGTCTGAATGGGGGGGAGGGAGGAAAAGCCTTTTAATAATCACAACAATAAATATTTCAGAAGCTACTTCAAAGACTACATATGTCAACTCAATCTATGGAGGATGAAAAATAGCCCTCCTATAGACAGTAAAATCTTTTAAGGATCCAGGTGCAGTTAATTTATAGCAGAGATTCCCAAACTTATTTAGCCAGCTGCCACCCTTTAAAAGAAATTACTCAGCCCTCCCCAAATCTACTTTCTTTAACCCTTCAATGATTTTTTTGAAATTTATGTCATTTCAAAAAATAGATATCATAAATGATGCACCTTAAATTTAATATTTTATTATAAATACGTGCTTTGTTCCTGCATTGAAATTTTGATGACACAATATTGCATCATGTAACTGGATAGTATCATATTGTTATAAACACATATTCCCGCCAATGTATGCTAGACTTCCTGAAAATGAGCAATATGCTCACCTGTTAACACTTGCTTATTAAGACCTGTCAGTGGACTTGACCACTGACCAATTTTAATTTGCATTTTGTGTGTCTGTTTGGAAAATAATGTAATCACTATGACTTTTAATTCTGTTACACAACAGATGAAACATGCACAAATGGTTTTTCAAAATTTTCTTCTCTTCTTTCCTTATCCTTCCACCACCCCCCTTATTTTTATTCAATGCTCCCTAATTATACCCAAGGCTACTAATGCCCCCCTAGATTGCCCCAGGTCCCCCAAGGGGTGGTATCTCCCACTTTGGGAACTTATCATAGAGTGACACTCAGCAGTGGAATGTCATACCAAATAGGGATTGCCATGGGAAAAATCAAACTAAAGCTTCTTGAGTAATCAGATTTTTAGATATGCAAATTTTAATTGGCTTCTGAATCACTTGGCTAGGGGATGAATAGAACCCAACTCAGTTCGGATAGAATTCAAAATGCGCATTTTCTCCTTACTACTTTAAAACTGATCACTTTAACAAGTATAGGCAGACTCTGTGTCCTCTTAACCAAAGTTGCTTCACAACAACAAAAATGATACCTAATGAATAGACCTGACTCTAAAGTTGTGAAACTACATGGAAACATTGTACAGCTGGTCTCTTATCTATAACATTGTTCCTCTGGCATCAAATGCCCCCTGAAACACTGTTTTGCCTAAAATTGCATTTTATCTGTTCTAGTGAAACACACTTGGTGAAGTATTCTTGTATTTTTCCATTACTTCTTTTTAAGCCCATGACCTAATTAGTGTAGCTAAGTCAGGAAGAGCCATGGTGGACTCAGCTTCTGCCCATGCCAATAGTAGAGGGCAAGAGTCCAGAACACTCTGACTCCATAAAAAAGAGGTGACGGTTAGGGAAGACAAAGTTGTTAGTGAATTTCTTGATACTCCTTATATCTTGACTCCTAATCCAGTGCTGACCCAGTAGCCTGAAACTCCCCTCCGACAACCAGTTTTCATGTTTCTCATTTAAACTTCCTTGGGTCTTGCTTCCTCCAAAGAAACCCCTGGGCTGAACCACTCTCATCTTTTTGGGCTTGGATATTAAATCAGTCTCTGTCTTTCCTCATATCAAAGGGCTTTCCAAGGGTGTGTTGGAGTTTGCTTGTCTTAGCTCCAAGCTGGTTGTTAACATTTCAATGTGAGCATTTACACTTTGTAGACAAATACTACAAATCAGAGTCTCATTTATTGTTTTGCTGAGGATCAGTTTGAGAAAGTGATGGAAAAGATGGTAATGCTGCAGATTAAACTTAAAAGTGTGTCATACATAATTTTTGGGGGAAAAGAGAGGCAGAGACAATTTGATCAACATTTAGCAACTCACTGCTGGGACTTCCCTTCTCCACCCTGTGCTCACCCTGATCACCATGTGTTGGTCCTCTCCTGGGCAAAATAGACATTCTCATCATTCTACAGAATCTCTTCTAGCTTCTAACATGTCCAGTCCAAAAAAAAAAGTGTCGATATCTGGTCTTCGAAGGTTTCTTCTTACTTGAAATTCTTAGGCAAAAATTGTACTTTTCCTGTTAGAAATTTGATTAAGGATTACCTGTGTCATTTGTTTTGTTTGTTTTTTAAACATTACCACTCAAAACTTTATTTAGTATTTCTAAAAGACAAGGTATTAATCTATATTAGTAAAGGAAGCCTCTAATCAAGAGTTCCTACCATGAATTTTATTTTTTTATTTATTTTATTTTTTTATTTTCTTGTTTACATCATTGATTTCCACAAGATTTTGAGTTACAAATTTTCTCCCCTTATTTCCCCCATCCCAACCCCAAACCTGTGATCCCACTGTAAAGCCCCTCTCCCAATCTGTTCTCTTTTACATCCTCCTCCTACACCCCTCTAACATTCTTACCTGTGTCATTTGGAACAGAAGTTGAGAAGAGAAAGGAATCCATGGCTCGGAATTTGAAACCAAAGTCCCTCTTACTCTTCTCCAAAAATATACCAAAACCAATAATATTGTGAAGATGGTTACTAGATGGTTGCAAGAACGTCATCCTACCCTCTGAATTTTTTGGTCAAAGAAGGCACACAAGTAAAACATAATGTATTCCACTGTTAAGCAGCCAAGAAAAGAAGAAAATGGAATGCAGTGTAGGAAAATCTGACAAGATTAGCAACTGAAAGAAGTAAGTTCGTGAGCTCTGATATGCATACAGTGTCCTCAGTGGGGATTTGAGGGTAACAGTTGGAATAGAAAGCCATAGTGGGACTTCTAACTGAAATCAATCAGGACACAGAGACTAATGTTCTCTGCTGGTTAAAAACTCTAAATGATAAGTAAAGATTCCCTCCTTCCTCCCTGGCTGAATTTTTGTGATAACAAGAAATTAATTGTGTGTGTGTGTGTATATTATATATATCATGATAACAAGATAAGAAATGAAGTATATCTATGAAGTCTCATTGTAGAGCAAGGTACTGTGCTAGGTGCAAAGGAACATACAAAGATGGTTCCTGGCCTCAAAGAGGAATCTAGGAAAGATCATGAGACATATAAATAAGATCATCCAAAACAGAATATGGTGAATGCCTAAGAGAGGTAGAAGATGCTATGAGAGCTCTTGAAGTGGGAGAGATTTCCTTTGTCCAGATGGATCATAAAGACTTTGTATAGGAAGGAGCATTTGAACAGAGCCTTAAGGGATGGGTAGCATGCCTCCTTCCTACTTAACTGGAAAGTTGGAAGGATTTATTAGATATTGTCTTTACAAGGGATACATTTAAGGAAAGGCAATAAAGGTGCTTGGACCTTATTACATTATCCAAAGTTGCTGACTGTGAATTTGTGACCCTGAAATTGTGACTTTCTTCTGTGATTTGCATTTGACCCAGATGCCTCCACTTCCTTAGAATTCTTCATATAATAAGATCATAAATTTCAAACTGGAAGGGGCCTTGAAAATTCTCTGGTCAGGATCATAGAATCAGAATTGGAATGGACTTCAGAAGCCACCAAAGTCATCCGACAATTACCTAGCAAGTAATCCTTCTAGTGCATACCTGACAAGTAAGCATTTGGTCTTTACATAATGTCCAGGGAGGCAGCATTCCTTCCCTTCTAGAGCCATCCATTCCACTTTTGGAAAGCCCTGGGTATTAGAAAGTCTACATGTGTCTCTTTGCATCTGTTTTTGGTTCTGCCCTTTAAAACTCAAGAGAGAAAAATCTAGCCCTTCTTATCCTTTTGAATGCTTGAAGATAGCTATCATTCCCATGCCCCCCTCCAAATGTTTTCTTCTCCAGGCTAAATATCCTTAGTTCCCTTCACTGATCCTTATATGGCATGATCTCAAAGCCCTAGTTATGTCCTGGCTGCTCTCCCCTAAACATTCTCCAGTTAATCAACAAGTTTCCAAAAATGTGGTGTCTACATTGAATTTGACACTCTAGATGTGTTCTGACCAGGGCAGAGTACAGCGGGACTGCCACCTCTCCAGTTCTGAACAGTGTACCTTCCTTAACATAGACAAAGATTAAATTAGATTTTTCTGCCTGCTGTATTAAACTTTTGACTCACATTGAACTTAATGTCCACCAAAAACTCCAGATAATTTTCATTTGAACCACACATCTTGTCTATCTGTTTGTGAAGCTGTTTATTTGAACCCAAGGACCAGATTTTTCATTTATCTATTAAATTTCACCTTACTAGATTCTGCCCAAAGTTCTAGTCAGCCAAGACTTTGGATCCTGGGCTAGCCATTGTCCCCCAACTTTGTATCATTTGGAAATTTGATTCTCTCTCTCTCTCTCTCTCTCTCTCTCTCTCTCTCTCTCTCTCTCTCTCTCTCTCTCTCTCTCTTCCTTTAAGATGCAACTCAGATGCCACTATGAAGCCTTTCCAGGTTTCTCCCAACTGCTAGTGCCTTCCCTCCCAATGACCTTGTACGTGTGTGAATGTATTTAGTTATTAACTTTCTATTTATGCTGTATATATTTTTATGCATACTTGTCTCCCCCACGAGAATGTAAGTTCCTTGTGAGTAGGGATTGTTTTATTCTGTGCCTAGAACAATTCCAGGCCCATGGTTCTTAATACATAATTTTTCAGTCATTCATTTGTTCTGGAAATAAGCTAGACATTTCTGTATTCTTCCAGGAAAGTTTTTGCTCTGGGTAATTTAGTTTTATAAATGAGTCACCCATAGTTACTTGGAATTTCTATTCTTGTTCAGTAACTGAAGTGTTTTTATGTACAGTAAAGATGTTTAGATCTTGAGATTATTGGTAAGGATATAACATAGAAGAATGCATGTATAGAGTAAGGATGAGGTTAGTCAACATGAAAACTCTTGTCTTGGGCTGACTCACTTCAGAGCAGGATGGCCATGTTTCTAGAGATATCTTTTTGTTTTCCATTTAAACTTAAGTACATAGCATGACCTACCTTTGGCTTCTCAAAGAAATCAGCTGGGTCTAGAGGAAAGAACATGAAACTCGACATCAGAAGACCAAGGCTTGGGTCCTGCCTTGGCCACTTGATATCCGTGTAACTCTAGATGATTTACGTCACCTCTCAAAATGTTCTTTGCTGGGAAATGGTCAGCCTTAGGTATCCATAATTTCTTTATCCTGGAAACTTCTTCCACCAATCACTATCTACCAGATCAAAGATGTCTTTGCCTCACAGTCTCAGAGAGCTGCCTGAGTCTCGGAGAGTTTAAGCAACTTGCCTGCAATCATATAGCAAGTGAAGGAAGGAGGAATTTGAACCCATGTCTTGCTAATTCCAGAGCTCTCTCCACTGGACCACACTGCCTCTCTTCATTTGTCAAAGGTGAATAGTGGTATTTGATTTATATCTCTCAGGGTTACTGGGAAGATCCAATGAGAGAACATATGTAAAATGCCTTATTGTCATGAAGTCCTACAAAAATTGTCACCATTGCCACCACCACCACCATCATCTTCTTCATCATCGTCATCAATCCCATGTGTGACTTTGGACAAATTACTTCTTATCGTCGTTAAATTTGTTTAACACCTACTATGAAACAGTGTGCAAAGGCACTGTCCAAAGTGCCAGGGAAGGAAAGTGGGTGGGACTAGTATTGGGGGAGACAGAAGGTTACACATCCCTCTCCTCCAAGAGTTCAGATTTTTGTTAGGGAGATATGTGAAAGGATCATGGGATCACTGATAGAGCTAGAAGGAACCCAAGAGGCCAACTAAACCAGCCCCTTTAGTTTACAGATGAGGAAGATACCCAGGGAGGCTATGCCTTACCCAAGGTCATGTGGGGGTAAGTGTCAAAGATGGGATTTGAGCCTGACTCCAAAACCAGCCAAATTTCCCCTCTACTGCAGACTCCCAGTAAGGGATCACTCATACTACATGATTCTCCAGCTAGAAAAAGGGACATATTAATGCCTATCACCTTTTTCCTTCATAGGAAGGTGGCAGGGTTATAGACTCATAAATATTATATGGGCAGATATATATTTATATTACCTATATCGAATGTATTTATATAGTTTATATTATATTATGTATTATATTATATTTATAATTTATATTACTATATCTAATTTATTTCTATATTGTATATTATATTATGTATTATAGGATAATATATTTATAATTTATATTCATATTGCTACATCTAATTTATTTATATATTGTATATTATATGATAATATATTTATAATTTATATTCATATTGCTATATCTAATTTATGTATGTATTTTGTGTTATATTATGTATTATATTATGATATATTTATAAATTATTTATATTACATCTATCCAATATATATGTGTGTAACAAATAAGTTGTAGATCACAAAGTATTCTGGCAGAACTTTAAATTCACTTAATGCAACTGCCTCATATTACAAATGAGGAAGCTGAGGCCCAGAGTGATTTGCCCAAGCTCACATAGCTAGCAGGTGGTGGAACAATAGACATGTCAAACATACAAAGAATCAACAAAAATAGGGAAGATGAACATTTCAGTTCGGGACACATTGAGTTTGAGATGTGAACAGGATATCCAAATAAACATCTCCAGGAGGTTACTGGTTGCAGAACCGGGGGGTGGGGGGTTGTAGATAAACAAAGATGGGCCAAAGGCTATGGGATAGGTCCCCAGGACTGATGGTTAAGGTGGATGGGTGGTAGGGATCTTGCCTTGGCCCAAGAGCTCTCCTACTTTCACCCAACCTCCAACTTCCCCAAAATAACATTCTCAGAATCAATGTCTCCTGAGCTCCTAGGGGAATAATACTGCACTGTAATCATCCCCAACTCGGCCAAATTCATTAAGTATCAATTAGAAGGCAGAACAGGAATATCCAGATTAACTTGGTTTGGCAAAATATCTTCAGATTGTTTTCCAAATGTTTGATGAAACCCAAGATGCAGTTTTCCCATGCATATTTTCCCCCAGAGTTAGAAACCCATATACATTTAAAGGAAAACTTAATCCTTATGTTTGGAATTCGCTTATGCTTAGCTCATCAAGATGGAACCATATCAAAGCCATTAGATGGCCAAGTTGTCTTAGGGTCCTTTTTAGTCTTAGAACTAGATACTTCCATGTTGCCCACACTAAACAGAACTGCTATTTAATTCTAAAGCTGGTTCTTGGATTTCAAGAAAAGTGGGTCTGTCCTTGGCAGATTTTTCTTCCCCATCCCCAATAAGCAAAATCAATATAAATCCTTGCACTGTGTCAGGGCCAAAGAGCATTGAGTTTATCAAAGACAATGATTCTGCGATCAGGCCTGGATTTGGGACCAGAGGATCTGGTTTCAGGTCCTGACTCTACCGCTCCCTTGCTATGGGGGATTTTTTTAGGCAAGGCTCTTCATCTCACTAGTTCTTTGTCTTTTCAAGTGCAAAATAAGGGTATTTGGTTCTATGACCATAAAGGTCCCTTCCTTCCATCTTTAAAACTATCAGACTTTAAGGCTGAGAGTGTAGAGAGAAATCATCTATGAACATTTAAAAATGTCCAATTCTAGGGGAAGAGATAAGTATAAAATTCAGTCACAGAAATAAATAAACCCATGCATGCAAAGGCAACCTGACTGAGCCTTGGAAAGAATCCTACATACGTGATTTCTGTTTATATTTATACAACTCTTCGAGGTAGGTGTTTCAAATATCTCAACTCATAAATGAAGATACTGAAGGCTAGAGAGATTTGCCTAGATTTGGTCTCACATAGAGCCCAGACATCTGACTACAAGTACAATTCTCTTTCCACCATACTTGGTTGACTCCTCCTTATTTCAGGTGGGTGAATGTGGTCTTAGATTGTGTCAAAAGTATTACTTCCCGGAATAAGATGAAGAAAGTCTCATCTATCCCATAGCCTTTGGCCCATCTTTGTTTATCTACAACACCCCCCCCACCCAGTTCTGCAACCAGTAACCTCCTGGAGATGTTTATTTGGATATCCTGTTCACATCTCAAACTCAATGTGTCCCGAACTGAAATGATCATCTTCCCTATTTTTGTTGATTCTTTGTATGTTTGACATGTCTATTGTTCCACCACCTGCTAGCTATGTGAAAAGTCTTTTGTCCTGGTTGATAAATTGTTAAGTTACTTGATGTCTGGGAACATTTGATTTTTGTCTTCATTTTCCAGCACCTCACACAGTGCCTGGCATGCCATAGATTCTTTTTTTTCCTGCTTTTGGTCTTTTTTTTCTAATTTAATATATTTTAGTTTTCTCTGATTACATGTTAAAAAGCCATTTTTAACATTTTTTAGTTTTGAGTTCCAAATTTTCTCTTCTTCCCTCACTCCCTTTCCCCCTTCTTGAGAGAGTAAGTGATCAGATAAAGGTTATACATAAGCAATTATGTAAACCATTTCCATAATAGTCATTTCATAAAGTAGATTCTTAATGAATATGTAATGACACAATGAGGTGAGCCCCCGATCAGCTTGCCTGGGCTGTCCCTGGAGTGTGTATGGGAATGGGCCTGTACTCTGGCCCCTTGCTAAAGGCCATTCACGCTCAGAGTTCATAGTAGTTTGAAAACACTGACAAGGAGGGATGGCCGAATTCCTCTGGGCTTCATCAGAATCTCATCGTTATTTGGGGTTATATCAACCCTGAAACACTCGCTCAGCATCCCTTGCCACTGGGACCTCTTCCTCACTCTGACTGGAGAGGATGGATGGTAGACAGTGGAAAGCTCTTTCCAGATCCACAATTTAAGGGGGGTAAAGGTAGCACCCACATTTCTTCATTTCCCACCTAGCCCTATTCCTCTAAACTTCACCTTGTCATCACATCCCTCCTGCCCACCTCCCACCATGCCCAATCCCTATCCAACCCTTTTCAGATTCTTTTTATGTATTGTCTTCCCCCATTAGATTGTGAGTTTCTTGAGGCAGGAACTGTCTTTCTTTGTATCCCCAGTGCTTCAAAAGGAGTAACTACCTTCTTTTGCTCTTTCTTTCTCTTTTTAGAGCACGATGCTTGCGACTGCAGCTAGCTGCCTTTCCTTATGACTACCAGTGAGGGAGAGCCAAGAGGTGACCTCTCTACCCTCTTTTTAGCAGTGATGGCTAACGACAAATGGGAGTAAGACTATGTGCTTGTCTAGAAACTGCCTTGCCTGAGACTAACCCTCAGTGCTCCAGCTGCTTCTGCTTTTCATTTCTTTTCCTGAGTACAGAGATGAGAAGTTTCTAGTCTTGTGAACTGAAGAATTTGGGAGCTTCTGGGTCTGGGAGCTGGTTATCCAGGAAGAGGTGGTTTCTATAATAATTCCTCTGGGGATAAAAGATGACCATTAAAAGGATGTTACAGACAGGAGAACCAAGAAAACTCAAGCAGTATGACACCTTCACAGAAACTGACCGTGTATTTAGGGCATAGAAACCTTGTAAGCAAATGCAGAAAAGGAGAAAAATTAAATGAATCCCTTTAAGACCATAGTGCAATAAAAATTGCATTCAATAAAGGACTTTTGAAGCACAGATTAAACGTTAATTGGAAACTAAATAATCTAATACTAAAAAATGAGTGGTCAAAGAACAAATCATAGAACGAATCAACAATTTCAATAATGATAATAACAATGAGACAATCTACCAAAATTTGTGGCCTAAACTCAAAGCAGTACTTTAGGGGAAATTTTCTATCTCTAAATGTCTACATTAATGAAAGAAAGAAAGAACAGATAAGTGAATTGGCATGCAACTAAAAAAAAAGACTAGAAAAACAGCAAATTAAAAATCCTCAATTAAACATGAAAATAGAAACCCTTTAAAAAACCAAAGGAGAGATTAATAAAATAGAAAAATAAAAAATTCAATTAATAAAACTGGGAGCTAGTTTTATGTAAAAAAATAAAATAAACTGGCTGATTTAAAAAAAGAAAGAAAATAAAATTGCTAGTATCAAAAATGAAAAGGGCGAATGCGTAACCAATGACAATCAAATTAAAGCAATTATTAGAAACTATTTTACCCAACTTTATGACAATGAAACTAGCCATCTAAATGAAATGGATGAATATTTACAAAAAATATATATATTAATTGCCCAGATTAACAGAAGAAAAAGAAATTGAACAAGTTGTAAATAAGTTATCTAAGGGAGAGAAAAAACCAACCCAGGACTAGATGGATTTAAAACACCAAAAAATTCTATCAAACATTAAAAGAACACAATTCTAATATTACATACACTGTTTGAAAAAAATACGTAATGAAGATGGTTGTTGTTCAGTCATATCTGCCTCATCATGACTTCATGGATCATATTTTCTATGGAATTTTCTTAAGAAAGATAATTGGAGTGGTTTACCATTTCTTTCTCCAGTGGATTAAGATATACAGGAGTTAAGTGACTGGCCCAGGGTCACATAGCTAGCAGGTGTCTGAGGTCAGATTTTAATTTAGGTCTTCCTGACTCTAGGCCAAGCTCTCTATCCACTTAGCCACCTAACTACCTCCAGTAACGGAGTCCTACCAAATTCCTTCCCTAACACAAATATGGTTTTGATACCTAAACCAGAGAGAGCAAAAATAGGTAAAGAAAACCATAGACCAATTTCACTAATGAATATTGATTAAAAAAAAACTTCAAATAAAATTCTTGCAAGGAGATGACAGCAATACACCACAAAGAGCACAGACTGACCAGGTTGAGTTTACACCAGAATTACAAGACTGGTTCAATGTGAGGAAAACTATGAACACAATGGACTAAGTCATGAACAGAAACAACAAAAATCACACGATTGTATCAATAGATGTAGAAAAACTGTAGAAAAATAGATGTAGAAAAACTAACAAAATACAATATCCATTTCTATTAAAATACACTAGAAAGCACAGGCATCAATAGATCTTTTCTTAAAATGATAATTGAAATATATCTGAAATGAAGAGTAAACATTATCTATAGTAGGGATAAACTAGAAACCTTTCCAAAAAGATAGGAATGAAGCAAAATGCCCATTACCACCATTATTATTCAATCTTGTACTAGAAATACTAGCTATAGAAAAAGAAACTGGGGGTGGCTAGGTGGCGCAGTGAATAGAGCACCAGCCCTGGAGTAAGGAGGACCTGAGTTCAAATCCGACCCCAGACACTTAACACTTACTAGCTGTGTGACCTTAGGCAAGTCACTTAATCCCAATTGCCCTGCCTTCCCTCCTGCAAAACCAAAATAAAAAATAAATAAATTGAAGGAATAAGCATGGGCAATGAGGAAACCAAATTATTATCACTTTTTGCTGATGATAAAACAGCATATTTAGAGAACCCTAGAGAATCAACTAAAAATTGGTCAAAACAATGAACAACTTTAGCAAAGTTGCAAGATATACAATAAACCCATACAAATAAGCATTCCTATATATTACCAACAAAAACCAGTGGGAAGAGACAGAGAAATTACACACACACACACACACACACACACACACACACACACACACATACATACACAGGAACTGTGTGAACAGTTATAGGACATTCTCCACACAAATAAAGATAGATCTAAGCAATTAGATAAATATAATTTGCTCATGGGTAGGCCAAGCCAATATAATAAAAATTATAATATTCCTAAATTAATTTACTTATTTGCTACTATACCAATCAAAATACCAAGGAATTACTTTACAGAGCTAGAAAAAGAATAATAACAAAATTCATCTGGAAGAACAAAAGGTCAAGTATATCGAAGGAATCAATGAAAAAAAAGGAAGAAAATGGCCTCGTAGTACTACCAGATCGCAAACTATATTAGAAAACAGTAATCATCAAAACAATCTGGAAGTGAATAAGATATATATTGGTTGATCAATGGAGTAGATTAGGTAGACAATGTATAGAAGTAAATAACTATAGTAATCTACCATTTTGTAAACTCAGAGATTCCAGCTATTGGGGCAAGAACTCACTATTTGACAAAAACTTCTGGTAAAACTGGAAAGCGGCATGGCAGAAACTAGGTATGAACCAAAACCCCACACTGTAAAACAGCATAAGCTCAAAATCCGTTTATGATTTAGACATAAAGAATGATATCATCACTGTCACAATATGTCTACTGTGAAGATGTCCTGTATAATTATACATCCACAGCCTGTATTGAATTGATTGTCCTTCCAGTGGGGGTGGGTGACAAGGGAGGAACCGAAAGAATCTAGAATTTAAAGCTCTGCAATTCATGCAACTAGGAATTAAGATATACAGGGGCTGGGGTAGGGAGACCCTCCCTGCCCTACCAGAAAGATCAGGGGAGGGTCTTTACACTGGGATCACTGTTTTGGGGTTGGGGTAGGGGAAAGATGGGGAGAAAATTTGTAATTCAAAAATCTCATGAAAATGAATGACGTAAACAAGAATACAAATAAAAAATTTATTTAAAAAAATGATATCATAAGCAAATTGAAGGAGCTTAGAAAAAAGATTGCCTGTCAGGTCTATAGTTAAGGGAAGAATTTATAACCATTTCCCCATCCCCCTCAAAAAATAAGATCATAAAACATAAGGATAATTTTTAGTACATTAAATTAAAAACAATTTTGCATAAACAAAATCAACACCACCAAAATTAGAAAGAAAACAGGAAACTGGGGGAAAATTTTATAGCAAGTTTTTCTGGTAAAGGTCTAACTTCTCAAATATATTGGGAACTGAGCCAAATTTATAAAAACAAAAGCCATTCCCCAGTTGATAAATGATCAAAGGATATGAACAAGTAGCTTTCAGAAGAAGAAATTAAAGCTATTAATAGTTGCATAAAAATGCTCTAAACCAGGGGTGTCTAGGTGGCACAGTGAATAGAGCACCAGCCCTGGAGTCAGGAGGACCTGAGTTCAAATCTGGCCTCAGACACTTAACACACACACCAAAAAAAACTAGCCATGTAACCTTGGGCAAGTCACTTAACCCCAATTGCCCTCCAAAAAATAAAAGCTCTAAACCACTAATAATTAAAGAAATGAAATTTAAAACAACTCTGAGGTACCACCACCCATCAAACTGGCTTTTTTTTCCATCAAAAAGGAAAATGACAGATGTTAGAGGGACATGAGAAAATAGGCACATTAATGTACTATTGGCAAAGCTATGAACCGGTCCAACCATTCCAGAGAACAATTTGGAACTATGCTTAAGTGGTTATAAAACTGTGCATACCCTTTGATGCAGCAATACTACTACCAGATATGTACTCTCAAAGAGATCAAAGAAAAGCAAAAATGACATTTTTGTACATATGTACAAAAATTCTTTAGCAGTTTTTTAGTTATTTATTTATTTGTGGTGACAAATAATTGGCAACTGAGGGGATGCTCACCAACTGAGGAATGGCTCAACATTCCTGATTACGATACATGATTATGATGGACTATTTTACTGTAAAAAATGATGAAGGCATGGTTTCAGAAAAATCTAGGAAGACTTATATGAATCGGTGAAAAGTGAAGCAAACAGAACCAGGAGAAGATAGTATACAATTAGGGCAGTACTGTAATGACAATCAACTGTGAAAGACTTAATTGTTCTAACTGAAGTAATGATCCATGACAAGTCCAAAGGTCTCATGATGAAAAATTCTATCTACCACTAAAGAGTGAATTGACAAACTCTGACTGCAGATTGAAGCATATTTTTTTCTTTATTTTTCTGCACACACACACCCCCCAACATGACTAATGTGGAAATGTTTTGCATGTCTCGAAATGTATAACAAATATTGCACTCTTTGCATTCTCATTTGAAAGGTAAAGAGGGTAGAGGGATGGAGAGAATTTGTAGTATCTTGTCAGGGGATTGGACTTCTGAGTTGGGCAGACAACATATCAGATTACTTGAAAGTAAAATATCTGTTCAGTAGATTCATGAATTTCCTTAGAGTCTACCCTCCAGGATGATAGGAGAGATGGGTCACTCTTTCATGTTTTAAATATCTGTCAATATATGCTTATGAATTTTTTGTATTTTAAGTATTTATTTTGTGGTAAGGGAAATAAATTACTCTTCTATACTTAGTATAGACTACTCTGTACATTAATTAACTTTCTAGAAGGGCTATTTGTTAATTCTTTAAGATGAAAACCTGGATATGAAGCATAACTAAGTATCATTTAAGAGATTCCTTCCAGAGTTCTGATGTGGGGTGAGTCAGAAGAACATGATTCCCCATGGTTTGGGATCAGGCTCCTTTCAGAAAATAAACTCAATCCATGTGAGTCAATCACTTGGTACCTTTGGCATGAAAAAGGTGTCTCCCTCCCCAAGCTACTGCTGACAAATGGATTGAATGAATAGCCTGATCACATCTAGAGTATTCTATTCACTTCTGGGTACCAGATTTTCAGGATACTGATAAACTGGAGAGGAACCTGGATGGTGAAGGGTTTCATGATCATACCATCTGAGGGTCCATGAAAGAATTAGGGGAATTTAGTTCATAGAAAAGAAGGCTTAGGGAGGAAGTGGTAGCTGTCATCCAGCATTTGAAGAACTGTCATGTAGAAGGAAAAGCAGACTTGGTCCATTTGAGCCCAGAAGGCAGAATGAAGCACAATGGGCAGAAATTGAAAAATTCAAATTTCAGCTTAATGTGAGACAAACTTATCTAACAATGAGAATGATCCCAAAGCGATTTCCTCTTATGTAAAGTTTTTAAGCAAAACCTGGAAGCTATTCCTTAGGAATGTTGTAGAAGGGACTCTTGTTCAGTTACAGCTTTGATCAGTTGGCCACTGTGGTCCTTTCAACCCTGAAATTCTCTCCTTTTGCCTGTGAGCAGCAGAAACTGAAAGAACTAGAGATGAATGTGGTGAAAAATGAGTTCATTAGAGTAAATATTGTGAATAAAATTTGTTATAGACATAGTGAGTAACTTGGTGCTTAGGACAAATAGTGAATACCATGTTGGTACTAATATAGGTCACATTTTCCCCCCAAAGTCTGGTTCACATAAAGCCTGAGTGAAGTCTATAACCAGAATTATTTTTCAGGACAAGTCTGTTGCTTCTTTTTCCTTTGAAAGAGATCTTATTTTAAGGGTCTGGATTATAATCAGACCAACATGGTAGTTTATTGGTCCCAGTATAGGTTGCCACTGAAATCAGTCAATCCACAAAAAATTATTATATGTCCACTATGTGCCAGGCACTGGGAATATAAATTTGAAAAATGAAACACTCTCAAGTAGCTTACATTCTAATGCCCTTGTCTATCTAACAATTTATTAAGATTTGGTTTAAAAAGTATCTCTTTTACTTAACTATGAAGACTGTATCCCCCCAAAAAATTGGTGGGGAAGGAAAAAAAAGGATAGAGAATTTCTTTGTACCAAAGTATTAATGGCTGCTTTATTTGTAATGACAGAAGAATTGGACTAACAACCTCAATAAGGATAAGTGACCCAATGAAGAGAACCCTGAGTTTGGGAGACAGAAAACCTTCATCCAGAGCCTGTTCCTGTCTCTTACTACCTATGCAATTTTGAAATATTCCATTGAATTGGTGATTTCATCAAGGTGGGACTAAACTTGGATTCAGAGAACCTGGGTTCAGATCTTGCCTCTATAATTTTCTGCCTTGGGTAAAGTCACTTACCCTAGTGAGAATATGAAAAATGAGAGGATTGGATGAGATGGTCTCAGATAGTCTCCGATGGTCTCAGTTTTTGATCTCTAAGAATCTTGCCCAGGGTAGATCACAAACCTGCTAATCCTATGCTACTGTCCCCTCTTTTTGAAAGTTATCTATGGGGGGTTTGACCAAAGCTCTGGTAGGCTTCCTCTAATTCTTTTCACATTCTTATGGACACTCTTGAAATAAATCAATGGCTCAGGGTTCTGTGGTTTCTTTGGTGTGGGAATTCCCTGCATTAACAAATTACAACCTTGCTATAATTCAAGAGATAGTGTTAGTGTTGTTGTGACCAAAAATTTCATCACTCCCACCACCAAATTGGTGATGTGCTGAACTTGGCTAGGCAGATATTTGGAATATACAAATATGGATAGTGGACTTCCAAGTTTATTAATTTTTTTTTAAGGAGAAAGTAGGGAAGAGTGTTTTATGATCTCATTGAGAAACTCCTTCTACCAAAGCAGAGCAGCAATTCTCTGTAATTTTCCATCTTGGTGAGTTACCCTAAGAGGCTAGGGGGTAGCCAGATGGCACAGGGAATAGAGTGCCAGCCCTGGAGAAGTTAAGAACCTCGCCCGTGCTCATATGGCTAGAATCTGGCAGAGACAGATGAAGTCAGATCTTCTTTATTTCAAGGATGGCCTTATATTTGGGTATAATGGGCAAAGCAGAGGTTCTAGAGCCAGAGGACCAAGGTTCAAATTTCACCTCAAACTCTTATCACTTACTTGGATAAATTTGGACAAGTCACCTTATGTCCCTGGGCCTCGGTTTCAACCGTAAAATGAAAGGGCTTGAAAACTTGGTCTCAGAGGTACCTTCTATTTCTGGAGGCTTTTCTTCTAATCCTCTCCAACAAGCCAGGCTACTTCTCTAGTCTAGATAATAAACATGTCACTGGTCCTAGGTCCCTTAAATCCCCTTTAAAAAAGCTCAGGTCAATGGCGAAATTTTATATATAAGACCTTTCCAGACTCCCCTTCCAAGGTCCCAGAGCTTCCACCCCACTGCCCCTCAAAAATCTTCTTCTATTTACTTAGTATTTACTATGTTACCCCCATAGTCAGACCGTAAGAAGCTTGAGGGCCAACTACTTCACTTTTGTCTTTTTGTCTCTAGTAACAATCACCTGCCTCACACTGGCATTTAATAAATGATTATTTATTGATTTATTGATTGTTCCTCCATGCCATGCTGCAAATGAAACATTACTTGTTTTAGAATTTTGAAAATAATTATATAATATTCGATCGGCCATCTACCAGGATTAAGAATAGGAAGCCAACCTTCCTTTGATACTAGGATGAAAAATCCATCTTTTTGATAGGGCTACTGCCTGCCACAATGCAGATATCAACCCATGGTCTGGTTGATTTGGTTTAAACCAAACCAGATACCAACCCGGGTCTGCCTGTCCTATAACACTAGTTCAGGAGTTCACCAAAGGGTCCACCAAACTGACAGTCTTCCATTTTTCTTAACATTGAAACACTACCAATGGAGCTCACAAGATAGCCATTGCTTTATCCCTTGCTCTAGCAATATAACCAGCTCATCTTTTTCATTCATATATTTCTTTGATAAGAATGTTTCCCATCCATTTTATTTCCTGTTTTTAAGGGCTTATTAAGCTTATACACATCTACCCAGTGATTAATTAAATTCATTTTCAATTCTTCAGTAACTGTTCATTGGTAGACACTCATTCAAAGAACAGAATAATTTAAAATGATTTTATTTTTGTGGCATGTCCATTAAAGAAGAGAGACTAGGAAAAGAAGTGGAAGGGAAAGAGAGGAGAAAACAGAAAGGGAGAGAATTTGTGAAGGGAACAGAAAGGGAGAGTAAAAGGGAGTGTCTTAGAAATAAACTCTTGTCACATTCCACTCATCACTTGGGCTATGGGCATCAAAGTCAGTTATTACTTGTTACCATTCCCTTTTGAAATTCAGATTAGTGATGCAGTAATTTAGAAGACTCCTTTCTGTGCTAGGAAACAGCTTGTCTGCTTTGATTTCCAACTTTAGAGTTTATTTTTGAAACAAAGTTTGCTTCCTGGAAGTTTTTCACTCTGTGAAGGAGTGACAGATTTTAGAAATTAACTTTGGAACCTTGAAGGTGTTTGCCAATTTACAAGCTACGTCAAAAAATTTCTTTGACATCCAAAAGCTGTCTGGTTGTCTTATTTTTGTTCTTGGGGAAATTTTGCCTTTTTCCAAAATCCCTTAAGGTTACCTTCAATTTTAGCATTTGTTGTATTCTTCTGAGTCTTTTTGTTTCTAACTCCAAATTATATTCAAATTATATTTTTAGTTGAATCCTGTTGTGCATAATATATAATAAAAATCCCTGCCCCATCTCCCTAAAAAATCAATGATGAAAAACAAATCTTCTGGATTAAATGGTTAAGTGCTGCTCATAATACTTCTCTTGTCCTCACAAAACAAACTGCCAGAGGCTTACCTTAATAAGGTAAGGCTTTCTGCTCTTCAGCATTGTGGCCAGAGAGTAGATGAAATTAAACCAAATGAAGAACTAGCTAAAGGGACAATTTTGGGAAATGATGTACTCTGGATCGACATGCTATGGTGGACAGAGCACTAGTTCTGGAGTCATTCAGATTTGTGTTCAAATCCTGACTCTGCTACTTACTAAATGCATGAGCTTGGGCAAATCACTTAATCTTTCTTGCCCTCAGTTTCCTCACTTATAAAAATAAGGGAGTTGAACTAGATGACCTCTAAGGTCCCTTCCAGTTTTAAGTTTGTGTGATTCTGTGTATATGTGCCCAAGCGAGGGATGGACTGTATCTTTTGAACACATTCCTATCAACTCTTCAGTCTTTTGAGACATTTGTTTTGGGTTGTGACAAATTATGGATGTACTAGACTTTTTGCATATTTTCGGGAAAATGATTTTTTTTCAGCATCAGCATTGCCAAAGTAATAAAAGAAGATTTAGGGGAGCCCATAAACGCTAGGTGCTTCAGTCTGCTTGCTTGCAAACAGCAATGGTAGTGGTCTGGAAAATATTGTGAAAGAGACTGAGATGGTTACCATGAGTCTGCACGTTCATATGTTTTATATTTGACTTGGAATATATAAAAACCAAAACCCCTTAATTTCACAAGTGATCCATTTACGAAAATGTTCTGTCCTACTTAACTGTGAGAGGCGGCAAGAAAGATGATGTCATCCCAAACATTGAGCAGGCATTTGGTTAGAGTATCATTCTTGATTTCAGTCTTTCTCTAGTGATAATGTTAATCTTGTAAAATACTTGATGTGTATTCATTTTTAATTCCATTTAATAATACCTTTACATTATCATAGAGCCTGCCTGGAGGCAATAGTTGGAGGGTCATATAGAAAGAACACTTAAGTTTAGCTCACCATCCTATCTCAGCTGAGTGGAGGGGACTGGTGTCTAATAAGTTTGGAAAGGTAGGCTGGGAACGGGTTGAGACAGACTTTAAAAGCGAGAGGAATTTTTATTCGATTGTAGAGGTAATGTGGGTCAGCTGAGTAAGAGAAGGACAGGGTAAGACACGAGGAAACTCACCTTAGCAGTTGTGAGGAGGATGGATTGAGGACAGTGGGACACCAATTAAAAGGTTATTGCAATCATTGAGGCAAAAAGTGATGAGGACTTATGCTAGGTTAGTGACTGTGTGAGTGGGGAGAAGGGGCCAGATGTAAGAGGTACTATGGTGATAGAATGGAGAATATGTGAAGGTTGTGAGTTGAAGATGATGCCAAGGTTGGAAACTGGCAAGATAGCGATGTCCTCAATAAAAAGGAAAGTTCAGAAAAGTGGTGGATTTAGGGTGAGGAAAAACAAAATGAATTGTTTTGGCTGGTTTGAATTTGAGATGACTTACATTTAGAAATATTACAGAGGACATGGATAGATAGATGGAGATAGAGCTATGTCTGCGATGGGGTAGTCTCTGGGAACCCCCTTGAATCTTCCCACTTGACGAGGCATTTGCCTAAAGCCATATGCCTTTCATTATCCCTAGGACCAAATCTGTTACTCTTAACCTAGCCTAGTTCTCCATTGTCCAACTACTTCCCACCCTGGATCCTATTAAAATATCTATACCCAAATCTGTTACCCTTAAACTAGCCTACCCCTCCATTTGTCTGTCATCTCCAGGTAGCCTTCAGCTATTTCCCACCTTTAATCCCATTCCTGGAGTCTGACCTCAAGATCCTCCTTAGGCTCCTCAAGACCCTTCCCAAACACCTCCTCTAGACCATCCCCTAGATCCCTCCCACAGTCTTTCTGTATATAAGACTGATCTTGCTTCCATGAAGGTGCTGAGATTCAATCTAGCATAGACTTAGTCTGTGTCAGATTGTTCTGGCCTGCTTGTCAACATAAGCATCACAAATACTTAGACTCCTTAGGAGTCTACACATTATGGCGAATCTTTAATAAACTTTGTTCTACTTTGGCTGATTTCTTTCCCAGTTGACTGATTTTAAGATAACCACTGATTTTGAGTGGGAAAAGGCTTTAAAATTTTATACCCTCAAAATTATCCAGTTTCTTTGGTAATTGGCCCCATCACTTGTTTAGTTAAGGATTCACTCCCTAATAACACAGCTTTTGACAGCTGTGAAAATTTTTTCTAACATTTCCATTTCAGCCACCTTCCCAAGTTGGAGAGAGGTTTCAAGCACATGCATGAACACTGACTTTCTCTAGCTAATTAAATTCTTTATTTCTTTAAGGGGTGGGCATTATGTAATTGAACCTACAATAATACTGACTGGACTCTGGTAAAAATGAATTCCAAATATTTTATTCATTATGTTCTTATTTTGAGTGGTTTTCTATTGTTGGCTCTTCGATGTATTATATAGAAATGCTGTTGACTTTTGAAGTTTTATTTGGTAGTTGGCAACTTTGCCAAAATTTTGGCAAATTTCTTCACCAATTTCCTAGGATTTTCTAACTAAACCACGTATATCATTAACAAATAAGATTCTCTTGGCTTCTTTTTGCTTATCCTTATGCCTTTCTCTGATTTACTGTTATCACTAGCATTTTTAGACCTCTTTCAAATAGAAAGGTGTGAGAAGACATCCTTGCTTTATCCCTGTATTTACGGAGAAAGCTAACATTTCTTAATTGCATATTGTGCTTGCTTTTGGTTTTAGATACTTTGAGGTTTTTAAAAAACCTGTAACTTACAGATTAAAAAATATATTTTAGATTAAAAAATTTTTAAAACCAAAAATGAGCACTATATTTTGGCAAAAAGCTTTTTCTGCATCTGTGGCAGAACCTAATTTGTCCATGATTTTTGACCAATTGTTCTTTTTACCAGTCTTTTATTTAAAATATTTATATATCAGTCTTTCACAATATTTGTATATACCAATAAATAGAAATTATACTGATTGATACTTCTCTTTCTTTGCTTTATCCTTTGCTGGCTTAAATATTAGAACTCCATGTGTCTCATTAAAGGTCATTAACATTTTAGTAGAATACTATTTTTGTTTTTGAGAATAGTTTGTGAATCTCCAAAAAAATCCATCTGGAGGGATACAGGTCTAGCTCTGAGACAGGTCTGCCTATAGATTACACCAATATGTTAGTAACCTAATTATCATTTAATATATATCTATGTCAACTGAAGTATTCAGTAACTACTAACAATATTAGAAACCAGTAAGAGTCCATTAAAAGGTGGCATACAATGAAATTAAGCATAGAAAACAAGACAATTTCTTTTTGGTAACATTTTTAAATTTTCCTTGTTCTTAATTCTGATTAAAGAAAGCAAAGAAACCCAAAGGGAAAATTCTGATGGCAAAACTTTATAAATTGAATCACAATTCTCAGAAAATGTGGAAAGAACCTAAGACTAATTCTAGTCCACTGGTGTTAAACTCAGGCAGCAAGTAACCCCTAAACTCCCCCATTCTGGCCAGAACCAGACTAAAATGAAATTGGGACATGTTTAACATAAAAAATTTTAAAAACGTAATAAAACATAATGTTTCTTTGTGGTTTTCTAAGTTGATAGGCTGCTACAGGGACGCCTTTCTTCTTGAGTTTGACCCCCACTGTTCTAGTCCATCCTTCCCTGAACTAAATCCCAGGTCTGATTATTTACTAGTTGGGGCAAGTCATCATGAATTTACAGCTGGGAAGTCATCCAATTCCACCCCCTTATCTTGCAAGATGAGAACACTGAGGCCTGGAGATGGTTAAGTAATTTGACAGAATCACAAGATCATAGATAATAAAGCTGGTAAGGAACTCAGAGATCATGGGATCCAACTTCATTTATACTTGATGAACCTGAAGCTCAGGAGGTAAATGATTTGCCTAAGGTCACAAAGGTACAAAGGGGCAGGTACTGATTTTTAATTCAGGTTGTCTAACTCCAAATCTACCATTTTATGCTGTCTCATCACTACACCTTTCTAACCGTTACTTTCCTTGTCTGTAAAATGGAGATAACATTATTGAACTACTTACCTCACTGGGTCAGTGTGAGGAAAGTACTTTATAAAGGGTTTATGAATAAAAGTACCACCTCAGAAATTAAACAACCCAGCAGCCAAGATAGTTTAAATTACCTTTAATGTAAACACAATGACTTAAAATATAACTTGGGAGTTGATTGCATGGACATTTTAAGCTGTAAAAGACCACTCTGACAAAATATCATATTTAGCAAATAAGCACTTGGCTAATTATCCTGAACCATGATCACAGCATACAAAAGGAGGAACTGATTAAAACAGGAATATGACAATCTTGGACCTCAAACATAAACCAAAATGAGAACTCAAAATTTATATTCCATACAAAATGAAGTACTTACCACTGTTTTAAATTCATCTTATTAAGAGACTTATAGACAACACATTTCATAGAGAGAAGGGACATTCCATTAATTATTTTACAGGATATTAAAGAAAAACACTGCAACGATGGTGACAATTTTTTTCTACAAAACAATTTATTTCTTTATAAATGGCCAGTCCCAAAAGATAGCATGTTTTGCTTTGAAATCTCTGGAAATAAAATGTTTATAGCTCTGTGCTATAAGTAACATATACTGTATGGTTACTTTTCTATGATTACTTTTAACCAAATTGTCTTAAAAGTCACAAAATGACAAAATAAATAGCCTGTTAAATATTCTACCTCACTAAGAATGAATTTTTAAAAATGAAAATATGAAGGCAAGGCCACTGTCATTCACAGCCATTCTCATATCAGTGTTTTTCAATGATGAGCAAAGTCTTTAAATGTCACCTGTGTTCTCAACATAATGATTTCAACTGGCATTTCTCTCTTCATAGAGAACCAAGCACATGAGAATGCATCATAAGGGGTACAAAGGAGGAAATTAGGGACCATGGAATTGACTTGCCCAAGGTCACAGGTAGAATTAATAAGGAAGCTGGGATTTGAACTTAGATCCATACTCTATGGCCTCTTTCAGTTGTTACACTACTCCAAGAAATGAATCCTATAAAGAGCACTGGATTGGAAATCAAGAGACCTAGACAGGACTTTTACCTTTGAACCTCCTTCATTCATCTGTAAATAGGGGTAAAAATTGTATTATCAATGCCCAGTGTGAGAAGTAATACTAAATAAGAGAAATCACTATTTTTTGTCTTTGGGCCTCAATTTCATTAGCAAAATGAGGCATTTGGACTAAATTATCTCTAAATACTTTTTGCTATGGCAAATTATGTTTCTTTCCTTACCCTCAAAGATAAATTGTTGCATTTTCCAGCCCACTTCTGATGTTATTTGCTAACAATTATATACTAACTCTGCCAAGGAAATGTAAAATAATTATCTACTTGATAACAAATGTGCCAAAACAGGAGTAATTTACTAATTACTGATAGGGATGGAAGTAAACTACACACTCTCCAAAATACATTCTTTTATTCAGTCAATTCAATAGAGAAAAAAATCCAATGGGCAAACCCACCTGCAGTCAACAAAAGGTAAGTCAAACCAAATCAAACCAAACAATCAGTTGATTGAATTTTTCTCTTTTCAACTGGTTGAGCAAGTGTCAGGTAGAGAGAGCCTATAGGAGTTACATATTTCAGTTTCATTGCAACTTTAATGATGTAAAGTTTCCTTCAGCTATTACAACAATAAGTAATTAGACTGATTTGAAACAGTTTAAATTAACTATAAAATATTGTACTATTGAACACCCTATCTTACTAGGCACACAGGGTTTTTTTTTTTCTTAAACTAATGAAAATACAAATCTGTGTCATTCATATTCACCAGTATCCACGTATTGTCGTAATGTAGTCAGCAACTGATACAGAACGAAAAAGACACAGTGTCCCCCCTCTGTGGAAACAACAAAACACTTGATTCCATTAAACACAAGACAGGGAGAAAAGAGCCCCTGTATACAAGTGCTGAAATTTGCCTTTTCCCTTTCCCCCTTTAAAAATAAAACTTCTAAGGCCAGTCGTTCCTGGACAATAAATAAGACATTATCTTGTCTGCTTTTTGAGCTGATCATCATTTCAGCTTGGCTACATCATCATACTCTTTCACCACAGAGTATAATTATATTGCAAAATGCATTAAAATGCCTTTTTTTCAGGAGTTTAAATAGTAAAGAAAAACAATCCTGTCACATACATTTTAAGATCCCTTTGTATTCATATTGGGAGTCATGATAAGATTACAGCGTAATTTACTACTGCGGGAATGCAACCTTATTTTTTTAGTACAAAATGGAAAAATGGCCACTATGAAGAGGTCCACACACTAGGGTAATAATTCACTTCTGAGATTCTGGAAGTCTTTTGTCTGGATTTGCTGACAACAAGGCTGAAATGCTGTCAAGTACTAGAAGGACGTTCTCAAACTTTTTGGTTTCCAGACCTCTTCACACATTTAAAATCTGAGGACCCCAAAGAGCTTTTATTTCTGTAGAGTCTATCAGTATTTATCAGGTTGTAAATGAAAATACCTTAGGATGAGTAAGAATAGTTTTAACCTTGGAAGATCCCTTGAAAGGCTCTCATGGACCCCAGGTTCCCCCAAAACACACTTTGAGGACATCTGGTATAAACTATAACAATCCACTGGGCAATCAATTCTTAATAATATTAGTCAATTACCCAATTTGGTAACTATCTATGGCCAATTACCCATTCAAGGTATTTCTAAACTCTGTTAACTTGTTAGCAAATGGTATTTGCACAGGGAATAAAAACTCATTTCACTATCAGGATGACCAGAAAAGCATATCCCAACTCTAAATGACATATAATGTGTTCCAAAGTTAAGTAGTTTAAGATTACCAACCATTTTTCTGCCTCTATTAGTTGAATGATCAAGAACTGACTTGAAAAAAATCCCAAGTCAGCATTTCAAACAAAAAATAGAGAACCTAAGGGAAAGATTTTAATACAATCACTGGCAGGAAAGGAATCATTAATGTCCAAACTCCTGTTAAACACTAGTCTTATTTCTTTTGTAGGAAGAGCCCTTCTACACAGGAATCTAAGGGAGAAAAATTAATCTCTTGACTACTAATTGGCTAACCTAGGGCTCAGATGAATCCAGTGATTGCAGCAATTCTAAATATATTAGAATATGGTCAGAATATTTTAAATTGTTGGGGAGTTTTTTTGGTTTGTTTACACTACTGAAGGTTTTAAAACTAAAATGACTTTTGGGGGCAAGGGCACTATCTTAGGGAATAATATTTTGCATTTAAATGTATTTGATAAGGCCTCATCCTAATCTGCTTCCCACAGATTATGCACCTCACTGTGTACACACATACATACACATGCAGAGTATATGAATATGATATGAATTGATATAATTCACTAACAACTACTCAATAGCTAGTTGAAGTTTAGGAATTGTGGGAAGATAACGGCATGAGCTGAAGATGAAAAGGGACAAGGATAAACAAAACCAGAGAAACAGCTAGAATGCTGACTGAGGCTAAGGAACAAAAGCCACCCTCGGATTACACAGGACGAAATGAACTCTTTACAATCATACCCATGAGAAACAGATTTAACCCACATTATAACTGAATTTGTGGTTTAATGAGGTGCTTCAAAATTGGATTTTACACCATCTTTGGTGGAGCTATTGCTGGTGCGGTTTCCTTACAAGTAATTTGACTTCTGTGCATCGTAAAATACTAAGTTTTAAGTAACTGAATGTAGCATAACTTAGAATTCAGGGAAAAAAAACAGAGTTGGCTATGGGTGTTTAATTTGAATTTTAGTTGCCCATATATTTTTTTTTCAATGAGGAAAATAGGATCTCTAGGCCAGTGACATTGAACTCAATAGAAATAGAAGCCATTAATCTATGCATGAGGATCCCTGCAGGCCACATATTGACTTAGTTTTAAATTGTAATGTTACTGACATTTTATTATACTTCTGTTTTGCTAAATATTTCCCAATTACATTTTAATCTGGTTTGGGTCACACTCAGGAATGTTTGCATGTTTGACATGTTTGACACCCCTGCTTTTGGCTGTCACCAGACCATAATCAGAAACCACAAAGGATTTTTACAGACTCTTTAAAAAACAAATTCAGGATTACAGTCCAACAAATTATTAAAGTCGGTAGTGGTACGGGAAGCCCAAGAGGCTGGCGGCTAGCAGGGGACATAGGTGGTGACACATCATTACTGTGTTCACCTTTCTCTTCAATCTTTTGCTTCTCTTATTTCCCAGCGACTGCCTGATGGTGACAGCTCAGGATTTAATCCTGCCTATGGCACTCCAGGCTAAAGAAGTTCTTGACTTCATTAAGGTTTATTTTAAAATAACACTGTCAGGCAAAAAAAAAACCACATAGATTTTTATCATCACTTTATGAACACTCTCTGGTGCTTTCATTTATTCAAATCACTATGGCTATAGCAAAAAGTACTGCTCAAGTTCTAGTCAGGCTTCCATAAACAACAAGAAATATGATCTAACATTAAATACATATGTGACCTTAGGAAAGTCACTTAACCTCTTGGTCTCTGTTTTTCCATCTGTAAAATGGGGAAAGTACTAACCCTGCCTACTTTATAAAGCATTACGGGAAAAGTAGCTCATAAATGTCAAAGCATTAAAGAAGTGAGTTATTATTAGATTAAATCAGTGTTCATTTTAACATCAAGATACACAACTCTCAAAATGAATCTCTTAATACAGAGGCAAGGCGCTTATATTCAAAGAAACACGCACCTCTTTAAACCAACTTTGTGATTTTTATTGATGGGTGATAACTTTATATTCCTATAGATATCACTAAACTGTGTACAATTAGAAACTCAACATTAGAGAAGAGCAGACAGCAAAATTAAACAAAGCAGACAAAGAAATATCAAACTTCATTATTTTGCCCATTTTAAATTCTTGTGTACACAGAAGCATAAATGCAGTTCAAAATCTTTAATAGCAATAAAGTTACAATCACCCATCTATTTAGCCTAACATTAACTCCAAATATTTGATCTGCAATGTATACTTCAGCAGTTTCCCATCGCATAATTATTAAAATTTTCTTCCTATTTAGAACCAGCAACTTATTTTTTGTTCTTTCTGTACATTTTCTTTTAAAGTAAGAACTCTTTCTCCTCTAAGAACTGGCTCATATTTATCCTTTATCAAAAACTAAAGGGGGTAGGGAGGAGAAGGTGTTGCATTTTAAAAAGTTTTTCACTTTTATAAGGAAAGATAAAATTCATTCTCACAGAAATTCACAAGTTGTGTTGCTGGTGCAGGATTTCTTCTATTAGGCAATTAAATTGGGAATCAGATGCAAATCCCCTTTATCATCACAGGAATCAGCATTATTCTGAAATAAAGGGGCTTTTGTATTTTTTTAAATCAAGCAACAGTCTTTCAACCAAATGATTTTGATTTGGAAGTTAAAAATCAACATAAACTATGCTGTGCACAAACTCCAAGGGAGTTAATTTCTTTTCCATTCTATCCCATAGTTGCAAAGGAGAAATAAAGTTTCACTCAACAGAGCCATTAGAAAGAGGAAAAAAAGTTAGCATGAGTTGGTATTCTAGAAAGCAGGTATCTTGCACACACAGCACAGAGAGAGAAGTTTTAGAGCAGGTCAACTCGGCGATAGTACAGGAGGTAGGCTGTGCGTTCAGCAGAAGGCTTCACCACCTGGTACTGGTTTATTACTTTGACTGCTTGGTCATCAATACGTAACCAGCCATTCAGACCAATTTGGAAGACATCTGTAGTATAATGACCACCAGTTGCACTGTTTCCGTGATGATAGACCACTGTTAAAAAGAGACACCATGATAAGCTATAGTATTTCTGATTTCAACCAAGCACATTCCAGACAGAAATTAAGTGTGAGAAAAATTTCTCAATTTATAAATCTTTTATAGTGTATAAGTAGACAAATAATAAAAATTTCTGCACTAGGATTTTCTAATTCAAAATGAAGGAACCTCAAGACACTGCTTTTTTGGGGGGGGGGGTGGAGGGACAATTGGGATTAAGTGACTTGCCCAAGGTCACATGGCTAGTAAGTGTTAAGTGTCTGAGGCAAGATTTGAATTCAGGTCCTCCTGACTTCAGGGCAGGTCCTCTATTCACTGTGCCACCCAGCCACCCCCCAAGAAACCTTAATTAATGAATTAAAGTGCCTACTATTCATTTTAATACTTTATTACAATTTACAAGAGGAAATTCTCTTCCCTCTCCTCAAAACGTATGTATGTACACACGCACACACGCACGCACGCACACACGCACACACACACGCACACACACACACACACACACACAGTTATTTTAGAGTGGAAAGAATGATGGATTGGGAGTTTTGAAGTCCAGGGGGTCAAACCCAACTGTTCTTATGTGGCCATATGAATCTTTCTAGATGTTTGCTCATCTGGACAATGAGGGGACTGGCCTGGATGACTTCTAACATCTCTTCTAGCTTTAAATCTATAAGCCTATGAGTCTTGTTTAACCAGAATATTTACAGTTTTATCCTCAAACATGAAACCTCAGGGGAAAACAGTGATACACAATGTTAAGTGGTGACAACTTGGAGCCTAGAAAAGGACCCACAGAACTCTGGCTTAATCTATCACTATTTAGCTGATATGTTATTTTAGTAATACAAATCTTCACCCTAACTAGATTTCATCTACAACTGTAGCTCCTGCTAAATAATATTGATAAATTGAGCCTGGGAAAGTAAGCTCACGCGGTAAAAGGCACAACGCTCACAGAATCATGGTCATGGGTTCATTCATGGTACAAACTACTTTCACATACTTTGTCCTATGACCTCAGATCAGGCTACATATATGAGTCATGGGCAGCACTTTGACAAATAAGAATTGGTCAGAAGTGGGACTAAGCAAGACTATGGATGGCATGGTAAAATCCAGCAAACTATCACAAGAAAACAATGCTAAAGTGCACATGTGTGCACACACACGTGCATGCAGGTAGCAATGTGTTTAAAAGCTGAGCTGGCCTACAGAGCAGTGAGTACCACTCACTCCTCTGTGCTATGAAAACATATTCAAATTCAGATTCATTTTTGCTTCTTTAAACACACACACACATGCACACACACACACACGTACGTTTAGTTTTGAAACTTTGGTGTTTTCTAGTCTTATGTTTTTGTCTTAACCTGATAGTATATCCTGATATCAGGTATGGCAATGGGAACTATAGCTTAAGGCCAGGTTGGGGTAAGTTTTGCTCATTCTACCACTAATCAATGTCTATAAGAAAAAGCCCTCACTTCCCACACAGTGCTGTCTGCTTTCTGACCATCCTCCTTATCCCTCCCCCAGGGAGTTTTGGATTCCACTTTGAGGCTCTCAGACATGAGTTCCTCTTTCCTTCTTTTGCAGGCTCCAGGCCTCTACATTACTTTCTACCTTTACCACACCCCAAGGGATATGATGCAAGTGCGTGTGTTTGCACTTGCATGTGTGTTTGTGACCCCTCGCCCCAGGCTTTCTAGCATCTCTATCTATGTGTTACCTTTCTTCACTAGAAGTAAACTCTCTGAGAGTAGGGGTTTATTTTACTTGCTGCTAATTGTACCCCTAGGGTTTAATGCAGAGTTTGGCACATATTAAGAGCTTCATATCATATATACCACATATCATACCATACGCATCCATCCTTCCTACAGTTAAGCATTTGCCCCTTGTAATGTCCTCTCTACAGATGTCCATCACCTCATAAAAACCTGTAGCTACAATTACCATTTCACACAGTCAAATGGACAAAAAATTTTAAATTCTGAGATATTTTGGAACTGGCTCAGGGCTAAGAATCATTTTCAAAATATAGAAACCTAGGTTTCCAGGTGAGGTATACCTGATTTAGTGATTTCTTAACAAAGTAATTATACAAACTAAATTACTGATTATACAAATTTACATACCTGCAAAAAGTCGATAGTTTCTGTGGCCTTTAAAATTTTTATTTTTTACACCTGGAGAAAGCAGCTCTGAAAAACAAAATGCCAGTAGTTCTAAGGCAATGGAAGATTTCTAAACACTGAACACAACATATAACAAAATTAAGATTTCAATATAATTTAAGAAATACCAGGGACAACCCAAAAGACAAACATTTCAAATGGCTTAAAAACCGAGTCATGACCTAAGTACCCCTGCTTGATACAGGAATATTAGCTTTTTAAACTGTTTAAAAACTTTCACCAGTTAACTAAAATGTCAAGAAACAGTCACCCGAGTGAACTAAGAAGTCCAAGCTAGGAAAAAACCAATAGATCTGCCTCCTCAAAAAAAGCTGTTCAGGTGGTCAAACGAAGGAAAAGCAACTTCGGAAACTGTCCTCATGTACTTGTAATTATTATTATTTTAATTATTTGGTTAACAGATTCATCACTGTAGCTATACTCCCGTAAGAGAGTTCCCAGGACAGATCTCACTGAGTAACTGGCTTGCATTCACTTAGCCAGAACATCCCATTCCTCAGTCATGCTGCTTTACTTAAAACTGGATTTTCTGTATTTCAAACCACATGTGCTTTTACTGGTGTAGATACTTTGCCCTTTACTGACACAGACTGAAACACCTTAACAGGCTGGCTTTGTGAACAAGCATGACTAACTCTTCAGTGATGAGACTCTGAACTTGGATAGTCTGATTCTCTCGGATGGCACACCCAAACTGGAAACCTTTCCAGCCTGCTAGGAAGGCAAGTAAAGTTTCAACCAGTGGCACAGCTTTCAAAAACCCAGGGTTACCCAGAAGAAGTAGGTGTAGATGTAGATGTAGAATAATCAAATATTAACTACTATCAGAAGTTATCCTAAAGTTGAAAATTACTAAATTCTATATTTAATGACCATAATAAAATAAAAATAAAACCTAAACAATGAATGATAACACACAAAGTTAAAGTACATTTACAACTTTTCCAATATCTGCCACCAGAATAAAATCAGGAAAATAAGAACAACAAATTCTTCTCATAAAATTTTCAGTTCTTTAAATGAGAAAATGAAAGTTTAGTGTAAAATATAATGATGAACAATAGCTAGACATTTCCCTAATCTAAGTTTGCACTTCAAGTTAAAAAAAGAAAGTAGACTATGATTTACTAACTTAAAATTTTTTCCTCTTTGATAAAACTTAAGACATACCCACCAGTCTTCCTCTAGACAATATCAAGTATTCAAAAACATACAATATTCAACCAGAATGTTCATGTAAAAACCTAACATGATTTAAAATATATATACAACTTTTTTCAATGTTAACATGAAAGGATCAAAACCAAGGCTTCAATCAATATATCTTTAAAATATCCTATCATTTAAAAATGTCTTTAAAAACTTTAAGAAAATGTTTCCCACATTGAATATTACCTCTGCTAATTTCCAAGTCCACAGGATACTCAATATTCTTAATAAGCTTTTGACATCCACCAGTCTTCTCATACACAAACCGTTTGAGGTGTAGAACGAGAACAGGGGGGAGCTTTTCCAGGGTCACTCTCCGACTAATCTCAACCTAAGACACAGAGGGCACATGAATGCATCTTGCCTGTCTGAAAGCAGAAGACAAAACTGTCTGCTAAATGATCCCGCATCTCTCCCCTATAACTGTCCCCTTTGAAACGAGAGGTGAAATAATCCCTCTAAGGGCTTGAGTAGTTTAGGGCAATAACAAATTTGAGAGAAAGAAAGAAAGTAACTGAAAATTGGAACCAAAAGGAATTATAGAGAGTGACTGACTGATTCCCTTTGCTAGTAAGAAGTCTGTCTCCCTTGAACCCACAGACCTTATGACATGGGGGACAGTCTTCCAAGCCTTACAACGGCTGAAGAATTAGTCACCCTGCTGTCACCCTGGAGGTAGACAACAGGAAGTCCGAACAGAGCAAACTAGATTCTCAATGACACCCGCTGCACATTCTAAGCTTTTCCAGAAGTCCACACACCACCAATAACTCACACCCTGACTTCTGATAGATCCTAACAGCAGCAAGGTTCCAGACAAGTGGCTGAGCTGGGAGAGGGGGATTCCACAGAATAAAAGAGCAGGGGTGAATCCCTTTTCCACTTTTTTTTCCTGTCTTTATTGGAGCTGTGACTTCTTGGGTCTGGGGAGTTGCCAGTGGGCTCCTGTCATCTGCTCTGGAACTTGTGGTATTGAAGCTTTGCTGGGGACTCAGGGAATTTCAGCATCATGCCTGGAGTCATGCGTGAGGGACAAGGCTTGATTCTCAAGACCAGTCTTCTTCATGCTATGCCATATTCCCCCTCATAAACAATTACACTTGTTAATATGAACAAAAAGTGATGGGGAAGGGGGGTGGGGGAGAGTGGAGAGGAAACAGGACAGTGCACTGTGAATAAGGAAGCCTGGGCTAAGCCCCAGCTCAGCCGCCAACTGCATGTAGTCACTTGGGGCAGTCATTTCTCCAATTTCCGTTTTTTCTTCTGTAAAATGACAGTTGGACTGAATGATCTCTGAAGCCCAGCTGGACTGACCATGACTGCCACTTTTATATTTGGCTAAGCTTCTATCCTATTTCTCCTTAAGATATGCCTTTTATATTCCAGTAATATTTCTGTACACTTACCAATCTAATAACTAGATTTTTTGTATTTTAAATGATTTTTGCTGCTTTCTAATACATCAAACCTTGAAAGTTTTTAAATGTGGTACATTTGAAACAGAGAACAGAAATGACTTTCAGATGACCACAACACAAAACTCCAACAAAAAAAAAGCCCTTTAAAGGTATAGCTGCCAAGAAGAAAAGGTCACTCATTTACCATGTACCACCAGTTCTCTTTATTGCTAATTCAGTGATGCGTCTATCGAATGCCTACAACGCAAGTGGGAGGCTCTTGGAATCCTGCTTTTGTGTCATCTCATAATCATGTCTCACACAAAGCAGATGCTTAACAAAGATATGCTGACCAATGAAAAACATTAATGGATTCATTTTACCAGTTAGTAAAAGACAGAGACTATAGTAATTAAGTTATAAGAAGTGAATAACTACCATGACATCATCTTAAAGTCTGGTTTTAAAATGTTTAAATGTTTGTTTCATATCTTGGAAGCAAATTTATTTTTATCAAAATATTTTTGTATCCAATAAATTAAATTATTTTATACTGAACTTTTTTTCCATTTCCTTATGTTTTCATTAAGCTTCAAGAATTTCAGAGGGCAGCTAGATGGTGAAGTAGATAGAATGCCAGGCCTGGAATCAGTAAGACTCTTCTTCACGAGTTCAAATCTTGCTTCAGACACTTACTAGTTGTATGACCCTGGGCAAGCTACTTAACCTGTTTGCCTCACTTTCTTTATCTATCAAATGATCTGAGGAGGAAAGGACAGAGCACTCCAGTATCTTTGCCAAGAAAACCCCAAATGGGGTCAAGAAGACCCCATGACTGCAAAACAATTCAGCAACAGCAACAGTTTGTAGCTAAAGTGAAAATGGTCTTTTCATGATACAGTGCTAATCACAGCTTACGCCTGCGATGGGTCCTAGATTCTCATATTTACGAAACAATTGTGTTCAAGAGTAAAGTATACAATGTGTTCGGATAGTAGACTGAGTGCAGCTAGTACCGGATAAAAACGTAAGCGGGAAATGTTTGGGAAAATAAATAAAAATACCATATAACACAGATGTTAATCTGTGGCTTTCTAGGTTGGCACGTGGCCTGCGGGAATCTACTTCTATTTGACCTTACTTTAGGCACCAGAGATGAAAAGATACCATGAAAGACCTTACAGTCTACTAAGGGAGAATATGACATGACAACAAATATCAAGAGAACAACCAGAAAGCTTGGGAAAGAAGCAAAGTGCTGTAGGAAAAACTGACTAGAGACGAAATAGCTTCACATGCATGCGCACACGTGCGTACGCACACACACAACTTCACACATGTATATAGTGTATCCTGGACATATATGTAGCCACAACAATAGCATGTTATATATCGCATGTGCCTATACACATACTCACACCGATAAACAGACATATATACATGTGTGCAAACCCTCCCACCCCATTTCTGCTGAGAGCACCTAGAAACGCTTCACATAAAAAATTCTACCTGAGTTAGACTTTCAAAAAAGAAGATTTTAATAGAGATAATTCATCTAGGCAAGGCCTGTAGGAATGACAGGGATAATCATGATGACACTAAGACCTAGCACTGATGGAGCATGTTAAGGTTCACAAAGTGCTTTGAAAGTGTTCTCTCTCTTGATTCCCACAAATGAGGAAAAGAGGTGCCATTATCACCCCCATTTTACAGACAGGGAACTGAAGCAGAAAGCAGTCACATGAGCTGCCCAGGGTCATGCCGCTACTAAGTGTCTGAGGACAGATTTAAACTCGGGTCTCCCTAACAAGATTCAAGAAAACCATACAGAGAAGGGAGACCAAAGATGATGCTACAGCTAACAGTTCTTTTGGCTAGAACACGAGCATTTGTGAAGGTAACAGTGTAAAACAAAGCAGGAAAGCTGGCGTGGAAATCGGTCTAAAAAAATCTTAAACGTCAGGCTAAGGTGTTTGCAGCTTTATCTTGCAAGTATTATGTAGGGCAATTACTGAGTAATCAATGATCTGTATAAGGCACATCACACAGAAACCACAGTAACAAGGAGCAGCATTTTATTATTGTTCAGCAGTACAGATTAAATTAAATTATAAATCTCCTTTTTCCTCACTTTCCATTTTTCATATCTTGAAGCAGTCTTCTCTCCCTAAGCTGTGGTTACAATCGTAGAGAACCCCAATAATGGAAATACCAGTCTCTTTTATGTGTGTCAACTACAACCAATCACCAGGTTCACAGAACTTTTTAAAAAATCAAAATGGAAAGGAATCTTAAGGATCATTTAGTTCATTCTTCTCCTTTTACAAAGGAGAAAATTCTCCCTATTTCCTCTGGGTTAAAGTATAAACTCTTCTGTTTGGTTGTCAAAACCCCCTACAATCTTGCCCCAAACTAAGCCTTTCTGGTCTTGATTACACAATATGACCCTCGTTGTGTTCTCTGTTCTTCACACGCGAATGGCACTGCATCTCTATCTCTGTGCCCCTGCACTGGTCATTCTCAAAGCTAGGAATTCCCTCCCTCCTTATCTCTCATCTTGGAATCCCTTTATTCCTTTCAAGATCACAGCTCAAGCAATACCTTCTTTCTACCTGAAGCCTTTATGGATCCCTCCCAACTCTAATACCTTCAGTAATCACACTGTTAGTTATTCTGTATATGCTTATATATATATTTTCTTTTATCTCTAATAATACGTAAACTTCTTGAATAGGAATTAATTCATCTTTTGTATCTGTACTTTTACAGGCCTGCTGTACTGCCTGGCACACAGCAGGAGCTTGATAAATGGTTGTTGACGGACTGAAATCTAGAAAGGGAAGGGAATTTAGCCAATGTCATCCAGTACCATGAGATCATTGAACTGGGAATCTAAAATTGAATGCATGTTTAATCCATATTACAGAAAATATGTAAATGGCACTGTAATGAATACAAAGAAACCTAAATCTATTGGTCTCAACTATCTTAGTTTAGGCTAAATTAGTAACACAATAATTATTAAGTAACCAATTATGGGTAGTTTTAGGAGGCAAAAGTGAAATCAGACATATCTTGGATAGAAGAATTAATTCTTTAGTAATCTGTCTCCTGGAGATCTGACTTTGAAATATCAGTACAGACAGAACCACTCTGAAGAATCTAATGTAGTGAAGCAAATAACAAACCGGGAGCTGAATTCAGAGACCTTGGTTCAAATTCTTGCTCTGCCATCTTCCCCTGGGTAGGCCAGGGCTCTCTCCCTCACAGCTTGTTATCTCTGTGGCTCCCCCCATAACCACCTCAAATACCTATAAAATATGACTCTTACAAATTTTAGAGCTACAGAACCCACAAAGTGACAGAGAGAAACAAATCTCCTGCTTAACGCAGTCCAGCAGGCAGACAGGAAGGATCCATTGCAGCACTGGGAGCCAAGTCCAGCCCAGCCCCGAGTGAGCCTGAGATTTTAGCCCCAGGGCAGCTGCGACTAGCAGCTGCAGTGGACTTCAGTAGAGTGGGGGTGAAGAGAACATTTAGAAGGTAACCACTCTTCCTTCAACCTGCCTGGATCTGGATTGTGGTCTTGGGTGGTGGTCCTGAGGTGTGTGACCAGTGAGCCAGTTTGTGGGGGCTGCAGAGATGTCACCCTCCTAATAGCTCCAGCAGCTGTGAAAACCCCAGTGATTTGGGACAAAGCTCTCCACTCTGGAAGCAGAGTTCTACTGTGGCAAAGAGCTCAAAAGTCAAGTAATTGAATGGTAACATGAGCAGGCAAAGGAAGCAAAGAAAGCACACAAATCCAACTTTAGATTCCTTTTTGGGGGACAAAAAGGATCAAAGCATGGAACAGGAAGAAGACGACACAGTCAGAACTCCTGCATTAAAAGCTTCCAAGAAAAATATGAACTGGTTATAGGCCATGGAGGAGCTCAAGAAGGACTTTGAAAGGACTTTGAAAACCAAATAACAGAAGTGGAGGAAAAATTGGAAAGAGAAATGAGAATGATGCAAAAAAAATCATGAAAAGAGAGTCAACAACCTGACTGAAGAAAATAATACCTTAAA
>CM053595.1:276123005-276160388 GCA_028646575.1 Pseudocheirus occidentalis | reverse complement strand
TTCGTGAGAAATCAAGATACTATTAAACAGATCTGAACAAATGAAAAAATAGAAGGCAACGTGAAATATCTCACTGGAAAAACCACTGACCTGGAAAATAGATCCAGGAGAGACAATTTAAAAATTATTGGACTATCTGAAAGCCATGATCACAAAAAGAACCTAGAAAACACCCTTCAAGAAATTCTCAAGGAAAATTGCCCTGATATTTTAGAACCAAAGGACAAAACAGAAATTGAAAGAATTCATTGATCACCTCTTGAAAAAGATCCCCAAAAGAAAACTCCTAGTGAATGTTATAGCCAGGTTCTGGAGTTTCCAGATCAAGGAGAAAAGATTACAAGCAGCTAAGAAGAAACGATTTGAATTTGAATACTGTGGAAACACAATCAGGATAACCCAAAATCTAGCAGCTTCTACATTAAGGGACTGAAGGGCTTGCAAAATGATATTCTGGAGATCAAGGGAATTAGGAATAAAATCAAGAATCACCTACCCAGCAAAATTGAGTATAATGTTTCAGGGGAAAATATGGTCATTCAATGAGGTGGAGGACTTTCAAGCATTCTTGATGAAAAAACCAGAGCTGAATAGAAAATCTGACACTCAAATACAAGAAGAAAGAAAAGCATAAGAAGGTAAACAGGGAAAAGAAATCATAAGGAACTTATCAAAGCTGAACTATTTACACGCCTACAGGGAAAAACAATAATTGTAACTTATGAAACTTTTCTCAGTATGAGAATAGTTGAAGGGAATACATATGTGTGTTATGTGTATGTATGTATGTGTGTATGTATGTATGTGTATGCATACATAGTAAACATGTGTGTGAATACATGTGAGTGTGTGTGTATATATGTGTACATAGACAGAGGGCACAGGATCAACTGAATAGGAAGAGATGATATTTAAAAGGTGAAATTGAGTGAAAGAGGAATATAATGAGAGGAGACAGGGAGAGACAGAATGGAGTAAATGATCCCATATAGAAGAGGCAAAGGATAACTGTTACAATGGAGGGGAAGAACAGGAAGGCAAAACGGAATGGGTCAACCTTACTCTCATTGAATTTGGCTTAGGAAGGGAATGACATACACACTAAATGGAGTATCCTGCCCTACAGGAGAGTAGGGGGGAAGAAGATGAGAGGGTGGATGATGGAGGGGAGGGCATGCTAGAAGGGAAGGTAGTTAGAAGCACACACTTTTGAAAAGGGACAGGGTCAAAGTAGAGAACAGAACAAGTGGGGGGGCAGGATAGGATGGAAGGAAATACAGTCAGTCTCTCACAAAATATCTACTATGGAAATGTTTTGCGTAACTACACACGCACAACCTATATTGAATTCCCAGTAAGGGTGGGTGATGAGGAAGGGAAAGAACCTGGAATCCAAAGTTGTAAAATAAAATGTTTAAAAAATTGTTATTATTATTATCAGTATTTTTATTTACATGTAACTGGGAAATAAGATAATACAGGCATTGGGGTAGGGAGATCCACCTTGCCCTACCGGAAAGTAGAAGGAGGGATGGGAGAGGATATAGAAGAGAGCAGATTGGGGGAGGGGGTATACAGTGAAATCACTCTTTTGGGGTAGTGAGTAGGGGAAAGACGGGGAGAAAATTTGTAACTAAAATCTTGTGGAAATGAATGAAATAAACTAAAAGTAAACATAAAATTTAATTAAAAAAAGAAAAAGAAGAAGAAAATATACCTCTTGCTTAGTTTTTGTGGTATATCCCTGGACAGACTCTCTTGCCACCAGACTTTCCAATGCATCCTGGACTGTATGGATCTTCTCAGACTGGATATCCAATTGCAAGGTAAAAAATGGCTGCAAAGTGGCAGATTCCTTTGAACTCTGCTGGTAAACTACAGATCTGAAAGAACAGAAAAACAAAGATTATAGAAAACAACTTCTGCCACTGCCTCCTAAAGCTAATCATTAGAGTGGAAAGACCAAAGTTACTTATTTCAAAATACAAGATAACAAGGACCATCTGAAACAGAGCATATCATTTCTTCCAAGATAAATGTTATATGACTCCTACAAACACTTTCAGTATACTCCATCACCAGCTTGCAACTCTTTCCATTTAAGTTCAACTTTGTCAAAATGTTTTGAAAGAGTGAATTTCCTGCAGACAGTATAAAATATTTGGGAGTCTGCCTGTCAAGCATACCCAGGAACTATATGAACACAAATACAAAACACTCTTCACACAAATAAAGATAGATCTAAACAACTGGAGAAATATGACTTGCTTGTGAGTAGCCTAAGTCAATATAATAAAAATGACATTTCTATATAAATTAACTTACTTATTCAGTGCTGTATCAAACTACCAAAGAACTACTTTATAGAGTTAAAAAAACAAAAACAAAAACAAAAACAAACAAACAAAAAAACAACAAAATTCATCTGGAAATAAAAAGGGTCATTCATCAAGGGAATCAATGAAGAAAAAAAGTGAAGGGAGGTGGCTTAACTAGGTTTCAAACAGTATTATAAAGTGGTAATCATGAAAACAATGCTATTGGCAAAGAAATAAAGTAGTTAATCAGCGGCATAGATTAGGCACACAACACACAGTCGTAAATGATCACAGTGATCTAGTATTTGATAAGAAAAAAAATCCAAGTTTTTGGGACAAGAACTCATTATTTGACAAAAACTGTTGGGAAAACTAGAAAGCAGGTTGGCAGAAACTAGGCATAGACAAACATCTTAAACTGTATATCAAGATATCAAAATAGATCCCTGGTTTAGAAATAAGGAGTAATGAGGTTATCCTCATTAAGGAACATGGAAAATTTTGCCTATCAAATACATGGATAATTGAAGAGCTTATAACCAAACAAGAGTCCTAATGGATCACGGGAAGTAAAATGGATAATTTTGATTACATTAAATTTAAATGTTTTTGCACAGACAAAATCAATGCAGGCAAAATCAGAAGGAAAGCAAGAAATGGGGAGAATTTTACACCAAGTTTCTCTGATAAAGGCTTTATTTCTCTAATGTGTTGGGAACTGACTCAAATTTATAAAAATAAAAACCATCCCCCAACTGATAAATGGTCAAAGGACAGAACAGGCAATATCCAGAAAAAGAAACCAAAGTTATCAATATTTACAAGACAAAACGCTCTAAATCATTACTGACCAGAGAAATGCAGATTAAAACCATTCTGAGGGTACCCCCTTCTGCCCAACAAACTGACTAACATGACAGAAAAGGAAAATGATAAATGCTGAAAGGGATGAGGGAAAGCAGGGACACTAACACAGTATTGCTGGATTTGTAAAATGATCCAACCATTCTATAGAACAATTTGGAATTATCACCAAAGAATTATAAAACTGTATATATTCTTTGATCCAGCACGACCATTTTTAGGTCTTTATCTAAAACAAAGGAAAAAGGAAAGGACCCATATGTACAAAAATATATACAGCAGCTCTTTTTGTGGTGGCAAAGAACTGCAATGGAGAAGAATACCCATCAGCTGGGAAATGGTTGACTAAGTTGTAATAAATGATTGTGAAGAATACTATTGTGCTATGAGAAATGAGGAGGATGGTTTCAAGAGGAGATTTATATAAATGCAAAATAAAGCAAGCAGAACCAGGAGAACATTGTATATACTAACAACAATATTGTAAGAATGATCAACTGTGAAAGACCTAGAAAATCTGATCAAGACATCCAAGACAATTCCAAAGAGACTATGATAAAAGATGCTTTCCACCTCCAGAGAGAGAACTGAACTCTTTCTGCAGATGGAAGTATATTTTTTCTCCTCATTTTTCTTGCTTTTAAATTTTTTCTTGCAACATGACTTACAGAAATATGTTTAATATGGCTTCATATTCCAGGAGGATAGGTGAACACATTCCTCCAAATAAGGAAGTACCAATTCTATCATGTTTTCTTAGGGATTTTTTCATTATGTTTTTCTACTTCTGATGCTTGAGGCAGCAATACGGCATGGCAGCAGTTGACTTGATTTGAGATGCTCTCTACCTCTCATCTTGTCCCAGAGAAAGAAACATTCTAGTGGCTCAACATGCAATACTGTTTCTGTGATTGGCGAGGAGACTAAACAAACTGAGTATGGTTATTGTTTTAAGTACAGGTCTCTTTCCCTTTAAAAAACAGGCATGATGATGAAATAAGCTAATTATTTTCTTTGATTTGTTTCTAGATTTAAAAGAGTCCTTGTTCATTTGAGACCGGTGTCACAGAATAAACTAACTCAGTTCTAAAGTGCATCAAGAAGTTTAAGCAACAGCTGGTGTCTCAGATCGGAGCTATTTAGCTAAAATAATTAGGACAGCTTTGATTTTGCATTTTCTAACAATTCCACAAAAACGCATTGGCGTTACTGATGTTTGTTTTGGTTCGTAGATCAGATGACAGAATTTTGAGCTAGTAAAGGGTTTAGAGATCATCTAATTCAAATTTCTTTACTAGATAGAGAAATAGGTTCTGAGAAGAAAGTGACTTGCCCAAGGTCATATTAACTCTAGTAATGAACAAAACCAGGATTTGAACATAGGCTTTCTCATTCTAAATCTACTGCTCTTTCTGAATCAGTTACGTCTCTAGGTCTTGTCATAAACTGCAAAATTAGAGATTTCAGCTAAACTCTATGGTCCTTCCTAAATTCTAGAGTGCCTAGGGAGGCAGAATTTTATTTCAACCCAGAGGGCCCACTGGCATGCCCCAGGGAACTGTAGGCCTGTGATATGTCTATCAATGGTTAGTATTTTTAAAGTTTACAAAGTGCTGTACACATATCATGACCCTCCTTACCACCCTGGAAGGTTTCCTCATTTTACAGATGGGTAAACTGGGTCTGAGAAAGTACACTGCGCAGGGTGGCACAGCTAGTCTGAGGAGAGGTATGGACTCAGATCTTCCTGACCACTACATCCACAGGTCTACCAACTTTGCCAGAATGGTCCCCTAAATGGCAAATTTCCAGGTGACACCAAGATAACAAGGAGAGCTAACACACTGAAAAAGAGCCAGGATTTAAACATGCCTGATGAAATGAAGGTTGATGGGAACAAACATAAGATTTGGGTTAAAAAGAATTAAACTTCCCAAACTCAAAGTAGGGTGGAGTTGGTATAGTTGCCTATAATAGGTCTGAACAAGGCCTCACCTGCAAGCTTCCCAGGAGTCTACAACCTGCATTCATGGGGCAGAGCGTCCAGGAGGAGGTAGCAACGTCTGCCCCATCTTTCTGATCAGGTCACGCTCAGAACACAGTTCTCTATCCCACACACATTTTAGGGAGGAAACTGATGAGAAGGACAACATTCAGAGGAGAGGGAACAACCAGGAAAGTGGAAAGCATTGAGCTGCGCTTGGCACATGAAGACTGACTAGAGAGAGACTAGTAATTAGACTTGTTCAGTTTGGCCCAGACAGGAGAAACAGGCACAATGGATGAAAGATCCAGAGGCAAATCCAGAGGCAAATGTCTGACCCTACAAGGGGATATTCCCCAAGAATTAGAGCCATGCTGAAGTGGAGCAGGCTGCTGCAAGAAGGCCAAGCCACTGAGGTCCCTTTCAAATCTGTTATTCTGAAGAGCATTCTGGAGCCAAATAATATTAAGAAGTCAAAGTACTAAAGCAGTTCTACAAAAGGTATATCTTTTAAAAAGATAACATACCTTATGTGTCCCCCAAAGATGCCAGTAATTGGAGTTTGAATAAAGTCAGCTTGTCGAGTGACCGATGTTTTGTTTCGGGGGCCAACCTGTTCCCACTCATCTTCACTACCTTCTCCCTGTCCCTGTTCATCTTCAGGTACAGACTGTGTCTCAGGTCCATTGGAAACTGAAAATTCTGAAAGGGAAATATAATTTATATTTTCCTTTATTAAAAATGTTAGCTAAATTTTTTAGCTACTTAAAGGCTTCTAGTTTAAATTTTTTTTAAAACTTTAGTCAATACACAAACTACTCAAGTAATCAAAATGAAAAAAGAGATGATGTTTCTTCTTGAATTTATTTAGAGTGCATATATTATCTTTAAGCTAGAGGTGCTAGAATTCAAAAGATAATCATTTGGAATACGTACTTAGTTTGGTGGGAAAACCTCAAAATTCAACTTGAAAAATTTTGTACATTAACTAAAACTGGTTTAAAAGTACAAATATTCTTACAGAAGCTTTGGAAAGCGTTCATGTAAAATGGTGCTCAGATTTTACCGACCTGGGACATTACCTAACATTAATAGCTTACATGGAGCATGTACTTCAAGTCTGTCAATAATGATGACAGCATCTTTATGTTTCTTGAATATAATATTTCTTCTCCAGAAATGTTCCTTTTGACACTGACTTTCTAAGACAATTTTCTAGAAGTAGGCCCATAACTAGGATCACCAGACATTTACGAAGTCAATTAATGTTCTTTTGTTTGTTTTTGCTTTTTGGAGGGAGGAAAGCAGGGCAACTGAAGTTAAGTGACTTGCCCAAGGTGACACGGCTAGTAAGGGTCAAGTGTCTGAGGCCGGATTTGAATTCAGGTCCTCCTGACTCCAGGGCCAGTGCTCTATTCACTGTGCCATCTAGCTACCCCAAAACTACTGTTTTTTTTGTTTTTGCAGAAGGCAAAAATGGTGGGAAAAACAGCCATTAAACATTTATTTAAAACAATTCTTGGGAACTTTCTCAACATAGCTAAACAATTTGGACAGCCTACTTTCATTATTTGGTAAAAGAAGCTTCTTTAAATTCAACATTTCTTCGTGTAGTCCATTTAGAATAAATCCTAGATATTCTTCAGCATCTTCCTGCCGACCCTAAAAAGGAAAAGACTTATCATTCTCACAATATTTGCAAGGTATGCACCTTCCCAGCTCTCCTTTTTGAAGTCTCTTTTGGGGAAACAAAGCCACCTAGCTTTAGATTCCGAGTAACCATTTGGGAACTTGTATCTGTATCTCAACAGGGCTCAGGGAAAGTGTGCAGGCCTTGTGTCAGGGTTACAATGTTATAACTGGAAGGAACCTCAGAAGTTACTTAGCTCAATTTCTTTATCTTTCTTTTTTAAACAAATGAGGCAATAGAGAAATGGAGAGGTTCAGTGGGTTGCCTGAGGTCTTACAGGTAATAAATAGTAAAAGCTGAGATTTGAATGTAATTTGTTTGATTCCAATTCCATCACTCTGTAACTAGCTCCATTTGAGATCAAATATCTATGAAGCAATGTGGCTCAGGGGAAAGAGTACTGAACCTGGGTTCAAATCTCACCTCTAACACTTACTGGCCATCTGACTATGGGGGCACAACCTCTGAACCTCACTTTCCTCAACTATAAAATGACAATATATCTATAATATTTATCTCACAACATTAGTATGTGGCTCTAACAAGATAATTTACATAACCAGTTTTGTAAGTGCTGTATAAATTTAGCTATTAGAAACCTAAAAATAAATGCAGATATGTGTTCAAGAATTGATTTCAAATGCCACCATAGACCCTTACATTATTAGGTATTTAAATTCTGAGCAATCCCCAAATACTAAGTTCTACACTGTAAGAGGTGCTCATCCGTGTCCTGTTGTGCCACAGTGAACTACACTTCCATCTTTCTATCATCACCGCACACCCTGACCTCAGACTTTAGAAATAAGTCTGTTTGTTTCATATTTTTTTCCTGTGAATAAATATTCCTTAAGCATCATTGATAGCATGCTGGTGATTCTAGGCTACACCTGAATCTGATCCAAAGTCCTGGTATTCCAACTACTGTATCCAATGTTAAAAAGAATTTTTTACACAGTAGATCGACAATCAAACTGGCAAGAAATACAATTAATAATCATAATAGTTGGCATTTATAGGGCACTTAAGTTTTGCAAAGAGTTTTACAAATGGTTCATTTTATTCTAAGACACCCATAGGACATAAATGCCATTATTATTCCCATTTTACAGATGAGGAAACTGAGGTAACAGGTTCAGTGACTTTTCTAGGTCACAGAGCTATTAAGTGTCTGAGGTCAGAGTTGAACTCAGATCTGCATTACTCCAGGTTTAGGCTCTATCCACTGAGGCACCTAGCTACTACAACTTAATATTAAATTCACTAGAGAAATTTCTAACCTTTTCAGAGATGCTTGACTTGATAACTGTCAGTAGTCTGTATATATAAGTGGGTTCAAAGGCAGCTCCGGGGCGAATATCCCGCACTATCTTGTCACCAAGAGCTACAAGAGAAATAAGACACAAGACATAAAAATTAAAGCATATTCAGAAATGGAAGGAAGCAGTTATACTCAAAGAAGCTTGGTATGCCTATTTCTAAACTAGGCATATAACAGGTACTTAATAGTTGTAGACTAATTGATACCTAAATCTCCTAATCTATAATGAAATATTTTAAATAAAATGAGAATATTCTCTTTCATAATAAGTTTATATTAAACCAATTTAGTCCTCATCCTTCTCTTATTCATTTTGTATAATGAGAGCACCGTTTGACTCATTGACTTACCTTGTTTGGCTTTTGGAGGTACTGGCATATTGGTGAACTCATTCATTAGTCGAACACTAGAAGTAAAGTGAAAAGTACGTAAAAATGCAATGGAAATGGAGGTTTTTTGGATGAAGTTTAATTCCAGATCACAGAATATTATATTAAAAATTCCCTAAACATTCCCAAAATATCCCTTAAAAGACCAAAACCAAGAGAAAAAGGACCTTCAATTGCTAATTCTTCAGAACCATCTCCTTTATGGCTAGTTTTGAATGTGCTATGTTTTTCCATAATGGTTTTATATACCTAACCTCTGGACACATTAGTCAAAATTAATCTATAAGCTCATAAAACAGGCACCACAATACTCAAAAGAAGTGCATATTCATTTTCAGAAAATACACAATCCTGTTAAATTACTTAATCTCTGAGTATAAAAGACAGGCCACAGCAATGAACACTCTTAAGGATACTACTTACAAACTGTCTATCATGGGTGTCGATGTGCATGGCCGCTGCACTTTGGAATACAATGGAATGAACTTCATTAGATGATACATTGGGGGGCAAGCCACCAATGCCTGCAGAGTCTAGGTAACAGCATTAAGGAGGGATAAAGGAAAAGCAAGAAACAATGTTTCCTTAAGACAAATCAAACACACAATAACTTATAAGTTCCATAAAATAAGAAAATCATAATGGTTCAGTTTTTGAGCACACATAAGGATTTACCAATCACATAAACTTTTCCCTTTCTCATTCAAGTCAATATAGGAATTTATTATGAAAACAAGACTGTACATACAAAATATTTTAAATAAAAATCCTAGCTGATCAAAAGTTTTAATTCCATTCCAATCTGGTAAACCCACCCTGACTATACATGACTAGTGAATAGTAAATCAAACTTTGAGCAAGCTCCAAGTGGAAGGAACCTCAAAATGTTGTTTTAATCCATCAGTCTTGGTTTATTGTCATTTACAAGCGAAAGGAAATAAAATTACATTGAAACAGTTAACAAAATATTTTTTAAAATAAATACATAGTCCTCAAGTTAAGAGCTTCTGGATTAACTTCAATGGAAAGATAACTTAAAAAAAAAGGTAAGTAAACTTTGGGAAAGGATACAGCATTGATGTAGCACCAGTTTCCTTTATTGATTAGCCCCCGAGGTTGCAAAGATACTGGTTTATGTATTAGCGTTACATTTTCTAGTAATTCTGTAAATTTAAAGATAACACATTTACTAAATGAAGACAAGTGTAAAGTAAGTCAAATTTTTCATTCCACTTTCCAGATTCCTACCTTTAATAAATACATATACAAAAAGGAAAGCATTACTTAAGCTGCAATTATTTTTCCCTACAAAATTTTAAAATAACAAATATTTCTTTTTGATAGAAACAAAATTGGAGTTAACTAAAAGAATGAGACTGCCCGTTGTTCATAACCTCTGTAACTATCCTACACTAATTTAATTTCATTTTCCTAATGAAAAGCATCTTTTTCCCCCATAAATGCTTAATTACTGTCTACATCAGTGGTGTCAAACTCAAAAAGAAATAGGGACTACTAAACCACAATAAGGACCCCTGTGAACTGCATACTGACTTAGAAAATCAAATATTAACATTATCTATGCTCTCTACTGTATTTTAATTTATTTTATAAACTGTATCCCAATTACATTTTAAAATAGTTTCACCCCCTCTTGGGATTGCATGTTTGACACCTCTGGTCTATATCGCAGTAACACGCATAACAAGATTTCAGATGTTTAAAGAACAAGCATCAAAATTGCTAAAAACAAATAAAAATTGTGAAGACCTTATTATTTCCCCTCAAAAACCTAGGATCACAGGATTTCATGCCATCAGGGATCTTAAAGATTCTCCCATAGAACTCCCCGAAAAAACCGAAGCCCAGAAAAGTTATTTGCCCAAGGTCACACAGATGGTCATAACTCAAACAAAAGTTAAGACTCCAAGATCAAATGCCATTTCCATTAAACCATGTTGCCTCCCTGTTTTAAAACCGATTTTTTAAAAAGTCAAAATTGAAACATTTCTGACACAGCCATACAAGGAATAGTAGGGAATTAAAGATCAACTTTTTTTCTAGAGACAAACTACTTGTGTTAAGTCAGCCCTCAATTTAGAAACAACCGGCTTTCAAATACCATCATTCAAAAATTTGAATCTCAAGTCACCACCAGTTATAGCAGTAACTTTTCCTAGCTCCTCAATTCAGAATACATGGAAAATGACTAACCTACAGAGGTTAGTTCTACCATGCAGTTGCTGGGAATATAATATAACACTTTCTCTTGTACAGATGTATATAAAAATAAAATTTATTGGTTCCTACTCCACAGCCTCTACAATCTAACCCTATATATAAACAGGGTGGATAAAGTAGAGGTATTTTGAATTTGAACTCAAAATGCAAATATAAGATCAATATAAGCTACTTTCAAATGTGAAGAATCAAATATAACTTTAAAATTTTTATTAAGTAATTCCCTTGAAAGTCTGTGGTTTTTTTTTTAATATAGGGAATATGGATTAATTATACATCTTCCCTTAATTTCCCCCCCCCCAAGACTAAGTATAAACAAATATACAAATGTAAAATTTCAGTTATGGTAGGTTTGAGAATTTCCATTACTAATAAAATGCTTTACAGTTTTCCAAAGCACTTCCACATGTACTTTGTCACCTGAATCTCAACACTATAAAGTAGGCATAGCAAATATTAGTATCTTTGGAAAGTTTAGATGCTCTGTATCATAGTTAATAAGTGAAAGAGGCTAAAATTTTGTTTAGGTTTTCTGACTTCAGCTCAATAACCTATCCATCATGCCATATTTAACATGGACTTTCATATTCTGCTGGGGACCGTAAAGGAGTGCTTTCTCTATAATAAATATGCTTATACAAATTTTCCCATGGTTACCAAGTCTGTGAAACTAACAAAGAAACACCACATGTTAGACAGTATCCAGGAAATAGAATAAATAAGTAGGTAATATGTTTGTGACACCTGCCACTTCCACCTAAATCAGAATTCAGAATGTTTCACTTCACAACTGGGAACTTGTATGGTCAGTTCTATTGTACTCCCTGGAAATTCTCTCTCCTTCTTTAGACCTTGGACAGAAATTTGTCTATCTCAGTAAACATTGTGCCAGGCTAATCAAGAAATTTAATAGGCATAAATGCAAAGTTTGCATATCTATAAAAATTAACTTCAGACATAAAATAGGGTAGGCATGGTTAAATGATATTTGCCTGCAAAATATCTGAAAGTTTTAGTGGTTTGAAAATTCAATGACTCAACAGTGTGAGACGGCAAACAATAAACCTGATGCAATGCTAGGGTGCATGAAGAGGACCATAATGTCCAGGATTAGGGACATGATATTTCTTGTTATACTCAGGCTTAGCCAGACCACATCTGTAATATTATGTTCAGTTCTTAGTACCACATTTTAGGAAGGAAAGCAATAAACTTATGTCCAGAGATGGGTGCCCAGGATGGTGAAAGGTTTTAAGATAATTCCATGTGAGGGTTAGTTTTAGGAACTAGGGATGTTTAGCTTGTAGAAGGGAAGATTGAAGAGGGATATGGCTGCAATCTGCAAGTACCTGAAGGGCTATCTTGTATAAGACTTGTGTAGACACGTTGCATCTGTCCTCACAGAGTAGAACTAGAAACAATGGGTAGAAGTTGCAGACATAAGAACAACTTCTAACAAAGAGAACTACCAACAAAAGAACAGACAGCCTTAGAAGGCAGTGGTTTCCCTCTCATTATATATTTACAAAGACTAGATAAGTACTTGTCAAAAAACAGTAAAGACTATGGGTTAAACTACATGGCCTTCTGAAGTTCCTTCCAACTGTAAGGTTCAGTGATAATGATTACATTTCAGTCTATTCTGCTTTGTAATGATGCTAATTTTGTGTAGAATTACATATAAAATACAGATCTCTCAGCATTAAAACTACATATGCAATCTTAGTATGGGTTTTATATAACTGTACACAAGCCACTGATTTACCTTAACCCCACTCCCATTAGACAGAGTTCCATGAAGGCAGACAGGCTTTAATTTCTATCTTTCCCAGTGTATAGCACAACACTCTGGACATAGAAAACATTTTGTAACTGATAGTGAATTTATCTGAAACTTGTATTAACTAAATGTGAGTTTTAGAAGCATAGTCTAAATATTTTACTGCAATCTAACAACTGGATGTCCCATTCTCAAACGGAGCTTACCAATGAAACACATTCAGTAAAAGACAACTTCATAACTTGCTTCTCTCTCTACAACAGGCTTAGTCCAACTGAGTTCTGAAAAATTTTCCATCTTTGCCCTAACTCAGTCCCTTTTCATTTTCATCAGAGCAATACATTGTTGATACTAGAATACATACAACATTTGAAAGAAACAAAATTGCCTCTGTTCTTAAATTCCATCAATTCAAACTTAATAATTTAGACTCTTCTCTCTTACTGCCTGTCAATGAAATTTTACTTTTTTAAAAAAAGATCTTGTAGTCATTTTTTTATTGATCTCTTAATAACACAATTCTCCACAGCAGCCAATCTAGACATTATCTTCTATATTCCCTTTACTTGAGAAGGTTAACGCCATGTGATACCTTCAACTTCCCTCCATTCCACAAAACTTCAAGAGTCATGAAATAACCCCCATTCCCTCCAGTTTCAGACAAGCGGGGCACTCCTTGACTCCTCTGAGTCAAGAGCTGACTCCTCTATCCCCTCAATGGCCTTGGCTCTACCAATCAAGCCCTTTCTGATGTTTTGTCAAGTTTGAGCCCAACTTTCAAAGAACAGGAAGCACTAAACAATTATTCCATAAACATGCAACTTTTCTATATATAATGGGATCATATTTTCTTCACAAGAGTAAAGTTCTTGAGGTGATTTATAAGATTGAAATCTTATCAACTGTGTCCTAAATGGGGGTAACAATGCCCAGAATTAGTTATTTCAAATAGGACACTAGTCTCCAGAAATATAAAAAATGTAATGTACATATGGAAAATTCCAAAGGCAAAATGACAATTTCAAGTTAGACTAATATTTTTTTTAAAAAATTCTCTGCAAGTGCCTCAATTCTTCACAAAATGTTTATACGTGGTAAAATGTCTATTTGGGAGGCATTCTGTTTAGGTCATAATCATCCAGGGTAATGACAAGATGTAAATCCAATGGTTCCACAACATTAAAATCAGGTCTCTGGCATCCCCTTGTGGTTGCTTTACTAACTGCAAAGCCATTTCATTTCAATTTACCATATGACATAAAAATAAAATGACATAGATTTACGATAACTAGAAAGAACTTTAGAAGTCATTTAGACAAAAGCTAGAGATTAAGAGACATATCCAAGGTCACACAGGTACTAAGTGACAGAAGAAGGATTGAAACACAGGTCACTGAACTATTCCAAATCCTATGTTCTTTCCAAGACATATTTTAAAACACTGGGTTCATTTATTAGTTATACAGCAGAAAACTAATACAATTTTAAAGTCTTTCCATACAAAACAATCTTCTAAAAAGAGAAAACGTGCTTCACATAAATACCATATGGAGCAGAATAAAGAGAACTGAACTTGGAGGTGGCAGATCTGATCTTAAGTCTCATGTGCAACAATGACTAACTGTGTGACCCTGGGCAAGTCACTGAACCTCACTAAGTCTCAATTTCTTCATTTTAAAAATCAGAATAACACCTATACCATGATAGGATTTTTTGGTGAATAAAGTATTTTGTAAAATGTCAAGAGGCACAGAAATATAACTACTGTTACAATCACCTTTCTACTTTCTTATTATAGGACACAAATAAGGACTGTCTGCCAATTACCATGTATAGGAGGCAGCATGATATAGAAGAAAGTGCTTTGGTTTTGGAGACCAAGGCTCTAAGCTGATACCAAGTTCTGTAATTCACTGGTTGTGTGACCCTAGGCAAATCACTTCCCCTCCCCAAGTTTCTTGACTTTTAAAATGAAGAGTGTTGGGGAGAATTTTATAAACCTGAGAAGATAACAGAAATGTAAATTAATTAAAACATGAAAGAAATTGTTCCCACTCAACTTTAAAATACAAATTCAATTTAAAAAGATTCTGCCCAAGTGTCCATCACTGTACTACATACTCTGAAATAATAAATGATACATATATATTAGCTTAGAAATTTTCAACTGTTGGTGTCTGATTTAGAGCTTTAGTTTCTTTATATTTCTTACTAAACTTTGTCTCAAAGTAAAATACAACCACTTGTATATCAGAAACAAAACTCCTTAGACACCACTTATCTTTCAATGGAATGTTTCTACTTCAAATGTATGAACTCTTAAATTTTCCTTCTTTCCTCAAAGCAAGTAATCAAACAATGAATGCTCATCTGCATGAAAGGAAGGGCTACTACAGAAGAAAATTAGTGAATGGGAACATAAGGAAATACAGTTTACAAAGGGTTTCATTTACAATGTAATCAAAGAAATGTATAATATGAAAAAAGGATGGACTAATTTATGTATTAAGAACACAAATTACCCAAGTTCTGTCCATATGCTCAAGAGACACTGAGGAACGCCTCCACTATATTTGATGACTATGGACAAGGGTCATAGAGGGCATGAGGGAATTAGTGGAAGGGGTTTCTGCATTGATAAAATCACAGTGACTCCACCCAAGTATTAAAGTTCACTCATACTATAATTTTTATTTGGTTCTCATAACAACCGTGTGGCAAAAATCAGAATAATAACAAATGATATTCCACTTTAGAAAGTTGAGCTTAAAACTTAAACAATTTGTTCAACTGTGATAGAAACCTAGAATAACTCTCTGATCAGTGTGCTTTTCATCAATTTCTAAAAGTTTATGGAAAATGTCTACTTAATGAAATATCGTAAGAGAAATATCAAGTTTATTTCTTTAAAATTTAGCTTTTAATTTTTATAGCCTTCCTATGGATCTGTATAATTTCCCTTTCAACAAAAAGTAAAAAGTTAAGAATAGGCCAAGAGTTACTACCTTATTTAATGTTTTAAATATTTAAGGCCATTCATTACATATTATGGTCTAATTACACTTATGATGCCCATTTTGTTAGCTATTTGCTTGGCAAAATAATTACAAAGGCAATGATAAAGGAGCTAGGGATTAATATTTTACAATGTTCATCAATGAATGTCTTCTCCACCTTGTGGTCAAAGAATGCTACTGCACAAAAAGATGAAAACATTCTCATGCTATCATTCAAACAATCAATTACTGATTATAGGCAAACTAAGGTAAATTTTGCTTAAAGTTCACAGTTTGATTGTATACTCTACTTAAATGAAGCTCACTGTTCTATTGTGTTGAGCCTGCAGTCTAGTGAAAGGAAAAATTAGTCTAAATACATAGTCAGAAGCAGAAGGCAGATTGACAAAGGCTACAAAGTCAGGAGAGAAGTCAGTCCGTAGTAATCAGGTAGAATCAACACAAGAAATAGCAGAGAGGATACAAGAGAGGGATTGAGGAACAGCGGCATCAGAATCAAGGAGAAAAGCAGGTAAGAACAGGAGATAATAGGGGCAAGAATAGGACAAAAGAGTGTAAAAAAAAAAAGTAAAGGTGAGAACAATTCTATGCAACAAGCATGTATTAAACACCTGCCATGTCTAAGACACGGTTCTAGGTACTAGAAGAAAATCAGAGAGGGATGTGGAGAGAGAAGACATAGGTAACATCAGTGATTATGAAGAGGCAAGGAAACAGGAGGGAGAAGAAAGGGAAGACATTAGAAAAAGAACCCTGGGTTAACAACTAGAAAAGGTTTATAAACCTTCCAATTCAAAATGAACAGCTCTCAAGGAGAAATTTCCCTTAACTGTCCCCTGACAAGTGGCTGCTTAGTTTGTATTCTTATTGATGGTAGAAGAAAATAAGGAGACAATAAACTATGATATGGCTTACTGTGTGACTGTGAGACTTCTGGCATGATGGTCTGACATAGTTCACATTTGTATAGCACTTGACAGTTTATAAAACGCTTTCTTAACAGCCTTGTGAGGCAGGTAATTCAAGTATTACTGTCCCCATCTGTAAAATGAGGAAATGGTAGCTCAGAGAGATGAACTGACCTATACAAGGTTACAGAATCCAAGCACCTCAACATCAAGTCAAGGCTGCTTCAGCAAACTCTGATGTGGTTTCTTCAAAGATGATGCAATCACTTATGTCTAAAAAGTAATGCATTCCTCCCACCACCACTTCCCCCTGCCCCAACTCTGCTCAGAGACAACAATATGTTATAACTTCTGTGGGGAATTACAGACTTTATACATATCTTCAGCAACTCAGAGCCAAGAGCCAACTATAAATCTTAAGCTATGCCACATGATCTGTACCTGACTTTGACCAATGCAAGCGATCTGGAATTGACTGTATTGACTTTTTATTTTGTTTCTTTTAGAGGCAGCATCCTTCCATTAGTACACATTTCTAATACCTTGCCGGAACCCAGCACTACAATTTTAATCAGCAACTCTAAGTAAATGATGCCCCACCTCTATCCTTCCTTTACATGTGCAATACTACCTGGCTGCAAAGGATTTCAGATTAAGCTATAATTAATAGAATTATTTTATACTACATAAGCAAAGAAAATGAGCACTTAAAAATAATCAGGAACACAAATGCTGGCTCAAATTATTCTCAGTGAATGATGAAAGAGTTCAAATTCTATGAAATCTGCTGAAGCATAAAAAAATGCAGTCGCTTGATAGCCTATTTTTTTTTAATGTACACCATACAATAGGTATACATTAAATTTATATATCATTCAGTTATAAGGAACTCTGTATCACTTCTCAAGCATTGTACATTTTCTTATACAAACATTAACACTTTGCTGTTATGCATATTTTATGCATCTAAAATTGGCTTCCCCATCAAAATTAGGATTTAAAGGTCATATTACCATTTAAAAATCCATGAAAACTTCAGGTGCAGAACTTTCATTGATTCATAAGCCTCATTAATTGACACGTAACCGACATTCAGATGTTCTTGACCTGCTTTTCTGTGATCTTCCTAACTGTCCAGAATATGCTTCAAGTCTCTTTCTTTTCCTCATTAACACACATTTGGTAGAACTCGCTATCCTGGTCACCTGATCTGGTGAAGGACAGCAAAGTGACCAACATTTACTACTACCTATTGGCTATAGAAATAGCTTGTGTCTTATGAGTGGGAGAGTTGAACTTTAGTTCCTACAGCACAGAGACATACATACCTTTTTGGGCAGTTTTTGTCAAAAGAACAGTATGGCTTTGGTATGTCTTGAACTATGATGACCTTAAATCTACAGGTGATTTTTTTCTTTAAAAAATCACTGAAGTGCTTAGACAATGTAACATATGCATCACTGTAAACAACCTATTTAAGTTGAAGATTTAAAATAAACTCTAACTGCTTTGCCTATTCATTTTTAAGCCAAGAAGATTTTTTAAAAATCGTTTACTTTTGAGGCTACATAGGACTATCTAGTTCAACTTATTTATAAGATGAAAAGACTGCAGCCCAGAGTAGTGCCTTGTCCAGAAGACAGGTGGGTAGTTAAATAAGGGGCAGAGGTAGGGCTAGAGCCACAGTTAGGAGATACTTTTCCTACCAATTTTGTTCTATTTCATCTAAACATTTACCAAATTGTATTTGTTTCCTGTTGGCTACACCGTTGACAACAATTTCTTCCAAAAAATCCTAAGCAAATTTTGTTTAAAGAAATGTAAATTACAAAAGAACACCTTTAACAAGGTTAGGGCACTTTACAGAATGGCTAGGGGATGATGTGCTATGCCACCTCCACAAAAAGTTTATCTACATTGTTATAAATAATGCAAACCTTTTTTTAAAGATGCCAATTTTGGGGGAAAAACTTAATAAAAAGATCAAACTCTAGTAAATATTTCAAAGGTACAGCAAACTCTTCATTATCTATGCTAATGGAAGAATCTTTTATCTAAATGATATATTTTAAATATATGGTTTACATATATATCACTATAAGTGATTCAAAATAATTGACTTGGGACAAGCTATTAAGTTCATCTGACTTCTCTACATTGAATACCTGTTCAGATGCTTCCTATTCCCTGCTGGCTAATACAAGAGATTACTACCCCTCTGAAGCTCTATCCTCTCCCCTTCCCCATTTCTCTTCTTACTGGATGGATATAGCAGGAAACTTGGTGTTTTGCTTTCTAAAAACCTCTTCCAGTGACTACTTCAATGCAGACTACATAAAGGAAATAATAGACACAGTTGGTAGTTAAGGAAGGATTTGGGAAAGGCGAATGATGTGAACAAAAAGATGGAAGCAATACTCTCAAGAGCTGACTGTAGCTGGCTTCAGGATTTCTTTTCCAAATAGTATACCTTTTTATTTCATCTACATTTGGCCTCTGCTGATCTTGAAATTAGATTGTATTCCTTCCTGAGCACACCCCAAATAATGTCATAAGTGTGCTTACTAGACAGCAGAGGGGAGGAGCCCGTTAGGTATAATAATGGACTGGAGAAAAGTTACAAAAAAGACCGCCCATGAAGATACCTTACACTGGACTTCAAACCAAACATATACAACAATAAACCTAAAATTACAATGCAAGTGGTATATCCATCTTAATAATTTAATACAGGTCAAATCTCATTACAACAAAGACCAACTATGTAACTAGAATTCAATATATTATTTTAAATATGTGAACTTGAAATGTTATAGAAATTTTTGATGTTACGACCTGTACCTAAAACAACTTAAAATCCTCTCCACTGTAAAAACTGAACTGTATAATATTTTAAACTACAATAAGTAGAAATTTTAATGAAATATGTTCATATTTTTCATGTCATTAGGAAAGAATTAACACAGTGGGGCAGCCATAACAGGCCTTACTTAAAGAAAAGTTAAGAGAAAAACTGAGGTCAACTCATTACAAGCATTTCTAATAACTGTGAAAAAAGAATTGTACTTTCAAAGCACTAGACATCTGTTGTCATGTGGCTTCTACAATTTGCATTATTTGAAGAGTAAATTTTTGTAAACTGCTACCAAGTATTTTTAATACTTGACAGAAAGCGCGCGCACACACACGCACACACACGTATGGCTTTTCTCAAAGAGTATGTTATGGAATTAGTTCACAGGACTAATCTAACTTATCAGATAAGTTATTTAGGTTAAGTAATTTCCTTTGGCAAAGGAGTGAAAGGGGTGCAGGTCCAAAGACCTACATGGGGCTTCCAGGGTATTTCCTCTTCATGTTAATCTCCTAGTGGACTCACTTCCAAAGAGGAAATACCATGAGTCTATTTCTTAATTATCTAGATTTAATCAACTCTAGACTGGCAGTATATATATTAAATGGAAGTTTCAAAATCTCTAGCTGATTTCCCCTATATGTACAGGGGTTGTCTTCTTCAATTGCTGGTGTGTATCCAACCATTAAAAAAATTCTAATATTGTCCTAAGCAAAACATGAAAAAAAATCAAGTATGAGCTGTTAAGAGAAAAGAAGGGGAACAAATTAAATACATGCCAAATCCCAAAATGAATTTTACTGGAGATATCTAATGAAGTTTACTCTGAACCATGGATAATCAACCCAGGATTAAAATCAGATTTAGAGACAGAAAGGACCTGGGAAGTCATCTACTCCAACCTCATTCATTTTAGAGACGAAGAAATTGAGGCAAAGGAAAGGTTAAGTGACTAGCCCAGGATCAGAAAGGTAATAAAAGTTAAAAAGCCAGAATTTAAACCCAGTTCTTTTAACTCTGAAGGTCATATAAAAAATTTAAGACTGGCTATAAAGCGTTACAAAGTAAATGCTTTCAAAATTAAACAGGCAAAACAGAAAAAATGAAAGTTTATTTCACCTCAAAGGCACCTAGTTATGGAAATAATATTTGTAAAAAGTGACAAAAATAATAATTTCTTAGAAGTAAAATTAAAATACGGTTGGGAGCAGGGTTTTCCCCCAAAACTAACAATTCTGCTATAGGTAATAATTTTTACTTTGGTATCAGAAAGTCTTCTGTGGTTTTTAAGGATTTTTAAAATATTTGGTTCTAAGAAAGCTACTGTGCAAATCATCACCTTCTAATTGAAGTTTCAAAAACCTTCTAAGTTTTACAAGGGCAAAAAATAAACTTTTTCTGTTTCATGTATAATGAATGACATTGTATTAACACAGAAGTATAATTCCTTTACTGATTTGGTAATGAAAAAGCTCAAATTCACATAAATATACTTTCCATTTCAATAAAGCTGAAAGAGGGGATGATATGCAGGTGTTTGCTTTATTTTAAAGTATACAGTCAAACTAAGTAGAATTAGTTGACTGAATACAAGGGATATTTTTTAACAGGATTCTAAAACACCTAAAAGAACTAAGTAGCTTTTATATATCAGGTAAAATGCCCTAAAAAAATTTTTTGAACAAAAAAGTACCCTGATTTTTCTTTTCATAAAAACTTATTTCAACCAACTGTTATATGAAGAATTTCTTTTATGAAAAGATAAATTCTTTGATGCTTTCATTGTTACTTTGATGTAACAAGTGAAAACTTCTGAAATCCTGATCAAATCAAGGCACAATAATTTCAAAAAACCATGGGGTGGGGGGTTGGAGAGGGGGAGTTGAAGTTAAGTGACTTTTCCAGGGTCACAGAGCTAGTTAAGTGTCTGAGGTTAGATATGAACTCAGGTCTGCCTGACTTCAGAGACACTTCTCTATCCCCTGTACCACCCAGCTGCCCCAATGGTTCAATATGACAACGCTACACCAAATACAAATTTGTTTGAGAGGGGCAGTTATATAACAAAGCAGACTCAATTTTGGATATAATGGAATTTTTGAAAGAATTATCTTTTTTTGGTGTGTGTGTGTATACATGTCCTGAAACCACAGTAAATTTTGAATATTTAAACCAAAAGGAGCCTTGAAAGTGAATTGTCATTACTTTTAACACTTATAAAACCTAAGCTCTGATTTTTTTGTGTGTATTGAAGTTTTTAAAGAAAAAGTTACCTCTGGACAAAAGTTGCATATTTTTTTCCTGTCCAAATCTGATCTCTGGTTTGTTGAAATACTGAAGAACATCAATTTCAATTTCTCATTTGTTATTCCAAAAGAGGTACCTTTTAAAAGCCAACTATTTGCTTCAGGAAACTCTCACAATTAAAAAATAACTGAAAACAGCCTAAAACTAGAGAAAGAACATAAGCAACAAGGCTTTTTAACTCCATTATACCACCACAAAACCACTAGGCAATAGAATGGAACTATTCAATCAAAAACTAGAGAAAGAATTTTTGTTTGCTCTAATAATAAATGAGACTTTAAACATTTAACATTGAATTATAATTATTCTTTGTGCTTACAAGTATATATTATTTAATTTTTAATCATAAAATATGCAGATGATTTAAAATGGCAATACTTCAGAATTTCAACAACTTAATTTTTGCCCTTTAATCCCAAATTCAATGTTTAAAATATGATGCTGCATTTTACTTATAAAAACTTTAAAATCCTTAATCAAAGGTCAATCACAATTGCTCACGTCTTCACTTTCAGTTGTAATCTCATTAACTATACCTGCAATCTTTATGGCTACAGGATCCTCTGAAACTGGAACAAGCCCTTCTTTGACTTCAACCTGTTTTTCAGGGACCAGAGCAGATGTGGCAGGAGGGGAATATTTAGTTTCAACATAAGCCACAGGTGTGGAAGCAGAGGGTTTAGAATTGTGAAAAAGGCTAGCCCAAGATTTAGCAGGCTGATTAACAGAAACTGATCCTGTAACAGGGGTTGTGACTTCAGCAGCAGGTGAAGCATTGTCATGCTTAGCTGGATGTGAGTCAGTGCTTTCCACAGTGTACAATTCTACCCCATTGGCAGCTGGGCCGTCGACAGAGGATTCAAGTGTTTGTCCATTAGCAACTCCGAGATTTTCAGTAGTACCAGTAAAAGGCTGTGCAACAGCTGTCCTTAATGGGCTACTCCTGCCAGCCTCTGAAGGGATGCAAGACTGTTCAAAATTAGTAACATGGCATACCTCAGGCTGCCCTGCAGTCCTGATATTGTCTAGTGCTCTAGGAAAAGAATCATCAGTCACAGTGTCACTGATGAAGTCCATAGAATTTTCAGGGCTATTACAAGTCCTTGGTATAGCTGACGGTGGTATATTTCTCATAAATTCTGCTTCCTCTGTGCTTATATTGTTCAGTACTGATGAATTTGCATGACCATTTACAAGGGTTTCTGTAGGGATATGATCATTGCCATCTTTCAAATAACTGTAGTATCCAGGTGGCCTTTTTTTCTTCTTTTTACGTTCTCTTTGCCCAAGGCCACCAGAAAGGCTGTCATTTTCTACATTTTCAGCTTCAGCATTAGAACCATTATCCAAAGCAAGCACAGGGCTTGTGAATTGGCAGTCGATGGAGTTGTAGTTGGTTTCATTATGTATGTCATCATGGTTCTTTTTGGAAGTTGTGCAACCAAGAATAAATTCTGGGGCCTGAGGATTCAGTGTGCTTGAAATACTGTAGTCAGTGTTATTCAGTAAAGATTCATCTTGTTCAATAACTTCAGTAACACCAAACTCAATTCGCTGATACTCTTCCCCTGTTTAAAAGAAAGGATAATAATGCCCTAGTTAAGTTCAATCTTTAGTGAAAAATAAAAAATAAAAAAACCAATTATCCTTCATATTATTCTTCTTTCCGATCTTTTTTGAACATTTATAGTATGTTCTTTTTGTAATTAACAAAAATCCATGGAAATCCATCATTATTGTAAGAAACGCATCTTTTATAACTAAAGAAAATTGGTTCTGAAGTGTCATGACATCATGAAAAGCACGATCTTGTGTTTTTTTAAAATTCTCAATTACCATGCTACCATCAATTTATATTTTCAGAAAACATAAATCAAAATCAATTTCCAGTCAAATTAGCCAAATGGTATTCTGCTGGTTCCCCTAATATGTACCTATAATACATAACAAATTCCTATCTTCACTACACTATTCTATGTAATACTAAATGTGAATTTGGGCAATTTATCTTTTAAGCATTCACAGTAAAAACTTAGGAAAATTAAAATCACCGTTAACAGAAACAAAACAAACCCTCACTTACCACAATCAACACCACTTCTGTAAAAATTTTATAGACTCTCTGCCCCCCCCCAAAAATTTAATTTTTAAGAGACTACACAGGTTTTATAAAATGAATAATATTTTATTTTTTCACAGGTCCAGACCAAAAACCTTTTTTAAAAAATGAAAAGGAACAATTTAAAGACATACTTCTGATAGAACAACATGAATTTCATAGAGAATTCAAAGCCCTAATATCATTCACTAAATTCCTCAGCGTGGAACTGACATCTATAAAGTATTGAGCAAAATTATTCTGAGAAGAATTTTGAGTCACTCAGTCTTCATGCCATGTGATCATCATCTACGTACATATATACAATCTGGACATTAAAATTTACAAGATTTGTTCAGTGAGCATTTGTGTTAAAAGACTTTTCCTTTCAAAACCTCTATCTACTCAGCTCACTAAATGAACAAGAAAGTTATTTCCCCCACTCTCTTACCTTTTCTAAATTTAAATAAAGCCTATTTCATTAAGTGTCACAGTAGCACATACAAAAATCAAACTATTCAAATGCCTTAACTTTTAAAACTAACATAATTAAGGATGCAAAGTACCATAATTCAACTTACACCTACCTAATTGTACTTAACAACAATCATCCTCATCCAGGTGACATATAAAAATCATCTACTTAAGAAATCTAAACATTCTACTCCCTTTTCACTAATATAAATTTACATGGGAGATGTGAAAGCTTAGATGTAAAGATGCACTTGGTGATTAACTTGAAAGTATTATTTTGAGTGCCCAACTGCAAAAAAAATATACAAATCCTCACAGCTGACAAAATTCACTATTATCATCTTCTTTACTTTAATACCTCCATCCAACTCAACAAGTAACTTTTTAAAATACACAATTAATTCCCTCCCTTCTACCCAGGTAGAGCCTAAGTCACTGTCAGGTTCCTTCTAGCCTATAATGCAGGAGTTTTTCACCTGGGGTCCACTGACTTTTAAAGGGGTCTGTCAATCATCAATTCAGGTGGTCAATGAACTTGGATGGAAGAAAAAATGCATCTTTATTTTAGTATAATTGTTCTCCTTTGTAATCTTATTTTATGCCTTTAAAACCATGATTCTGAAAAGGGTTTTATCATATTGCCAAAGGGGTCCATGACACAAAGGACACCTGTTTTGAGGCAATATCTACTCCTGCATGGGTGTATAACAGGATCGGGAAGATGGGTAACACAGACTCTTCCTGAGGCAGGGTTCTTTATTTTAACTACTATCAATACTGAGGATATCATATGGATCAGATTCAAATGCAACACCAAAGTACCCTAACCAATCCTCTTTTAATACAATGAAAAACTGACAAGAGCATAGTGTCTATAGCTACATATATGTATGTATGTATGTATATATATATATAGATATATACACACATATACTTCTGAACACTTCATAAACATGCAGCTGTCAAATGATGACTGAATGATTTAATTTGGATCCATTTTATGAAAAGACAAGGCTGTTTCCTCATGGGCTACAGTAGTGAAAATAAAAAGTCTAACATAATTTGTTGTTGTTGTTCCATCATTCAGTTGTGTCCAGCTCTTCATGACCTCAGGCCCTTCTACGCTCCATATACTTTAAACAAATATGCTTTGTAAACCTACAACAAATTCCTCATACTTAGCACACATAACCTATTGCTTAAATTTTGAAGTTGTCTAAAAGAATGTGTCTTCCTCCATTTGACTTTTAATACCTAATTCTGATATGAGAGAACAGATTGGGAGAAAGGGTATTCAGTGAGCTCGCTATCTTGGGGCGGAGGGTAGGGGACAGATGGGGAGAAAATTTGTAACTCAAAATCTTGTGGAAATGAATGCTGAAAACTAAAAATAAATTTTGAAAAAACGTAATTTTGAAAAAATTTGGATGCTAAATTCTATACTTTTTCTAACTCTACTTATAAAACCGTACTATAACATCAAAGGAAATGTGTCTCAATATGTAATGATATGTAATTTTTAAATAATACATCAAATGCTGAAATATCCAACCGCTACTTATTTCTCTAACACACAAAATGTACCAAAATTAAATATTCATATTGTCTATACAGAGAAAGTTTAAATATAAAGCAGTCACTGATTTTACTGCCAGTGTTCTTTACTTATGTATCTAATTGCTTTTTAAAAATGAATACTAAAGGAATGACTATTTAAAAATCAACTTTTCATTATTGTACCTATAAGTTGACAGTCCACTTTGCTTCCACGCATCTTTGTTTCAACCCATTCCGTGATGTTTCGAGGATGCAATGTTGCATGGACTGAAATGGATGTACCTGAAGGTATGAAGAATACTACACATTGACAAGATACCCCCTGGAATGGTTATAATGTATCCTGTCAATGCGTTACGGTGTATGCTGCGAATGTATATTAAGAATTAGTATGCGCTGTCATGCAGCTTGAGCAGGATTTGGATTATTCATAAGAGGCAGAAATAGCTCCTTCAGCACATGTATTCTCAATTTTAAAAATGGCTACTGTGTAGTAAATACAGATGTACAATGTGGTCTAACATTAATGGAACTTTGTGATCATTTCAATATGTTGGTGCATCATTAAATATTGACTGAGCACTAAAAGTGTTTAGATTATTAACACCAGAAGGGAACAAGACACACCTGCCCTGCCTAGTTAGCTTGAATTGCTCATCATGTTTCTATCACAACGGACACACTCATGCACACTGAAGGGCAGGAAAGTTAAGACAAAGCCCAGTTTATCATTCCAATATACTGGTAGGGAAGAAAAGAAGGCCAAGAAAATCTTTCTATAAACCCACATTTTGGGAAAAAGTTAAATGAGCAAACAAGATACTTAGGCAGTCAGTTTTCTAGAAAATAGAAAGACATCTCAAGTACTGAAAAAAACATTTAAGTTTTAGGGAAGTCAACTTTGATGATTTATCTAGCACTAACTTCTTATGAAATGATTTTTATTGAAAATGGTTTTTCTTTTTGTCTAGAGGAATTAAATGTGACCAATTCATTGTAACAAATTTCAAACAGGGTTATAAAACAGCAGTTTTTCCTTTAAACAAAAAAGGGAAGTCTTAGAGTCCTTTCAAAATACTAGAAAATTTAACCGAAAGCTGCTTTAAAATTGTCAGAGTAATAACTGCAATTAGGCTTGAACATAACACAATTTCAAAAATTACTATACTCACTGCTTGAAGTTACATGTCAACATAGAAAGTATTCCCAAAGTCTTAGTGAATTTTAAAGTTACCGAAGCTCAATGGTTCCCAAATTTTATTTGGCCTACCACCTCCTTGAAAAAATACTAAGAGCCCCTTCTGGAAATCTACTTTCTTAAACTCGTTCATTTTTTTTAAAAATTGCATCATTTCAAAAATTGCATCATTTCAAAAATATTGAAATTTTTAAAAATGACATCTTAAATTTAATAATTTACTGTAAATTTGTGGCGTTTCTCCTGCACTGAAATGTTGATAATACAGTATTGTATCATGTAAACATTTATATATTGTATTGTATCATATCATAAATAAGTCAATACACGTACATATTCCTGCCAATGAAAGCTGGACTTCCCAACAATAAGAAACATGCTTGCCTGCCAACACTTGCTTGTTAAGACCTGTCAGTAAATGACCGAGATTAGTTATAAATTACTGTTAGACAACAAATAAAACGTGTCTAAATGGCTTTTCAAAATTTTATCTTCTTTTCTTTCCTTATGCTTCCACTACCCTCCTTTTTTTATTCAATGCCCCTCAATTGTACCTTAGGCTACTACTGTCCCCCCACCCCCCGGCTCATTCCAATTCCCCTCAGGAGGTGGTATCACCCACTTTGGGAACCTCTGCTAAAGCTTTTTTAATACAGTTAAGCTACTAAAACTTAAAAATACACTAAGAATTTTGGAGAACTCTGTAAATGTACCATTTCCTTAAGTCCACCAACAACAGACCCATCACTGTAGGGCATATTAAAAGCGCTGAAAGCCAATAAACCTAGCTTACTAAAATACTACAGGGTCTTTGAAAAAAAACCAAAAAGATCTATATAAAAGGCTAGTTTGTGCTTATCTATGTTCTTTTAAAAATATGACTTTTAATCTGTATAAAAAGCAATGTTTTAAAGAGTGCTGTGGTAAAACTGTTCCTTCCCTAAGCTTGAGATCAAACTGCTAAGGCCTCAAAGAATTTCGCATAAACGAAGTAACTTTGGATAAAGGAGCCATTTATACCTGTATTTGGAAAAAAATTTATTTAGTCACATGCAGCTTCAAAAGGTGGTGATGTCCAAGCAAGTGATTTAAAAAGCCCTAAATTTGGTTTTTAATTAGGAGAGCTTTTTCCTTTACTGATATGTCTCTTAGCACTCCTGTTTTATTTTCTTAATTATCAATGAGCAGAAGGTCTCTTATAGCTTTGACTTCCTAGAACTTCACACAAGTCAAGTAGATATCAATAAAATTTGTTTTTCCCTTTATCTCATTCCTTGCTTCTTACAAGGTTGAATGACTTTTTAAGATGGAATCATTTTCAAATTTTTTTAGCCCAAGAAATTTTACCTGACTTTTAAAAGAGTATACATCATTATGAGTTGGATAGTATACATTTATATCGCTTCATTCTAAGAACTCTGTATGAGTGTATGAGTGTAAGCTCCTTAACCCTTCAAGGAAATTCCTTGTTGACAGTTTTTTTAGAGGTCAATAGCGAAGTTAAAAGTGATCAAACTAAAAACACTAGACAAATTAGAACTCTCTGTCAACCTCAAAAGGGACAACAGGCAAACATCATTTACTTTATACTGTAATAAAATGGTGTACTATACAGGCAACAAGGTGTTCCTATCTCAATAAACAAGGTCTACAAAAATCAGCTCAGGTAAAGAAACAAAAGACCCACACTCAAGACAAGACAGCAACAAACTGGCAGGCCAACAAGGTACCAAAACTCCCAACATAGCAATAACAGGCTCAGAACGATTTTCATCTATGAGAACAGCCAACCCAAGCTACCACTGACCAGCAACATGAACACATACATGCTCCAAGATTAGCAAAAGCCCCTGCACCTGGCAACATCACCATCAATGCAAGAAGCCCTACGGCAAACCTTGGAGGAAAAGGAAAGGTAGCAATGAAAGATGATACATACCTGTGACACTGAGAACTGTTAAGGGAAAAAGAAAGAATTAACCACTACATGCTTTATTGTAAAGCAAAAGTTGTTTTTAAAATAGAAGAAACAGTAATAAGACATCAAGTTTGTCAGGTACACAACAAAAATAGAATTTTAAGAAACAAGGTAAGAAATATTTCTGAAGCAACCTGCCAAGCAAGAGTACAGAATATACAAGTCTAGAATATACAAGAGAGGAAAACTTTGAATGAGTTAAAAAATTAAAAGTAAGGAATGAACTTACCATCATGTAGTTCCTCTGGGGTTTCAGTGTCACACAAAATTGTTTCGTTATATGGTGGAAGCTGCAGACAGATATGAAATTTTTTAATTCAAGAAATTTCAACACTTTATTGTAACACAATTATATATATAAACCTGGGATGCCTCCCTTGTACTTTCCTATGTAACAGCTGCACTTACAAAAACAGCACAATCATTTAAGAACTAGGACTACTTAATGCTTTAATTTTTTTATCAAAAAAAATCTTATACCATTAGGATACCACTAGATACTTAAGTTGCTTGTTACTGAATTTGGGCTAGCTACTATTACGTATACAAATATACATGCCATAGCCAAACCACCATACGGTATGCATTATTTTTCTGTTACAAAGTATTACTCTGAAGCTGAAACAGTCATACCTTCCTGCCCAGTCCTGCACCCTCAAGATCAAGAGTACAAAGTCACAGAACAGCTAGTAGGGGACTGGAAGTAAGAAAAGAAGTCAAGTCGCAATCTGGAAGAAGCAATGGAATGAGAGTTACAGGATCTTGGACTGGACCCTGAGGCTGCTGCTAATGTGTGGTCTTGGGCAAGTCATTGAACTTGTCTGCGTCTGAGTTCTCTCATAAAATGAGGCTAGTGGACAATCTCTAGGATCACTTCAATTCCTCTGGACCAACAGATGCATCCTGGAGGGCTTTTAGGTAAGGAAGCTAAGGGCTAGATGCATGATTGTTCTGTAGAACAGAGAGCAAGAATGAGCTGAATGAAGCACCCTAGCTCTCCACAGTGAATGACTAAATGTAATCTGGGACGGGGAGTCAAGAGGCACAGTACAGATATGACCCCACTCCCATCCCCTTTCTTCCTCCTAGTTGATGGACTTTGTGTCAGTTGTTCTTGTGACTAGTATAGAAGTATGGGGAGCTTTATTTAGGTGGTTACAATGTCTTGGGTGGAAACAAATGATTAAAAATAAAAGTGCTGCATGTAAATAAGGCATCCTTAATGTAGACAACTAAAAGATCTATTGAATAAAAAATAAATAGTAGATGAAAAAGTAAAAATCTGTATGCATCAGTGTAATTCTGTTTTTTTTTAATGGAAAGATAATAAGGTAATAACATGAACTGCATATAAGGACTACCATTATCAATTTCTATTCTCATTGGTTAAGTATCAATACCCAATTCTCATTCTAACAGGCTAAAAACACACACCTAAGGTAAATGACACAATGAAATAAAAGAATCCAAAATAAGGAACTAGAGAGAATCCTACATAATTTTTTCACAAACATGCAGTAAGTTTGCTCTACTGGACTGCCATTCTTGTCTTTGAAGAAGTAACAACAGTGGACATTCATGTAGTGCTCTGCTTACAAATTGTTTTTGCACAAATTATCTTACTACTTGATTCTCATTACATCAAGTATTAGCCTTGTTTTAGAGAAGAGGAAATGGAAGCTGAAAGAGGTTAAATGGCTTGTCCACAGTCACAGAAACTGAATCTCTGAAGCAGAATTCAAACCCAGATCTTCAGGACCCCAAGCTCAACAATTTATCCACTCCCTAACATGTTTTATTTAAAATCAAACTGTCTGGGGTGGCTAGGTGGCGCAGTGAATAGAGCACCAGCCCTGGAGTCAGGAGGACCTAAGTTCAAATCCAGTCTCAGACACTTGACACACTGTGTGACTTTAGGCCAAGTCACAACTCCAATTGCCCTCCAAAAAGAAAAAAAAAAAAACACAAAAAACCCCCACAAAAAAACCACACACACAAAAAAATAAATTCAAACTGTCTAATGCTAGCTCCAGTTAAGTCGGTATTAAATATATAAGAAGGCCATATGCAATTACTGAAACCAAGATTTCAAGGAGAATTTTTCTTTTTAATTAAAACAGCAAGCTGTACAAAGGGGAAATAAACACACTGCCAATAAAACATATTTGTTTTCTACAAGCCAAATTGAACAAAAAAGTATCTGTGACTAATATAGGTGTTTGCATACATATTATATGTTCAAGTTCCATGAAGAGAATATATTATATTGTACCTTTAATATTGTGAGCTCCCTAATTTTCCTTCATTTTTGTCCAAATTTCAGTTTTCATGTTTTGAAAATAAATTAAAATATTTCCTAACACTTTTAACCAAAAAACTAAAAATGAGATCATTAAATATGCTTAATATACAAAACAGAGATCTTACCTCAACAGAAGAACGAGGAGTCACAAAAAACTGATTGAACTCATCAGGAGTAAAATCTCCAAAAACATACTAAGGAGGAAAAAAACACTGATTACATAAAATGTAAAAGTTTAAAATGCTAGCAAAAATCACGAGATGTTTTAACAAGTTATTGAATATACTTTGATAACAGAATTCTTGAGACCCATTTGAGCAGGATAAACCATGGAAAGCTCTGAGACCTAGGATCTCTTATAGTCACTGAGCTGCTAAATTCTCCCAACCTATAAAACATCAATAATAATATTTAACAAATTAAATGAGGAATGCTCAAAAATTGAGGCCTACTAATTAAAATTTTGAAAACATATTAAAACTTCATACAATAAATTCACTACTAAAACTATTTCTAAACTAAATCAATTTCCAACTAAAGATTATTCTGTAGCCTATCAATTTCTGACTCGCTTCTTTACTCTTCTGGTTCTCTATGTTCACCTTTGCCACCAATTTTCTCTAGCAGATAATGTAAGCAGTCTACACTTGATATAGATGATAACAGTGAAAACCCATGAAATTAAGCAGTAGCAAAAAAGCAAAATTTTAGCTCAAAAAGGAATAAAATTTATTAAAAGAAAAATTCTTACAGAAACAAAAGGCATTTATCTAGCAAAGCTTCTTCATGAAAGTGAGGAAATTAAAACCCATGAAACATTAAGTAAATCTCCTGCTCAAGGTAACAAAAAAGATGTAGGATTAGAGATATCAGGCCTTCTAGCTAACATGCCAGTGTTCCTTCCAAAAGTTAAACTCAGGAACTTTAGGAAATCATTATTATTACTGGTTGGCTGCTTAAGTTTGATCAACTGCCAACCAACTGTCAGGGCTGGCAAGTCAACCTAGCTTAAGTAGCAAGGTATCCTAAGGGAGGGAGAGGACATGACATGAGCCAGACAAGTGAAACTATCACCACCACCTTCAAACCCTGAACCCAAGACATTTTGCATCATCACTGATTCCATGCCTATCGCCATCACCTTGGGAAGCAAATCATGGGGTAATGCAGACTGGCAAGTTCTCATCATCAAAGTCTTTGGTAATAACAAAAGATTCAACATCAGAAACTGATATTATTTGATCAATAGAAATGACATTAAAGGAAGGACATTACAATTTGCTTTGCCACTGTACCCTAAGGACCACGGGACCTTACTGTGTGATTTGTAGCTGAAACTTTCCATAAAGGCTATTTCTCCAATTAGTATGAGTTTCCCGAGAGCAAGGACTATCTTTTCTATTTGTATACCTAGCAGTTGGTGCTTTGACCATAATAAGAGCTTACTAAATGCTTGCTTGCTTGCTTGCTTGCTTCCTTCCTTCCTTCATACTGTACCAGAATCAAAGAAATCTCCCAACAAAATTCAAATCTGCCTTTGTCTGGAGGGTAGCTTGATTTAGAAAATAAATTCACTTTTAATTAAAAATTTTCTAGTGTACTATTTTATTGAAGAATATTCTATTAGAAACTTTTTCCTGTAAATTATTTTCTTTAAACTATTAAAAGTATATATCAAAGTATCAGAATTTGACTAGAAGGAACCTTTGGATGTTATTTTGTCCAATTCCCTTATTTTATATATGAGGAAACATAGACCAGTAATAGGATAGTGACTTGACTTACATGTGCTAAGCAAATAAAAGGCATAAGTTCAGTTTTTCTGATTAAAAATTCAGTGCTCTAACTTTACATTTTAGTTTTATCTTTGGGGGCAAATATCTTCCTCCCACAAGAACACAACTCTAATTTTATTACAAAAGTTGATATATGTGTAACATGTAGGGTGGGATACAAAGTTCACTGTACAAATAACTCCAGCAACTCACCTCTTTCACAGATCAGTAGTTTTCAACCCGTGGGTCGTGACCCCTTTGGGGGTCGAACAGAGTCGCCTAAGACCATGGGAAAACACATATTTCCAATGATTTTAGGAGCCAAGACACCGCTCCTCTATCCTATCCATCTCCAGGCGGGTCTGCCCACATGCAGATACACCCACATATGAGTATTAAAAGGTCACACATTAGGAAAGTTGAGAACCACTGTCATATATTGAGGTTTAGCTGTTTAAAATTAACTTCTTTTGATTTGTCCACAGTGTATTATGAAGATCACTGTGGGCTCAAGATCATATTAAGCAAGACAGATTACAACTTGAAAATATTTTGTCCTTTGCAGAGTCCTTACACAATTGCTACTAGGTATGCTATGCTTTTTTTTACTGTTTAATTGACAAATGAAACTAATACTTTAAGAAATTAATAAAATGTTGTTAAATAGTATAAAATGCTGGCCTATGCCCAATTTCTAACAGAATACTTTCCAGTTTTTCCAATAATTTTTACCAAATAATGAATTCTTATCCTCAAAACTTAAGTCTTTATGCTTGTCAAATACAAGGTTACTATATTCATTTGTAAATTTTATTTCTGTTCTGTTCTACTGAGCTACGTTTCTATTTTTTAACCAGCACCAGATGGTTTTGATAATTACTGCCTTATAAGATCTGGTATAGCTAACCCTCCTTTCTTTACATTTTTTTCATTAGTTTCTTTGATATTCTTGGATTTTTCTTCTTCCAAATGAATTTTAATATTTTTTTCTAACTCAGTAAAATATATTTGGTAATTTCACTGGGATGGCATTCAATATATAAATATGTTTAGGCAAAATTGTCATTGGCCCTGCCTATCCATGAACAATTAACATTGCATCAATTATTGAAATCTGATTTTATTTGTATAAAAAGATGTTTATCATTTTGTTCATATAAGTCCTGTGTTTGTTTTGGCAGATGTAATTCTAAGGTATTTTATACTATACTAACTATGAGTTATTTTAAATGGGAGTAAAATGACTGAATGGAAAAGTGACAAATGTTGGAGGGAATATGGAAAAATTGGGACACTAACTCACTGTTGGCAAAACTGTGAACCGATCCAACCATTTTGGAGAGCAATCTGGAACTGTGGCCAAAGAGTTATTAAATTGCCTATACCCTTTGACCCAGCAATACCCCTATTAGGCCTATTTCCAAAGACGATTAGGGAAAAAAGAAGATAACCTATATGTTCTAAAATATTTATAGCAGTTCTCTTTGTGGTGGCAAAGAACTGAAAGCTGGAAGGATGCCTGTCAGTTGAGGAATGGCTGAACAAGTTGTGGTGTATGATCACATGACACTGTGCTATAAGAAATAATGAACTTGACTGATTTTAGAAAAAGATAGACACACAAAATTTTGAGGAAAATGAGTGGAATCAAGAGAATGTTATATACAATAACAGCAATATTGTTTTAAGAACAACTCTAAGTGACTAAATCATTTGACTATTATAAATACCCAAATTAATAACAATGAAAAAAAAACCTATGAAGGAAGATACTATGTACATGCAAAGAACTGATAAACAGAAGTATGCATAGGGTGATTATACATATACATACATATGTATATATGTACACACACATACTTGTGTCTAATGGTAACCATCTTGGAGAAAAAAAAGGCGGGGAAAAAAAGAAAACTACATGATAACTTCATTACATATTTAAAAGGAATAGCTCGTTGTCCATAACAGATTTGCAGTTTCATGTGGATTCAACTTTTATTCTACTATGTCATAGAAATGCTTGCTTTTATTTAATAAATGAGTTTGCAAAATTTGTTCAACAAATGTAAGTGGGACTCTGTGTTTTAGAATAAACATTTAGCTTTTTAAAAGTAAGCTCAGGGGCAGCTAGGTGGCGCAATGAATAGAGCACCGGCCCTGGAGTCAGGAGTACCTGAGTTCAAATCCAGCCTCAGACACTTAACACAAAAAACTAGCCGTGTGACCTTGGGCAAGTCACTTAACCCCAACCGCCCTCCAAAAAAGGGGGGCCAAAAAATAAATAAATAAAAATAAAAGTAAGCTCAATTCCAGTGGCTTCCTATTCACTGTAGGATAAAATTTAATTTCCACCTTCAGGGGAAATGACTCTGCTCTAGCACTCTAGTCCATCCAGTCAAAATGGCCTTCAGTCTTTTCCTTTCACAAGGCACTCTATCTCCTAACATTGTGCCTTTGTGCTACCTGTTCCATATTCTTAGGATGCTTCACCCTTGGGACAGCTAGGTGGCACAGTGAATAGAGCCCTGGCCATGAAGTCAGGAGGGCCTGAGTTCAAAGCCAGCTTCAGAGACTAAACACAAAACTAGCACTGTGACCTTGGGCAAGTCACTTAGTCACTTAACTCCAACTGCCTTACCTTAGCTTAACCCTGCCTTACCTTAGCTGCAGAATCTCTTTCCCTTAAGACACTCAAGCATCATTTTTCTGTAACAAGCCTTTCTAAATTCCCCTACTTCTTAGTGCCCTTCCAATCTACCTTGTATTTAACTACTTCGCATACATTTATAGTTATTAATTTTATATTTATGTGACATTTCTGTCTTCTCAATTAGAATGCAAACTCCTTTCAAGAGTGAAATTTTCATTTTCTATACTTTTTATTCTCAGTGCCTGAAGTAGATGTTTAATACTTGTTGATGACTAATTATACCAAAACATATTAAAGATTCTTATCCATAAAATTAGAGGGCTGTATTAGATAACTATAATGTTTCATCTAGATCTTTAAAAAGGAAAAACTTTAAAATGCAAAGGATGCAAACGTATCATAATATTTGAAAGCTGAAATACATGGTAGCTCTCTTTAGACAATTGCATATCATTACTTTTTAAGGTATATTCTTCTGACATTGTTTCAAATGCTAATAAAGACATTTTTTCTTCTCAAACTTTGGTTTTCATTTTATGACTGTCATACCCGTAGTATTTCTGTATATTTCTATATCCAATTCATTTTATGAGCTAGGACCAGATCAGTCTGTTCCCGAAAGTGGGAGCTCTACATTTGCCTTTCTGTCTGTGGCACAAAACTCAAAAAATTACTTACATTTTCTTTAAAAACAGCATTTATAAATAAGTGTGTATGTGTCTGTGTACACGTAACATAAAGTGTGATTTATCAATGTGTGACTGGTGTTTGGAGAACCAACATTGAGTGTCAGAGGGCAGAGCCAAGATGGCAGAGTAGAAGCAGCAAAGTCTCCTAGCTCCCACAGAGCCACCCTAAATACCCATAAAATATGACTCTAAACAAATTTTAGGGCTCCCAAACTCATAAAAATACAGAAAACACACATCTTTCACTGAAGGCAGCTCGGCAAGAGGGGCTCATCGAGGCAGGCTGGGAGCCGAGGCAAGGCCAGCCAAGCCCAAAACCCAGGCCAGGGTGGTCGGGATGAGCCCAGCCACAGCACGTATCTATGGGAGAGCAGATCTATAGCACCTGGAGCAATCTCCACCCACATCAATCAAGGTGGGAAAAATAAGGATTAGAGAAAAGTCTGTGAAAGTCAAGCTTTCAAGCTAAATTTGGGGAAGGAAAAGCAGTTTGGTCAATCTGCCCCCAGGGCAAAGAAGGAGGGAGGGCGGGGCCGGATGGCAGGATATGCTACAACCAGCAACTGCCTCCACTGGGCTGCTTCAGAGCTCCTGGCCTGCAGACCCCGCAGGGGGGATGAGACAATTGATCAGGGCCAAGGGCTCTTGCCTTGAGCGGCCTGGATCCAGATGGTGGTCTTGTGTGGTGGTCCTGGGGTGCACTTTCAGCAAGCCAAAGCTGGTGGGAGCTGCAGCACCCCTTTAACAGCTCTGGCAGCTGTGAAAATCCCAACGATTTGGGACAGAGCTTTCCCCCCTGGAAGCAGAGCACTACAGACCAAAACAAAAATCAACCAATTAATTGACTGGCCAACATGAGGAAAAGGAAGCAAAATAGGAACAGCAATAAAACTCTAGAATCCTTTTTTTGTGGACAAAAAGGATCAAAGCATGGAATGGGAAGAAGACAACACAGTCAGAACTCCCAAACCAAATGCTTCCAAGACACT
>CM053595.1:276106238-276122505 GCA_028646575.1 Pseudocheirus occidentalis | reverse complement strand
GAGGGCAGTTGGGGTTAAGTGACTTGCCCAAGGTCACACGGCTAATTTTTGTGTTAAGTGTCTGAGGTCGGATTTGAACTCAGGTCCTCCTGACTTCAGGGCTGGTGCTCTATTCACTGCGCCACCTAGCCGCCCCTCAAACTGAATTATTGTTGATGTCAAGCTCAGTGCTCCATCTACTTTGTCACATAACTAGGTATATACTGAAGAAATAGACATTCTGAGAGGGAAACACGTCATCTGTTGTAATCTGGAAAGGCCTCTAGTAGTAGGTGAAATGTGAACTGAGTCTTTAAGGAAGTCAAGGAAAGTAAGAGGCTGAGGTGAAGGAGCAGAGAATTTCAGGTATGGGGACAGCTTGTATAAAGACATGAACTGCAAGGGCCTACAAGTAGGCCAGTTGCAGAGTGTATAGAGGAGAATAAGTTGTAAGTTGATTAGAAAAATATGAAGGGGCCAGGTTATGAAGAGTTTAATTAAAATACCAAAGAGATCTTTATCTTGGAAATAATGGGACAGAGTGGTATAAGGTGAGATCTGTGCTTTTGAAAGATCACTTTGGCAGTTAAGTGGAGGGTGGTTTGAAGTGGGGAGAGACTTGAATTGGGGAGAGTTAGTTATAAGACTATTAGAGTAGTTCAGTGAGAGAGGTGATAAGAACCTGAACTAGGATTGTGATTGTTTTAGTAGAGAGAGGGGAATATATATGAGAAATGTAATGGCAGAAATGACAAGATTTGGCTATGGGTTGTATATTGGGGGAAGTAACAGTGAGGAATTGAGCATGGGTGACTGGGAGGACAATTGGTGGTACCCTTAACTTTGATAGGGAAGTTAGGAAATAGAGTTTGGGGGAGAGATGAGTTTCATTTTTGGTCAGGTTATGTTGGGGATACCTGCAAGACATTCAATTCCAGATGTTTAAAAACAGGTTGGTTTGTGGTATGGGAATGCAGAGATATTAGGGCTAGGTTTGTAGATCTAAAAAATCATCTGTATAGAGATGGTAGAAATCAGAAACATGTAGAAATCAGTGAAATCACCAAGTGACACATTATAGTGGGAGAAGACAAGAGGGCCCAGGACAGAGGTGAGGCAGCAAAAGATATAGGAAAACCAGGAGAAAGCAATGTCATGAAAAAGAGTGAGGAGAGAGTATTCAAAAGGAGGTGATCAACAGTTAGATTTGAGTAATTCTGTTTCAGTTCTTTGTAAGTTTTCTAGTTTGCTCTCAGAGTATCTTGCCAGCTGGTCTCCACATTTATCTGGCTCAGTTCTTCCTTGACTAGTGTTAACTTGATTCTGGTTTGCCCTTCTTAGCTAAGGAGCAAGTATTACTTTGCTTCTTGAATTACATGGAAGCAAATGGATTGAAGAAATATTGGTTGGCATTACATTTTTTAAAAAATGATTTACATATTTGTTAATCATAATTATGTCCTCCAGATCATAATACTTCAAAAAAGACTGGTTATCAACTCACTCCTGTAAGTTCATTTAGTAGGAGTGGATGAAAATAATTATTTTCCACATCTGAGTTTGTGGAATCCCTGAAATCTGTCTATCTGTAGACCCATGTGTCTGTGAATCCCAGGGTAAGGATCCCTGTTCTAATCTACCACTTCTGAGATAAACTGAGGCAGGAGATGAAGTGGCTAGCAAAAAAAAAAATCATAGTTATGTAGAACTTTGTGTGCCATCTTCTTTCCTATACTAAAAAAAGAGGATTGCATGAGAGAAATGAACGAGTTTTTGTTGTTGTTGTTAACATTAGCATTGTGGGGGGGGGGGGATATTTTGAGAAGGAAATTCAACCATATAGTTAACCTAGGTGTTAACTAATCAGCTATGAGGTCTTGTCAATTCTACTTTTCTAACATATCTTATGCTATGTTTTCTATACTATTACAATGTTACCACCCTTGTGTGGGCCCTCAAGCTTGTACTATCACAGTAGCCTACTAGATGGTTTTCCTGCACAAGTCTCTCCCCACTGAAGTCCATCCTATACTAAGCAAAGTGATCTTCCTAAAAGTACAGGTTTGTCCATATCATCCCCATCCCGCCTTCTTCAGTAAACTCCCTATTATTTCCAGGACCAAGATCTTCTGTTTAGGCTCCAGAGCTTTTTATAACCTGGTGCTGTTATCGTCCCTCCCCCCATTTTTTTCAGTCTTTTTATACCTCACTCCCATCCATGTACTGATTAACTGGCTTCCTTGTTATTCCCCACAGAAGACTTCTATCTCCCAGGTCTGGGCACAGGATCATCATTGACCATCCCCCATATCTGGAACTTTTTCCTGCCTTATCTCTGCCTCCTGCCTTCCTTCAGGTTACTAGGTAAAATCTCACTTTCTACAAGAAGGCTCTTTGATTGATTGGTTTCTCTTACCTCCATTTTAAGGAGGTCTAGGCCCACATGTTTTTTTTCTTCATTCCTTTCTAGGCTGCACTTCTTATTTTCATAGACATCTTACAATCACACCCCTTCCATCTTCATCTCTCCTTTCCTTTTCAGTTCCCTATGTGTTGTGTAGCCCTCAGTAGAATGTAAGTTCCTTGACTGCTGGCACTGCCTTTCTGCTTATATTTGTATCCCCAGTGTTTGGAGCAGTGCTTGGCACCTAGTAAGAACTTAAAAGTGATTATTGACCATTTGACCATTCCAGACTTATTTTACCTTAGAACTACCCCCTCCCCCTTTTTTGGTAGGGGTATTTATTGTAGCTTGGATTTTGCCTCCTCTTATGGACCACATAGCCTTGGAGCATTTAAAATAGTCTATTTAAAAAAAAGATAGATTTGTACAGCTTTTTTATAACCACATCTGTTATCTTTAAGTAAAATAAACTTTTTTTGTCACTTTTTAAAACTCAGGTTTTCAGTGCTGCACATTCTATATCTTCTTTTAGGTTTCCTTATGTAAAACTGGCATCCTTTGCAATACATAAAGTAGTATATTTTTATTTTCATTTTGTCCATTTAAATTTACTCCCGATATGTGAGCTAGAGAGTTTTGCAAGTTTTCATTGGCTTTTACTTTCTAAAAACTCTAGGTAGCTATCACTATCTTTAAAAAAAAATAGGGATGGAGAGAATTCCTTTTTTAGAAAACATCTTGATGGTTGTCCCTTTATATTCTGTACTTTTTCATTACTGCTACTGTGATTTCCATTTCCACTATCAACCCTATAATTTACCAATTCAGCTCCACACTGCCTTCTACTTTAGAATTCCTTTATGCCTTGTCCAGGATTTGCCCGGCCCCAACCCTGATCCTCCCACCATCTACTACCTCTTCATCTATTCATATGCTTTAATGGAGTTGGAGAAACTCAAGAAATTGGGTCCACTACAAATTTGTTATTGAATCTCAATTTAAATCTCATTAAAATAAGGCTATGCCTTTACTTTTTAATTGCTTATTTATCCCACTCTCCATGGAGGCTGTTCTCTGAACCAGGGGTGGGGAAACCTGTGACCTCCATTGAGTCCCAAGTCTTATAGAACAAATCCTTTTATTAAGGGGATTTATTCTATAAAGCTCAGATTCAGTCAAAGTCCCAAACTTGAAGACTTAGAGGGCCACATATGGGACTTTGAGGCCACAGGTTCCCCACCCTCGAGTCTGAACCTTTTTTTCTTAAACTTTTTTCTTCTCTGTCCTCTTAGCTCAGGACCTAGGCCTCATACTTTACTGAGAAAATAGAAGATGTTTGCCATAAGATCTTCTCTTAATTCTTCATCAAAACTCCTTGACTTGGTTACTTACTCTGTCTCTGATTATCATTTGGCTTTTCTACTTGCTAAGTCCAGCTCTTCTACATGTCTCCTTCATCCCACTGTGTCTTACAGTTTTCCCACTTAATAATCTTCTCTTTCATATTTACTTACTGGTGAATAGCCATTTACCTGTTTCTTCTGTGATTATTGTTGTTCAGTCCTTTCAGCCCTGTTCAACTCTTCCTGACTGCAGTGGTTTGCTGCTTCCTTCTACAGATCATTTTATAGATGAGGAAACTAAGACAAACAGGGTTAAGTGACTTGTCCAGGGTCACACAGCTAGTAAGTATATGAGATCAGATTTGAACTCATGAAGATGAATTTCCTCATTAGAAATATGTATAATCAAAACAAATTTCTGCATTAACTATGTCCAAAAATGTATATTTCTTTCTGTATTCTTGAGTCATTCACTTTTCTGTCCGGAAGTGGGGAGATGTTTCATCATTAGTCCTCTATGATCCTGATTGGTCCTTACACTGGTTAAAAGTTCCTAAAGTCTTTCAAAGTTTTGGTCTTTATGGTTGTAGTTGTCTAAATTGTTCTGATACTTTCAGTTCACTTTGCATCTGTTCATATATGTCTCCCAGGTTTCTCTGAAACCATTCCCTTTATAATTTTTTTTTACAGCACAATAATTCGCCATTATATTTATATACTATAACTTGTTCAGCTGTTCCCCAATTTATGGACATCCGAGGCAGCTAGATGGTACAGTGGATAGAGCACTGGACCTAGGGGGAGAAAGACCTGACATTAAGTCCTGCGCCAGACCCTTACTTAGTTATTGGATCTTTGGCAAGTCATTTAACCTTTGTTTGCCTCAGTTTCTTAAAGTGTAAAATGGGGATAACATATTTCCCAGGATTGTTGTGAGGATCAAATGAGAGATAATATTTTTAAAGCATTTAGCACAGTGGATGCCACATAGTTGGCACTATATAAATGATAACTATTATTATTAGCTCCCTTTAAAAAAGTTATAAATATTTTTGTATGTCCTTAGTTATGAGTTTGTTTTGAGACTTAGTCTATATTCCTCTAATTCTTCCTTCTTCCCTTTCCCTCCTATTTCCCTGAGATCCTGGAATAACACAACAAACAACACCCAAAGAAAACAGCAACAGGATCAATGCAGATCTTCCCTCCAGAAGTGTGCAGAGGCTGGGCCTAACATCAATCTGAAGTTAGGAAGTAGGCCGAAAGAACAGGCAACCAAAAATGAGCTCCACAATAAAAAGGTGTTATGGGACAGGGACATTTAAGACAAAAACTCAGAAGAGAATAACTCTAATACTGCAAAGAAAGCATCAAAGGAAAACGCAGCTTGGGTACAAAATCAACCAGAATTTCTGGAAGAGATGAAGCAGTAATTTTAAAACAAAATTAAAAATATTTTTTAACCAATGAAATGAAAGCACTAGAGAAAAAAACTTGAAAAGAAGTGGGAGCTATAGAAGAAGAAAGTGAAACATTTAGTGAAATGCATTTCTTTGCCCAACTCTGTATTATGTGTATGTGTGTATTGGCACATTCTTGTCATTATCATTGAACAGCTCTCTTTTCACTTGGATCTTTATTTTTGTGAAAATTGTTTTGGAGTTGCAGTTATATAAGTTCTCTGTTGTGGTAAAGTAACTCCCAGACATATTCATTGTGGGGTTTCTTTTGGTTATTATTTTCAATAGCATTTCTATCTGTTCCCTGTTTTTTTGTTGGTAAATACAGAAAACCTAATGATTTGTGGATTTTCTTTGGGGGGGTATCCTCCTACTTTATTGAAGCTATTAGGTGCCTTGATTAATTTTTTTGGTTGGCAAATAATTAATTTCACCTCTTTTTCAGTCCTTATTCATTGTTTTTCTTATTGCAATAGATGGCATTTCGTTACTATGTCAAATAATAACGGTGACAGCATATCTCTTACTTCTGACCTTATTTGGATAGTTTCTAGTGTTTTTCTGTTACAAATAATACAAGCTTTTGGTTTCAGGTGATTTTTAATTATCATTTTATAGAAATATCTTTTCATTCTTTTTTAGGCTTTTAATTTAAGTGAATGCTGTGTTTCATCAAAGGCTTTTAATGTATTTTTTGATACAATCATAGGGGGATTTTATCCTTTTTTCCTAATGTTGAAGAAACCTTGCATTCCTAATGTAAATGCAACTTTGTTTTAATGAATAATTTTTTGTATGTTATTTTGCATCATTTTCTTCAGTAGTTTTGCATCAATATTTGTTAGTAATATTGTTTTCTTTATTTGCTTTGTTCCTTTTTTGGCTTAGGAATCAGAAGGAATTTGGTACATTACCTTTTTTATGTGTATATATATTTAGAGGTGGCAGGAATCTCATGGGTCAGTTAGACCAATTGCCTCATTTTTATTGATGAAAGAAACTGAGGTCTTGAGAGAGTAATGACTTGTCTAAGGTCTCACAGAGATAAGTGACTGAGCTAAAATCTGAATCCAGGTTTTTTGGTGCCAAATTAAGCTCTTTTTCTATTGTGCCATGTTTGTTGCCTTTTAGGATTACTCATTCATTAAATTTCTCATAGAATGTACATTAGGATCTCTTTGAGGAGGTGATTGGTGGATTCTTTCAGATTTTATTTTACACTCTGGTTCTAGAATATCAGGGCAGTTTTTCATGGTAATTTCTTGAAAAATGATCTCTAGGTTCTTTTTTTGATCGTGACTTTCAGGTAGTCTATTGATTTTCAAATTATCTCTTCTGGATCTGTTTTCGAGGTCAGTTATATTCCCAGTGAGATATTTCATATTGTGTTTTGGTTTTGTTTCATTATTTCTTGATTTCTTTTTTTTTTTTGTAATTTTTAAAAATTTTTTTTATTTCTTGATTTCTCATAAAGTCATTTGCTTTCATTTTCTCAGTTCTAGTTTTTATGGAATAGTTTTCTCCGGTGAGCTTTTGTACCTTTCCCATTTGACCAATTCTACTTATTAAGGAGTATTTTCCTTCAGTGAAATTTTATACCTTTTTTCCCATTTGACCAAGTATGCTTTTCAAGGCATTCTTCTTCTCATTGGCTTTTTGGACCTATTTTACCATTTTGCTTAAGTCTGTTTTCTATGGCGTTATTTTCTTCAGTATTTTTTATGTCACCTTTACCAAGCAGTTGACTCTCTCTTCATGATTTTCTTGCATCACTCTCATTTCTCTTCCCAATTTTTCCTATACCTCTCCTACTTGATCCCCAAGACCTTTTTTTTTTTTTTTTAACTCTTTTATGGCCTGAGACCAATTTATATTTTTCTTGGAGTCTTTGGATGTTGCAGCTTTGACTTTGTTGTCTTCTTCTGTATGTGTTTTCCTTGTTATGTAGTAACTTTTCTACTGTTAGAAATTTTTCTTGGGTTTTCTCATCTTTCCACGTCTATTTCTTTATTTTTAATTCTTTGCTTAAAGTGGGGTTCTGCTTCCAGGGTGGCAGCCACACTGTCCCAAGCTTTAGGGGTTTCGTGCAGCTGTTTTTCAGAGGTACTTCTAGGGACCTGTAAGTTTTCAATTCTTCTAAAGTAGTTTGATTTATGGAGAGATGTGTTTTCTACTCTTCCTGGCACATTCTCTGGTTTGTCAGCAACCACAAGCACTCTTTTCTACCATGAAACTGTGAGGAGTGTCTGTGCTTCACTATGGCCACAAGCTCCAATGTGCTGGTACTCTTCCTTACTGGGATTGCCACCCAGGACTGTGACCCAGATCCAAGTATGGGCAAAGCAGCAGTCCTGCCCCCAGTGCTAGCCAAGGGACCCCTGTAATGTCCCTCTGCCCAGTTCCACCCTCTTACAGTGTGTGGGTCAGAGCTGGTGTGACCTGTTGCTACACTGTGCACCCAGGTGCAACAGACCTTTCCTGCTGACCTCCTGTGTTGTCTTTGGCTGGAAAATTATTTCACTATGTTCTTTTGTGGTTTCTGCTGCTCCAGGAATTGTTTTATGAAATTATTTAAAGGTGTTTTGAGAGGTTTTGGGAAAGGCTCTGGCCAATAGCTGCCTTTTCTCTTCCATCTTTGCACCACACACTCATTGTCTCTTTAATCCATCTCTTTTCCATTCCATACGTACTAGGAACTTAGTTCCTATCTATATTACTAATTAGTAATAGCTATCAACCTGGTCTCCCATTATTTTCCCATCCTAACTGATCTTCAGGGCTCCTTCCAATGAAGCTTTTGAAGAAAAAAAAAATGACTGGAGTTGGTGATAGATAGCCTTTGTAAGATTACCAGACCTTAAACGCAAGGCCCTCTGGATTCTTGTCCCAAACACCCTTCCTGAGTTTATTTGCTCCCTGTTCCCTCAGACCAGGGGTTCCTCACATTTTCTGTATTACAAACTCCTTTGGTAATCTGGTGAAGCCTCCCGATCCCTTCTCAGAATAATGTTTCCGATTACATAAATAGAAATAAAGTTACAAATAAAACCATAATTTATAATTTATATAACCATAATTATAATTTTATTATAATGGAATTATCAGAATATTAAAAAAAATGTTCATGGACATGTTGTCCATGGAAAGTTGTCTTATCCCTTTCATGTACTGGGAATTTTCCTACTCATTTTCCTTCACCTTTGCTTATTTATACGTTTCCTAAGTCCAGTTAATTTTGTCTTTGTATCCCAAACATCTGGTGTTGGGAGTGGTTTTATGTTTTGTGCAGAATTTGTTTAGATTTAAGACTGGAAAGGTCTTTGGAAGTTGTCTTTGTTCTTGGGAGCTGTTCCTTCCCCCTCCCAACCGTCCATTCTCAGTTAACAAGTAACATACACTTGTTACATTTTGTTAAGTACAGGGGATATAAACAAAGGGAATAATACTGTCCTCAAGGTGTCCAAATTCTAACAGTGTAGTAGTCACTATGACAGGTAAGTTAGGTGGTGGTTAGAGTGCAGATTTGGAGTCAAGAGAACTTGAGTTAAAATCCTGCCTTAAACACTAGTTCAGTGACTGAAAGCAAGTTACTTAGCGTCTCTGTGCCTCAGTTTCTTTATCTGCATTGAGTAGGAGAAGTGACTTGTGTTTTAGGAAAATCACTTTGGTAGCTGAATAAAAGATAAATTGCAGTGGAGAGAGACTTTAAGTTAAGGTAGGGAGACCAATTAGAAGGCTATTGGCAGTAGTCTAGGTAGCCCTTGTATCGTTTCTTCTGTCGTCTCTGTAGCATTTGTGTTCTCCATCCAGTATGTTTTAGGCCACCATACATCTGAACAATGTGACCAGCTTGTAGGAGTTGCACTCTTTGTGGTAGAATTTGAATGTTTGGCAGTTCAGCTTGAGAAAGGACCTCAGTGTCTGGTACCTTATCTTGCCAGGTGATCTTCAGAATCTTTAAGAGATTCCAATTCACATGGAAGCCGTTGAATTTTCAGGCATGGTGCTGGTAGACTGTCCATGTAGCACAGACATACAATAATGAGGTTAACACAACAGCTCTGTAGACCTTCAGTTTGGTAGGCAGTTTCTTCCCTCCCACAGTTTCCCTTGCCACCTCCCAGACACTGAGCTTGCATGTATTAATGCAGTGCATGCATTAACCTCATGCTCTATGTATATATCCCTGGAAAGTATACTGCCAAGGTAAGTAAATTTATCCACAGCATTCACAGTTTATCCATTTACTGTAATCAATAGTTCCACATAAGGGTGGTGTGGTGCTGGCTGGTAGAGAACCTCTGTTTTCTTGATGTTAATTGTCAGGCCAAAATTAGCACAAGCAGCAGAGGATGCCTTGAGTGCACAATCATCGGTGAACAAAAACTCTCCCTCCACTTTAGTCTTAGCGTGTAGCTTTTTCAAGTTGAAGGATTTAATATCAGCGCAGTAACTAACCTTGATGCCATTTTTGTACTTGATAAAGGCATTGGACAACATCACTGAAAACGTCATGCTAAAAAAAACATAGGAGCAAGCACACCACCCTGTTTCACTCCATTGGTGACTAGGAAAACATGAGAACATTGTCCATTATCCAGAAACTGAGGAAACATGCTGTCATGAAACTGACATATAATATTGATGAACTTTTCTAGGGAACCAAATTTTGCCATGATCTTCCACATACCCTCATAATTCATAGTTTCAGGGGCCTTGGTCAGATTGATGAAGGTTGTAATCAGACCTGTTTTCTGTTCCTGACATTTCTCCTGGAGTTTTCAGGCAGCAAAAACTGTATTGACCATTCCTTGCCCATTTCTGAAGCTACATAGACGCCCCCCCAACCCCTGGCAGTGTCACAGGACAACCTATTTCCTTTTCCTTCATAGAGATGGGTCACGGAGGCATCCTTGAATTCAGGAGATAGCCTCCTCTTGCCATATAACCTGGAAAATTTAAGTCAGTTTTTATATGAACAGTGGATCGCCTGTCTTGGAAACCTCAACTGGAATAGAATCAGCACCAGGTGCTTTGCCATATGATAGAAACTGAATGGCATTCAAAACCCCTTCTTCACTTGGAAGTTCAGCTAGAGAGAGATTGACTTCAGTCTGAAGTATATGGTCAGTGGCTTCAGCATTGATTGATGACAGTCTGTTGAGAATACTTTGGAAGTGTTCAGTCCATCTTTCCAGGATCAAGTCCTTATCACTAATCAGCATGGCTCCATCAGTGCTGAGTAGTTGATACCCATCAGGACATCATAAAAGTGCTTTGAATTCTTACTATCAGTGTAAAATTGAGGTTTTTTCTGTCTTCTTACTGAGTCAGGAATCCCGCATCTCTCTAAGCCTCGCTTGCACTTTTATTTTTGATGGAGTTAAATGCTGCCTTCTTAGAGATAGGCAGATATCCTGCCGATAAACCCTATGGAGTTCTTGTTTTTCATCTAGCAGCTTCTGAATTTTCCCATCATTTTCATCAGACCACTCTTGATGTTTGCAAGTCTTCTGCTTCAGATGAGTAAATGCAGTGCTGCATACCAAATCTTGAAATCGGCCCACTCTTTTTCTGCTTCATTGTTGCAAACCATGTATTGACTTCCCTTTCCCTCCAGATTAGCAACAAACTTTTCACACATGGAGAAGCACTCTAATCTGTTAACATTGAGGCCACCACTTTTGCTGAATGTAAATGTTTAGAAAGGACATGTGTATGATTGATGTAACGCTATGCACATCACCTTAGTTACTCTCAAATCTTGTTTGTCTCTTCTCTTTGTAATGACATAATTCATTAAATGTCAGTGTTTTCTGTGAAGATGCTTATACAAAGTTTTATTATGTTTAGTTAAGTGGAAGACAGTGTTGGTGATGAGAAAGTCGTGAGATACTCCAAGTCTTCAGTAGTGACCATTACTGTTGTAGTTTCTGACTATATTCCTTCCAAGGACTCTCTGCCACGTCTGGTGTTCTGTGCCTATTCAAGCATTAAAGTCATCCAGCATTACAAGCTTGTCCTCTTTTGGCATGTTACAAAACCTATGCCAGTTGCATGACATTGCCTGTCACTGCAGCCACTTTTTAAGTATCCAGCTCTGACTTTAGTACGTTGGCCTTCATTTGCCAGCCTTGTTTCACTTGGAGCTGCTATTTGGATGTGACACCTGCTGAGTTCTCTAGCAATGAGAGCTGTGTCATTCAGATTTACTGGATTTTATGTTGTATAGAAGCATGCAGACATTCCATGTACCAGAGGTGAGCAGATTCATCTTCACAAAACTTTTTGTACATTTTTTGTGGGTAGAATCCCTACTTGCATTAAGCAGGCCAGGGATAGATTAGGTGAAGCAGATGATTTTTAAGGCACCTTTTCTAGCCTCTTCCTCACCCTCACACCAGAAATTGAGCAGTGTGGTCTTTCAGAAAGGCTACTCAGACACCCAGGGGCTGCTGAATCTCACTGCTCCTTCAGTCTAGTGAGAAAGCAACCCTATGGCCTGAGCCACCTGTGTGCAGGGTCATGACTACAGCTCACAGTGTATCTGCACATGCTGCTTTGTCACTTACCTGTTGCCACAGGACTTTGAGTTAGGTAAAAATGATAAAATGGTATGGGTGATGTCTTTTGACTTATACATAAGTTGGATTTAAGTGAGGCAAAGTTTTCAGCCTCACTGTCCCAGAATCTTTGGAGTCTAGTGGCAAGACAGAAGTCCAAACAGTCAGCAATGACTTGGAATGCCGTGGATGACCTTGGCATCTTAGATGTGTAACCAAGCTCTAAGAGCTCCACAGCACCTGCTTCTGCTTCCCTCTTGGCCCATTGGAACAAATTCATCATTCTATTCTCCTGGGTGAAGTCTTCACATGCTTAGGGTAGACACCCCCCAACTCACTGACAGGTTTGAGGCCCTCTGGTTACCCGCAAACTGGTTTAGCTGGTCTGCCAAACCAGGGTGTGGCTGCTGCAAGATGCTGTAGCTTCTTTGAGCCACAAGTGAGAGTTGGGTGGTAGGTGGCCACTAAAGGTGGAAAGCATATATATATATTATACAGCATTATATATAGCAATATATTATACAGCATTATGTATAGCATGCATAGCCAGGAATATCATTTCCCCATGTGGAAGCTTTTGAAAGAATGAGCAGAGCAATTAATTATACTATCACATGCTATTTCTTTAAAAACTTTTTTCTAACTCTGCTAAAATTAGTTTATAGATTTCATTCTTTCCATAGTAGTTTCTGCTTTTGTAGATACAAAATAATGGTGCAGGTATGTTAGTGGTGAGTGAGTTGTGACTTTGTATTTCTAGAGAACATGAACACCAAATATGCAATTTTGTATTTAGTCAAATCTGTGTTTTACAAGCTAGTGAATAAACCAAAATAGGAAACAGTCCACCTTAATGTGACCCTTAACCTTTCATTGCTTTAGACAACTTTCTAAGGTTCTAAATTGGAGAGAAGGTGAGGACCTGACCTATGTTGGGTGTTGGTAAGAGGGAGTTTTCCCATTCAGGGAGTTCCTTATACTAAATCAAAGGTCTTATGGGGAAAAAATCAAATGAGATAAATTCAGTTGAACACTTTTGTGTAAGCACTTTAAATTTGATTTTATCTGAGTCTAAACTACTACAATGATTTATCATTTTGGAAAGAAAGTCTTAGTGACAACTTTGGATATGCTCTTTGATTTAGTTTAGCGCAGTACCTGATATATAGTAAGTGCTTAATAAATGCTTATTGATACAACATTAATTTCTAGAAAGGCTCTTTGGTTCATTTTAATATGTTGTATATTGTATTCCTCTCCCCCCAGAAGATTCTCCTTGTAGTTCCTTTCATTACCACCTATGGGCTACTATTTGGACATTTTCCTGATCCCTGGAAATAAGGTCACACTTACTTCTTGTGATTATATAAAGTTGTATATACTACCACATTATTGGAAGAGGAGTCATTCCTGTACTTGGAATTAAAGGTTTGCCTATGACTCTCTTCTTGACTGTTTTGTAGAATGACAAGCATTCACAAGTATATCATTGTGTCATTTGTGGTACATTCATCTGTTTGGAGAGACTGTTTTGTTAGGGCCTACTTAGTCTACCACTGCTTTAAGTTTTAGGAAGTTATCTGTAGGTGAGATAATAAAATGGTTAGAGTAGTGACATACCCTTTTATAAGGTATCATGGCCTGTATCTGACTTTCAAAGGGAGCCGTCAACTTGAACTCTCTATATCCTGCAGACTTCATTTAAGCCTTCCTTGCACCCAAAGAAGAGGTCATTACTTTGTAAACTCATTGAGATAACCTCATAATTCTGAAAGATGGCATCAACCTTGGCACTCCACCTCATCATTACCCCTCTGATTGGAGGATGGAGCTATAAACTTCAAAACTTGTGTTGTAAGTGGGAATCTCAGCTCAAACATCTCCTCAGTTCTTATCTGGCTGCACTACTTTTGTAACTTCCTGACTTTTCCACTATGGGAAAGCTTCATCATCCTGCGAAGATCCTGTTAGCCTTAATACGTCACCTTCTGGTTCTCTGATTGGAGGGTAAAGCTGTGGATTCTAAAACCTTTCAAGGAGGGAGATCAACTCAGCCATCTCATTTCTCATCTGACTTGTGCTACTTTGGGACTTATAACCACATCCCATGCCTATAACCTTTCTTTCCCTCAATCCTCCCTTTTCTTTCATGTATTGTCTTCCTTCATTACATTTTAAGCTCCTTGAAGGCAGAAACTCTCTTCCTTTTTTGTATTAGCACCTCCATCACTTAGCGCAGTGCCTGGCATATAGTAGATACTTACATGTTTATTATTGAGTCTTGACTATAACCCCATTTCTTTGAATGTAAAATGTTTAAATGCCTCATTCTAGCCACCTTCTGCCAGTCCCCCCCAACCACAATGTGAAGTAATATGGTAGAAACAAAGAATATATAATTAAGACATTCCAATTCTATGCCTAGAGGTGGGTTGTAAAATTAGGCTAATATGGCTAGGAAAAAATTTTTTTTTCTTATATGAGCCGGTCATTCAGCTCTCATTTGCCTATGCTATTAAGTTATAGCTATTCTGAAAGCCAGTTGGATTTTAGGTGCCTGTGGTTTGGAGAGTTAAAAAGAACCATCTTTCTCAAACCATGTTGGTCTCTGATCATGTCTATATTCTTAATCAAAAACATCAAAAGGTTCCTTAATCCCTATTCACTAAACTTTAGACTCCCCTCTTCTCTTTCTCTAGGCAAAGGAATTTAGTTCCATTTCTGGTTCTCTCATCAGTCCTTCTCAATCTGTTCCAGTTTGCCAATTTCCTTCCTAAGTTGTATTGCCAGAGCTGGACATATTATGCCTTCATTTGACCAAAGTAGAGGACTGTAGGACTCTTCCCATGCTGTGGGTGCTTGTGCCTCTGTTAATGCACATCAAAGTCACAGTAGCTTTTTCTGCTACTTATTATTACTATATATTACTGTATCATTAGTATCATCAGGCTATTTTTAGGTGAATCCTTTTTTTTTTCTTTTTGGAGGGGGAAGGCAGAGCAATTAGAGTTAAGTGACTTGTCCAAGGTCACACAGCTACTAAATGTTTCAGGTGTCTGAGGTCAGATTTGAACTCAGGTCCTCCTGACTCCAGGGCTGATGCTCTATTCGCTGCACCACTACCACTGCAGCCCCAATCCTTACTTTCTATTAATTTCTGAAGTTCAAAATTATGGATAAGATTTTTTCATCTTTGGGACCACCTTGCCACAAGGATCAGATACTTGGAGGCTTTAGCTATTTAATCTCTGGAACGTCTGCCACTTCTCTCCTACCCCTCAATTGGTGCCTGTGTCTCTTGGCCTAATATTTCAGGCAAGTCCCAGTCATGCGTGCTTCATTCCCTACTTATTTCCATTTCTTCCATCTTACTTCCACTTTTCTACCTTCTCCCCTTTCTGGAACCATGATCAAATTTATTGTTCATGGAAGGGGTACATAAGTATTTTCCTAGGGCTTCTGAAGCAAAGTGCCTCTCCTTGGCTCCTATACTCCCCTATGTATGTCCACTTCTCCTATTAGAATGCAAACTCATAGAAGGAAGGGACTGGCTTTCTTTTGTATTTCTATCCTCAGCCCTTTGTATAGTGGTTGGAGCATGATAAATGTTTAATAAATTAAAAAAAATTTACATCATTCATCTGTTCATTTGTAAATTTTTTTACTTTGGCATCCAAGTCTATCTACAATCTGATTGTAATATACCTTAAGAGGTTTATCTTATCCTTTCCCCCACTTTTGGGTGTTCTAACCAAAATGGATTGCACCCTTCCCATATTTTTCCTCTTATTTTTTAAAATTCATTTTTATTTTAAGTTCCATATTCTCTCCCTCCTACCTCCCCCTCCCCTACCATATGAGAAAGCAAGAAAAACTAAATCCATAAAAAACTTGTATAGTCAAGCAATACAAATTTCTTTATTAGCCACATCAAAGAGAAAAAAAAAAGTTCCAATTTGTACTCTTGAGTCCATCAGCTCTCTGTCTGGATATAGATAGCATTTTTCATCATGAGTCCTGGGATTATGTTGACCTTTAAGGGAGACACAACTTCTGCTATTATTCTTTATTCTCTTGTGTTGAGCTATTGCCATTAGCTTTGCAAACTTCTGGTACTGGAACTCTTTTTTTTTTTTTTTTAAATAAATTTTATTTGTTTCTTGTTTACATCATTCATTTTCATGAGAGTTTTGAATTAAAAATTTTCTCCCTGCCTTTCCCCTACCCCAACCCTAAAACAGTAATCCCACTGTAAAACCCCTCCCCTGATCTGCTCTCTTTCTTTCTGGTAGGGCCTCAGCCCTACCTCAGCCCCTGTATATCTTAATTCCTAGTTGCATGTATTGTAGAGCTTTAAATTCTAGATTCTTTCTATTCCTCCCTTGTCACCCACCCCCACTGGAAGGAGAATCAATTCAATACAGGCTATGGATGTGTAATTACACAGAACATCTTCACAGTGGATGTATTGTGACGGTCTTATCATATGTCCCTCCTTCCTATCCTGCCCCCCCCCCC
>CM053595.1:276063814-276105738 GCA_028646575.1 Pseudocheirus occidentalis | reverse complement strand
CCCCAACTGCCCTCCCAAAAGCAAAAAAAAAAAAAAAAGAATAATTCAGTTCAATCAGGCCTCACATACTTACTAGTTGTGTGACCCTGGGCAAGAAACTCAACTTGTCTGCCTCAGTTTCTCCAAATGTAAGATGAGAAAAATATTAGTATCTACTTCCCAGGGTTATGTTGACAAAATAAGATATTTATAAAGTGCGTATATAGCACATAATAAGCACTTAATAAATCCCTGTTCCCTTCCCCTCTTTCCTAATTTGTACACTGACTATCCCATTACAATTTAAGTTCCTTGAGGACAGCAACTATCTTTCTGCCTTTCTTTGACAGTTGACACAGCACTATGACTGACATAAAATAAACACTAAATGCTTGTTGACATGTCTTGGCCCTAGGGAAGACTTCAGGAGATATAAGGCTGAGACACAACTAGAACCAGAACAGAATGAGAAAATCCTAAGTAAAAAACAAAGAGAGGGACCTAGGAATATCCACATAATGACTAGAAAGGGAAGAAGATAGAAGAAAAATTCCTCCTAAAGCCTCCGTTTAAATGTCCAGTTAGCTGTTCACTTGGATTTGACACCACTATCTTCATGCTCCTACGGAAAGCTCATCACCAGGAAATTCATCATCCCTGAGATTACATCAGCTTTGGTACTCACAGCTTCTCTGTACCCTAAGTAGCCTGAGCCCCTCTGATTACGCATCTAGAAGGCAGGGCAAATAAATCCTGAAGTTTCCATTTAAAGAAGGCTCAAGTGCAACTATTTCCCACCAGCTGCACTCCTTGAGACTCTACCTTCACTGGACTGAAATGAATTGGAAACGACCCCATGAGAGAGAGAATGGGGAATATTTTGTGGACTCACTTTCCTAAATTCACACACATACTCATCTATGGAGGCTGATTTTGAAAAATAGCACAAGGGACAGGGCTCATGAGCTGACTCAGATCAAATCACTCTCTCTAGATCTCAGTTTAAAAAGAAAAATACTTTGTAAACTGTAGGGTGCCACACAAGAGTATCCCAAAAGTCTTAGTGCAGTTTTCAGCTTTAAATCGATATTGGAGCTATTCAAACTTATTATTAGAGCTAAATAGCTTTTAAATAGCTCCACTGTTGTGATTAGCATTTAAAAGTGCACTAAGAGTTTTGGTACGCCCTGCATAAACGTTGTACTACTACATTCCCCAATCTTCTCCTCACCCAAATACCCAACTGCCCTATTATCTCAGCAGTGTTCCCTCCAACAATATACATCACAATCCAGACTAATCATCCATGCTCATCCATGTCCTCTAATAAATTCAAGACAAGGTACATGGTGGGAAGCTTTTCCCAAAATCTCTTCCCATTATATGGATGTCAAAGGAACAAACAGGCCTAATTTCTCATTACCTGACTGGCCCGTTATTTTTTCCCATCATAAATTTTAATGATGATATCATTATACCAGTGGTGTCAAACTGAAATAGAAAGAGGGTCACTAAACTTTGGGAGGCATTTGGAAGGGTTAGAAGGGGAGGGGACTGAAGGCTGATACACTTAGAAAATCACATATTAACACTATATTCTTATGTATTTTTATTTATTTTGTTAAATACTTCCCAATTACATTTTAATCTGGTTTGGGGGAGTGTTGTGGGCTATGTGCTTTACACTCTTCCAGAATTTCCTCTTTGTAATTGTTTTAGCCTGTTTACCCTCACCACACACTGCTCTCTTCAAAGTTATCAATGATCTCTTAATTACTAAGTGTCTTTTCTTAAGCCTCCTCCTTCCTGACCTCTCTGTAGTCTGTGACATTATCAATCACCTCTTTATGATAAATCTCTTCTTCCTAGGTTTCCATGACATGGTTCCCTCCTAGTTCTCCTACAACCTGTCTGACACTCCTTCTGTCTCTTTTGCTGAATCTTCATCTAAGTCACACTCACTAAAGGTGGGTGTCCCCCAAGACTGACCTGGGCCCTCTTCTATGTACTATTTAACTCGGTGTTCCCATAAACTCCCAAACTTTCAATTATCATCTCTCTATGCAGCTGACTCTCAAATCTACTTGCCCAGATCTAACCTCTCCCCTGACCTCTAGTCTTGCATATCCAGCAACCTAATGGACATTTCAAAATGGATGTTCTGTATACATGTTAAACTCAAAATCTCATAAAACTGAATTCATTGAATTTCTCCCCAAACCCTCCCCTCTTCCTAATTTTTCTATTACTGTCCAGGGTACCATCATCCTCCCAGTCATCTAGAAACCAGGCTAGAAACCTAGATATCATTCTCAACTCCTCACTCTGTCTCATCTCCCACCAAAGCCAATCAGTTGTTAAATACTGTCAATTCCTATCTAATTCTAGATTCAGCTCATAGTCTACCTGCACTGTCTGCTTAAGACAAGTATACTAAAGATCAAGCTCTTCAGAATGCATAGCTTACTCTATCCAGGGTATATGAATATACTCATATCCAAATGCATGGCTTACTCTAGACCAGAGGTATCAAACTCGTGGCCCACAACACTCCTGAGTGTGGCCTGAAGCAGATTAAAATGTGGTTCCTATCTGATTTTAACATGTTGGTGTATTAATAAAAAAAGGAAATATATAAACATGTGTGGTTTTCTAAGTCAATATGTGACCTGTTTATGTATACTTCTGTACAGTTTGGTGGCTCATTTCTATTTGAATCTGGCACCACTGCTCTAGACCCAAACACATGCTCACAACATTCTCACAACACTCCTGAGAATAGCTCTAACCAGATTAAAACATAATTGGGAAATAGTTAACAAAATAAAAATACAACAAAACATAGATAACATTACATCTTAAAACACGTAAGACCCACAGGAACTCTCATGTAAGGAATTAGAGTGCCTCATTTCTATCTGAGTTTGACACAGACAACAGACATTTTTTCATCTACTTGTTTTTAACTGTGTGGAAAATCAGAGATCTCATTTTAAGAGGTTCTGCAGTGTTCCAGGACTTGAGAAAACCTGCACAATGTCATGCCCAAACAGGAGTATTGAAATGGCTTCACTATCCATAGGTAATCCTTTTCTGACTTGAACTGAAACACAAAAGTTCAAGATATATGATAAAGTACAATTTTGAGGGGAGAGTACACAAGGTACATGATGAGGGATCAATTCTCCCTCCTATGCAAAGATGGATCCTACCTCTCTTTTTTTTTTTGGAGAGCAATTGTGGTTAAGTGACTTGCCCAAAGTCACATGGCCAGTAAACGGGTCAAGTGTCTAAGACCAAATTTGAACTCAAGTCCTCCTGACTCCAGGGCCGTTCCTCTACTTACTTCTACACCTAGCCATCCCCTACCTCTCTCCTTTAAAAGAAAAGAGGCTATCTAAATTATGGGGAAAGGAGTGGATATTATTATAACCAAAAAAAGCTACAACAAAGAAAATATCAGTAACTACTAGCCCATAAACCTTTCCCTCTCAGACACACAAAATTTTTATGAGAATTATCTACATACACAGAGGGTGTTTGGTGAGGTGATTAAAAGAAATAGGCACACTTTCACCAAAGACAGTCCACAGACTACATCTTTAGAATCATACAAATGACTGTAAGGTATAAAGAATACAAGATCTTACTGTAATAACTATGGACTGCCAAAGGCATCCAAATGCTACAACCTACAAGTCACAAAAAGGGATATATGCTGTATGTATATGATACAAAAGTGTTTATTTGTGTTCTCTAGCTTACTTTTCCACTAATGTTTATAACATTACTACCACATGAAACAAATTCCTCCTAGAAGTCCATATTCTAAAGATGTTCCCTTCCTCTGCTCTTTGCTTTATATACTATTCAGTAATGATCCATCCTCCCCCATGTGTATGTTCACACAAAGTCCCAATAAAAAAGGAAAACTGCAATACAAGCATATGTAATTCTTTGGAAACTAACATCTACACTGCTGAAGTAGCACTAGAGTGACAAAAGACTGTAATCCAATGGTCCCAGGGCCAGCAAATTCTATTATAGATTTATCTGTTTTTCGCAAAACAGAATGTTGCATATATGGTAGCCAAGAGAAATATAACAATAGTTAAAAAACTTATAACCAAAATTTCCCTGGTTACTTTTCAAATCTTTAATATATTAATGTAAGAAAGAAGAATTTGGCAAAATATTTAACATACAACTACAAAAACTCATGCATAAAAAAATCCCCACTACACAAAAAAAAGATTGGTCAATGAATCAAATCCAAAAACAATCAACAACGTTTCTCAAATATAAAATCAGAGAATTTACAGAGTTAGGACTTACACAACAGTCTAGTCCAAAAGAAAACTCCACTATGACTTACTGAATAAATGGTCATCCATTCTCTGCTTGAAGACCTCTAATTAGGAAAAATTCATTATCATCTGAGGCAAAACATTTCACTTTTGAATGGTTCTAATTGTTAATAAATTATTCCTAAAATCAAGCCTAAATCTGCCTCTAAATTTCTATTCCTTGCTCCTGGTTTTGCCATCCAGGGCCAAATAAAACAAATTTAACCCGTCCTCCCATGATAGTACTTCAAATACCTGAAGACAGCTACCAGGTCTCACAAGTCTTCTATCTAAGGACTCCAAGCCCTTCATCATGTGACCTCTGCTCAACTGATTCAAATGGCTTTAGAATGAAATATAAACTCTTTATCTTTTCAAGACCTACATAATCTGGCCCCAACCTATCTTTCCATCCACATAAGACATTACTCCTCCTCTCTCACACTCTGTGATCTAGTAGTCTTCTTTCTGCTCTTCACACAGGACACTCCACCTCCTATGTTCAAGACTTTGAGATGGTCATCTGATATAGCTGAAATGTGTTTCTTCTCCTCACCTCAGCCTCACACTCTCCCCAACTTCTTTTAAGAGTAAACTCAAGCACTGTTTTCTGCATGACTTGATCCAACTGTTAACTTCCCTCCCTCCCAAATTACTTTGTATTTTATTTTGTATACATTTCTATTTAATGACTTTATATCTGCATAATTTTTTTTGTCTCTTCCATTAAAATGTTAGCTCCTTGAAAGCAAAAATTGTTTCATTTTTTGTACTTGTATTCTCAGCACTGTAATTGTTCCATAGTAAGTGCTTAAAACTTAGTGACTGATTGTAACTCTGAACTATATTCAGCTAGTCAATATTCCTCTTAAACCATGTTATCCAGAACTGAACATAATTTTTAATACTTAAGCAACATCTAGGGTATTGCTTTCACTTTTCTATCACTTAGCAATAGACATGAGAATAAGTCATCCCTTCGTTGATATTTTTCCCTGAGGTCCTTCATACGAAACATTTAAAATTCAATCAATTCTAAATAAAAAGATATCCAAAACTACATACGAACTCATGGAAGAATTTAGGAGTCCCACTATAAGATTACATGTAGCAGAACAGAATTTAGGGCCAGATCAATACTGGACCCCATTCCAAGGGGTTCCAATTACCTAAAGAATGGATCTCACCTCATTATTTTAGGGTAGGCACAAAAGGTTACACTTTATTATAAGTGTATATCCAGCTTAATCTACTTTTAAAGTAGTAAAAATGGCCAACTTCATAAACTTAATATCTAGGAATTTTCTTTGAACGTGTCTAAATTATCTGGTTAATAGTAAAAGAAAAATATATACCAATATATACTATTCAAGAAAATGACTGTTACTTATGTCTGAGAAGTCAACAAAGGCTTATAAATGACACGTATAAAGAACACATCAATAAAAACAGTTGTTAATCATAAATCAAGAACATTAACTAATGTTTGGCTTCAGTGAGAGGCAGTGTGATGTAGTGACCTAAAAGCCAAGAAGACCTAGGTTTCCATCCCACCTGACAGTCGCTTAACCTTTTAGCACTTTAGCTTGCTGCAAAACTTAAGTTGTAGAGAAGGTACTGGGTGACCCGCAGGAATTTCCTCACCCACCAATCACAAGTCTAATCCCTATCCCTATCCTTGACTTCAATGATTACACAATCTTTACACTGTATAAATATACAACTTGGGAGGGAGGGGACTGGATTGGGGAGAAGTGGGAATAAGGGAGTGGAGGGAAGCTTTCCCAACTTAAGTCAGAGTATAAAGCAAGGAAAATAAAAATTTTAAATTAGTGGTTAACTAATTTCCAATTGCAGAAGTTAACATATTTTGTGTACCTTCATATTACCATCCAGAAGTAAATTTAAAATGTTTTTAAATTCCACATTAAAATTTATTTTAGAGTTTGGACCTGGGCTTAGGTCAAGACTTTCCTATTATCAAAGCACAGGTTCTAACCAATTAAAATTCACACAGTTCTCCAGTCATCTTCATGCCATACTCCCTGGTTCCACCCTCTGCCTCAGCTCCGAAGTGAAACAGAACTCCAGTTCCTTACCCTGGGGCCACAGGCTCCATGTTGGATAAGAATTTTTCATATTTAGCCCTACCCAGGCCCTAGCATGCTATTCTCTGGACATCTTCATATCGCCCTTCCACACCTTGCTTTCTTCCTGTAGCTCTGAGTTCAGTAATCAAATCAATATTACCATTTGTGGAAAAGATATGTCCAATCAATTACCTATGAATCTACTCATGACCCCATGACATTCCCAACAAAATTCACTCCCCATACCAACACTTTATTAAAAGTGTTGGTCTTCTTCAATAAGAATGAAAACTTCTTAAGGGCAGGCGATCATGTGATGCTTTTATACATGTACACACAAGGTGTCATAACCATAGTCAATACTTATTAATCCAGAATGTTATTCTTAAAAGTTGAAGTACAAATAGGATGTTTATTTGTTCTTTTTAAAATCTCTACTTTAAATAACTATGAAAATTAGACATCTATTAAGTAAACCATTAGATACTAAAAAACAAAAAAAACACCCTTGATTTGCAAAGATTAGTAAATTGACAGAATGCTGAATTCAGGGCTTAGGGTTTAAATTACTGCTTAATAAGTAGCTTTCTTTTAATAAGATGGATTATCTAGCAAAACTCTGGATAATATAAAAAAGTAAAATTATGAGGAATATCCTAAATATTTCCCTTTACTGCATTCTCTAAAAGTTTAATATTTCCTTGTTTCTTCAACTATTTTTAAAGCAAAATTTTGTAAATATTTTAACAAATATTTCCTTTACAAATGATGTAACTATATATCACAGAGAAGATAAGCCAGTTAATTCAAACTAAATGATAAAAGTAATCAATCAGCTATTTTCTCACAAACTTACTGAAGATACATTAAAGAGGATGTATTTGGAGTAAGAGAACTCAGCTTACTTACTCCTTGTATAATCTTCAGCAAGTTACAAACTCTTTGGGCCTAGGTTTCCTCCTAAGTAAAATGAGAAATTTGGACTGGATAATCTTTAATGTAATTTCCAATGATCCTAATTGTGCCCAGCACAGGGCACAGACAGAACCAATCTATGCTTAATGATGCTTTCCCATTTCAAATTATGTTAGACGGAACAGAGATATGAATTACTACTAAGAGTATCCTTTTACAAAAACATGGTCACTGTTCCATTAGGAAGAATAAGCTGTAATATTTTTGGAAAAATTGTGGAGAAAACAAACGTGTACTTAAAAATGAAAGATTTGCTTGTTGAAAGAGAAAAAAATTTTATGCCACCAATTTCACATTATTGTTACTTCCTATAATTTTTTTTCTACTTTAAAAAACTCAAAGAATCTAAAGAAGAAAATAAGATGTTCATGTTTTCCAATTTTACAGTACATAGAACATTATTGCCAACAGGTACTAAAATCATTATCATATAGGGAAACTATATAAATGCTCTGGATTAACTTCATACTTTTAAAAAAGAGGTCTTACTATGAATAAAAACTTATTCCCCCTGTTATTAGCTTTATAGATTTTTTAAAATACCTAACATAAAATGAAATTAAGCCTTTTTAAAAAATGCAATCTCTTCAGGGGTGCTGGTCAATATATCAGGCTCCAGAATACCTACTACATGCTGATTTTTATCCAGTGTAAATGTTAAATATAAATATAAATATATACATATATATACACACACATACATATACAAAACCTCAGGTAAACATTTTCTCTTTCATACTGAAAAATTTCTAAACTTAGCAAGAAAAATAAGTAACATTTTACTCTTTCCATTACTTTTTTTTTAATTGTATCAATTAACTACATAATTAAGCTTCTAAAACTTAGAAGCTTACCAGGTAGTTTTACAGGTAGGTTCTCACCGGGCATTCATAGAATAAACTGAAAGGGATCGAAGATCATCCAGTCCAAAGGCGTCATTTCACGGGTGAGAAAAAGGAGGGGGCCAATGACTCATCTAAGGTCCCACGCCTTAGGATTTGAAGCCCCCTTCCCTGACAGCAAATCCAGTGAGTTCTCTTCCACTACTCCACTAGTGTCACTCAACTCCTATTTATTGAGCGCCCACTACGTGCCAGAAGTCTTGAGTAAGCTTAATAAGGGAAGCTGGGGGGAGGTGGGGGTGGCGGGGGGAGGGGCCTCGAAGGATGAAAACTCAAACCCAAGTTGCACTCCCTACAGGACCTGTGCCCCCTATCAGTGAGGGTCCTTACCCTGTAAACTTAGGTCGGGAAGAATTTGCCTAAAAGATGCCACTCATGATTCGGTTAGTGCTGGGGACTTCTAATAGTGTCCTTACAGGAGACGCAGAAAGATAAACTTAGTTTAAAAAAAAAAGAGAGGAAAAAAAGAAGGGAGAGGTAGCGGCCCCCCAAGGCGGCCATGCCCCCATGAGCTAGCGGGCTCCTCTGCTCCGGGTGATCCAGAGCCCCCAGGTCGGATCCTAGACGCCCTACACGCCCCCTCCCCTCCCCTCACTGGGCAGGCGGTGGCGGCTGCTCTGGGGGAGATGGTGGACCCCCGAGGCACCGAAATCTGCTGGGCTTTCATACAACCTCCGGGGCGCCCCAAAGAAGGGACTTGCAGAGGAGTCCGGGGTGGGGGTGGGAGGCGACCCTCCCCTCCCCCTCCCCCTCCCCCGGCTCCTGCCCGCGGAGGGAAGGAAGGATGCGATCTCTCTGAGGACACGCACCAGACTTCCTCGCCGTCCTCCCGTCCTCCTCCTCCTCCTCGCCCCCCGCCCCCCAGGCCCGGCGCTGAGGGCTCCTCCCTCCTCTCTCCTCCTCCTCGGCCGGCTGGGCCGCCCGGGAGCGTGGCCGGCCCGAGGCCGGGGGGCCGGGCCTGCGGCGGCGGGTCAGGGTCCCCCGGGCCTAGGCCGGGCCCCCCTCCGGGAGGGCGAGAAGGCGTCCCCAGCCCTTGGTCCGTCCGTGCCCCCCGCGGCTCGGCCAAAGCCCGCTCCGGCCGGCCGCCCGCTCCCTCACACGCTCCCTCACACGCCGACCGCCCTCCTGGCCCGGCCCGGCGCCCCCGGCCCCCAGCGCACCCCCGCCGCCGCTGGGCCCCGCCCCCCACCCCGGCGGGCGCCCTGACTCACCTGGGGGCCGCGGAGGGCCATGTCGCCCCCGCCTCAGGGAGACCCCGCTCGCCACCCGGGCTCCTCACGCCGCTTCCCCCGCCGCCGCCATCTTCTCCTCTCGCTCTCATGCAGGCACACTCGCATCGGCCGCCGCGCCTGCGCATCGGCGAGGCGGGGGAGAGGAGGACTGGTGCGCAGACGCGGCGGCGGGGGGCAGTGGGGGGGCGCGGGGCGGGGAAGGGAAGGCGCTCCTGGGCTCGCCTGGTTCTCAGTAGGGAAGGAAAGGTTGCAGTCTGAGCTATCCGTTCTGGCGAGCAGTCGGATATTGCAGTAGCAGGGGAACGAGATCCCCTGCATCGCGCCGGAAGGAGAAAGGCTGGCAGAGATAAGGAAGTCCTGTGAGCGCGGGACTTGTCTGTCCCAGTAACCTGAGAGCGAATTCAGCAGGGTGCAATACCTTGGGCTGGATTTCTCAGGACCTCGGTTTCTTCCTCTTGCCCTATAAAGGGGTTGAATCAGATCCATAAAGTGCGGAAGCCAAACCAGAGAAGGGTGGCCCCCTTAGTCATACAAGTCCCCTTTTTGACTAGACCTCACGTGTTCTGTCTGTACTACTTGTTGCCTGAATCGTTGCAACTTCGAAGAGTTCACCGCAGCCTGGCCCCGGGGGTGAAGAAGGTAGCCCCTCAAGTCTTTAGATGTGCCTCGGACTGGGCCAGCTCTGAGCACCCTTCCTCCACCCCTCCCCCGGTCACCGCCACCGCCACCTCGATACGTTTTACAATCTCCTAAGGAAGGGAAACAAGGTTTCTGAGAGTAATCTCTAAGGTTTCCTCCAGGGCTCCTCTAGTGAGTGATTCATTGAAACTGAGACTACCGACCGAAACTAAGCTTGGGGAGCTAGGAGGGGACAGAAAGGGGTGGAAAAGGAGACATGAGGGAAGCAAAAATTGGAACCGATGCCTAAAGTGAAAGAGGGAAAGAAGCTAAGAAATGCGTCGAAAGAGAAAAATTCTGGTTCTAAAAGTAATTTTTTAAAAAGGTTCAGAGAGTAATGGAAATGTAGACCTATAGGGTGAAAGGAGACAGACTAGTTAGCACGAGGAAAGGCCAGTAGGTCAGGCAGCTAGCATTTATTAAGCAGCTATGTGCCAGGCACTGTTCTAAATGCTGTAGAGAGAGGTAACAGGATGTAGTAGTTGTCAGAGAACCTGGAATTTGGAATAGAACTAGGCTGATTTGGAACCCTGCCATTGCTACTTGCCAGTTGTGGGACCTTAGAATGGAGAGATGGATCATTAATCCCTTCCTCTGTGCCTGGCACTCAGTAAACCTCATTAATATTTTCATGGGCCAATTTCTTCCGTTAAATGAAAGGCCTGGATTTGGTGATCATCAAAGCCCCTTCCCAGCTCAAAATTATATGAAGAAACTTTGAGTATTATGTGTGTGTCTATATGTATACACACATATGTATGTATATGTGTATGTATAGGTAGGTGTATGTATACATGTATGTATAGGGTGTGTGTATACACACATATAAAATGTATGTATGTATATGTGTGTGTCTGTGTGTATGTATTCCCCACTGGGGTTTTTTTCAGGGGAGAAGGTTGGGAGAAATGATAATGTTTGAATTAAAGCTAACAATACTAACATTATTCCTTGTTCTCTTAAACTGGACAGTAGAAGGAAAAGGAAGAGGTAGACATACAAAGATGGACAGAAGGGGTTTGGCAACACTTAGTACATTGCTGGCACATAGTAGGCACTTATATCCTTGTTAACTTGACTGACTTGGCACTTTATATTCCTTGGAAAAAACCATCTGGAGAAATGTGCTAAAAGTACAAGGTATATTGGATCTGGTCCTGATTTGCCATTAATTTGCTGTTTGGCTTTATACAAAATAATCTCTCTGGACCTATGTCATCTATAAAGTGGGGATAATATCTTTCCTATCTAGATCACAGAGATGTTGTGAAGATCAAATGAACCTAAGTGTGTGTTGTCAAGAGTATAGTTCTTTGAAGTTCTATATATGTTGAATAACAGAATTAATTCACATAAAAGCAGTCATATTATCATTTGATGTCATGGCACCAACTAAACCCATTAGTACTTCTTTTCTTCCTTATTTAATATTTTTCTGAGTTTTTTTAAATTTATTGTCTGCTATCATATGAAGTTTGTCTGGTACCAAGCATCTCTTTGATATCAGTAAGCTAATTAAAGGAAACAGGTATCTTTAATTGACTCTAGGCTTCTACCTAAGTGTTGAAGTTGACAGAGTCTGTGCCCTGAAGTCAAGAAGACTCCTCTTCTTGAATTCAAATCTGGCCTCAGAAACTTACTAGGTGTGTGATCCTGGGCAAGTCACTTAACTCTGTTGGCCTCAGTTTGCTCATCTGTAAAAAGATCTGGAAAAAGAAATGGCAAACCACTCCGGTATCTTTGCCAAAAGGAGCCATGAAAGTGTCAGACGTGACTTAAAAATGACTCAACAACATCAAACTTTTGCCTAGCATTTGTTTCTTAATTTCCTTCTCCTTTGGTTTTTAAAAAATCAAATTATTAAGTAAATAACAATTTGGCATGATGACCTAGTATCCTTTACCTTTGGATCTCAGTATGCTTTCCAAACAGCTGTGGCAGTTAATATAAATTAATATAAATGTCCATTTAGATATCATAAAATGGAGACAGAAATTAAATTATGTTCCCCAGATCACACAGAGTTGAGTCAATATCAAAGGAGGAGAATCTCCTGATTATTCCTCAGATATTGTTGATGGTAACTATGGAACACCAAATGTTTTGGGATATCTCTTGCTGGAAAGGCCTATTACAAAATAAATTTGAATGGCAGGTAGCATTTTAGTTTGAGGGAACAAACTAATTCCAGGATCCAAAAGTCATCCTCAGATTTCTCTGATTCTCAGAGTCCCCTCATACTCCCTAAATCCCTTGTTAGACCTCAGTTTCCTCATTTGGAAAATAAGCAAATTGGACTAGATGATCAAGGACACTTTCCATATTATGATTCTCTGATTCTCTATGATCAGTCTGAAACTGATAGGATAAAAAATATATTATTGAATGAAATATAGCCCATGCTTTCCCCCCAAATCTGGCTTGTATAAAATTTGAACTTGCCCTACATGAATAGATATTAAAAAAAAAAGTTTAACAATAACAGTACAGGGGTGGCTAGGTGGCACAGTGAATAGACCACTGGCCATGGAGTCAGGGGGACTTTAGTTCAAATCTGACCTCAGACACTTAACACTTACTATCTGTGTGACCTTTCGCAAGTCACTTAACTTAACCCAGTTGCCCTGCCTTTCCCCCTCAAAAAAATCCAGTAACAATATGAAGGTAGGTATGTCTTATTCAAAGAAACAGATGAGAAAAAGTGATAAGTGGAATATATTATTCCATATTGTGTATATTAAAAGAAAGTTTACCTATACTTTTTTTTCCTTTCAAGGATATCTCATTTTAAGAGTATATTTGGAATTAGCCTTAAAGTCCAAATACCTAGGTTCAAGTCCCACTTTTGACACATACAGGCCATGTACCTATGGACAAATCACATTATCTCCTCTAGGCCAATAGGTCTCTAACTTTCTTGGTCTCAGGACTCCTAAAAACTCTTCAAAACTACAATATCCACCCCACCCACAAGAGTATTTTTGTTTCTGTGACTTATATCTATTGGCACTTTATTAAATATTAAAATATCTTACTATTAATATGAAAATAATTTTGAATTCAAAGATCGCCTAAAAAGTTCTCAGGGATCCTTGGTCCATGCTTTGAGAACTGCTGTACTTAGGCAACTCTATAAGAATAATCTGACTTACATTGATAAAGGGAGTTTCTTTACTCAGGAGCTCCTTATATCAATGAAATCTAAAACCCAGACCCTATGCTTAGCTTATATTCAGATTTAGCTGGTATAGAACTTAAGGAAATGGGCCATTGAGTCTATAACATAATGAGAAAAGTGTTAGAGGAGATTAGTCTAGCACAGTGGTTCTCAACCTTCCTAATGCTGTGACCCTTTAATACTTGTATGTGGGCCTATCTGCATGTGTGCGGACCTGCCTGGAGAGGGATAGAGGAGCAGTGTCTCAGTTCCTAAGACCATCGGAAATATGTGTTTTCCCATGGCCTTAGGTGACTCCTGTGAAAGGGTCATTCAACCCCCAAAGAGGTCACGACCCACAGGTTGAAAACTGCTGGTCTAGCAGCTATAAATCAGATAGGTTAGAGAGAATAAGGTGGAATACATTTAAAATTAAAAGGGAAATAATTAACTAGAAAAATATCTTTGTAGCACATTTCTATGATAAAGTTCTCCTTTCCAAGCTGTATTAGGAAATGATTCACATTTATTAGAAAAAGAGACATTCCCTAATTATTAAACAGTTGAAGGATATGTATAGGCAATTTTCAAAGGAAGAAATCCAAGTTATCTACAGTCATATGGAAAAATGCTCCAAATCAATAATAATTGTTGTTGTTCAGTTATGTTTGACTCTTGGTGACCCCATTAAAGGTTTTCTTGGCAGAGATACTGACGTGGTTTGCCATTTCCTTCTCTGGCTCATTTTACAGATGAGGAAACTGAGGTAACAGGGTTAAGTGACTTGATCAGGGTCACATAGCTAAGTGTCTGAGGTCAGATTTGAACTCAGGAAGAAGAATCTTGCTGACTCCATGCCCAGCACTCTGGAAATTAAGGAAATTGAGGAAGTTCCCATCAATTGGGGAATGGCTAAACAAATTATGGCATATGGATGTAACAGAATACCATTGGGCTGTAAGAAATGATGGAAGAGATGATTTGCCAAGAAACATGAGAAGATTTGTATGAGCTGGTGGTGAGGTGAGAAGAAGCAGGAGAACACTTTATACTATAATAATAACATTGTAAAACTGAACAATTTTGAAAGACTTCAGAACTCTGATGGATATATCTGATCAACCATGTTCCCAATAATTCAATAAAGATTTACTAAGCTTTACCTACTATGTGTAAGGCACTATTCTAAGAGATGGGGATAAGATAAAGAAGAAAAAGACAGTTCTTGCCATCAAGTAGTTTACAGTCTAATAGGGAAGACGATGCACAGAAGGAAGCGAAAAGAGGGAAGGGCTTGGGGAAGGGGACACCAGGGAGTATCTTGCCCAGTAGTATTATGTTCTGTGGAGTTGAAACCAAACTGAATTGATGATGAAAAATGGAGTTACCTGTAAAGTACGGAACCCTCTATAGAGCAATACTTTGGCAAGAATTTACTGCTCTACCTGTCAGACCTTGGATTGGAAGAAAGAGATAATTGATGGAGTTAAGCATGAGTCAATAAGCATGGGGATGAGATTTCAGGTGATGAACTTATCCTGGGGAAGGTATGATGTTCTTTACCTACCTCCCCACACAGATATGATATACTAAATATTCAGAAAGGGACACACATTTTTGGACATGGCCAACATAAGGATTTGTTTTATTCGACTATGCATTTTGTTACAAGGGTTTGTTTCGGGGTTTTGTTTTGGATTTTTTTTTTTTTTGCTCTTTTAAAATCTTTGTTTTTCCAGGTTTGGAGGGGGAGGAAGGAGTGGGGGGGTCTAAATAACTGATCATTGAAAAAAAGAATATGTAATTTAAAAAAAAAAGAAATTTCTAAAAAGAAAACTCTAAAGAACCTGCAGTTTTCAAAGTTCTAGATTCAACGAAAGGAAACTGATGCCATTTGAAAGTATCAAGGCCCAAGCATTTGATATTCGTGAAGGAACTGTACTTTCTGAAAGATTAGAATCTAGGTAAGCATTGCTTTGGGCAATTACATTTTATCCAACTAAATGGAATCTCCAGAGATGACTCTGTCTATCCTACAGGGGCCCTATTAAATAATGATTGCATGTTTCTCTTGGGGAAAGATAAATGAAGCAGCAGGACTGGATACAGTAACACCTGGAAAAAGAGAGTTGTAGTAATCCAGGCATGAAATGATGATTTCCTACTACTCTTGTAGATTTCATGTTTGTATAATGCTGTTTGTATGTTACATTGTCAGGTCCTCAAGGGCAGGGACTGGTTGCCTTTCTCTGTATTCCCAGTGCTTAGCACAGCATCCTGGACGTAGTTTAGTTGTAGGGTTTGTTTTTTCAGTCCTGTCCTACTCTCCATGTCCACATTTGGAGTTTTCTTGAAAGAGATACGGAAGCGGTTTGCCATTTCTTTCTCCAGCTCATTTTACAGATGAGAAAAATGAGGTAAACAAGGTTAAGCGACTTGGTCAGGATCACACGACTGCTAAGTGTTTAAGTTCAGATTTGAACTCAAGACCTTTCTGTCCCCAGACCTGACATTGTGCCACCTAGCTGCCCCCAGGATATAGGAGGCATTTATTAAATGTTTATTGACTAATTTATTATTAATAATAACTGTTTATTGACTAACAGAGGACTATGGAAATGGTCAGTATTGTCAAACACTTAAGAAAAGGTAGGAAGGATAAGAAAAGGCCATTGAAGGGTGGCTAGGTGTCTCAGTGAATAGAGCACCGGCCCTGGAGTCAGGAGGACCTGAGTTCAAATCTGACCTAAGACACTTGACACAAAAACTAGCTGTGTGACTTTGGGCAAGTTACTTAACCCCAATTGCCCTCCAAAAAAAAGCAAAAAGAAGAAGAAAAAGAAAAGGTCATTGAATGAACAGAATGAATTAACAAAAAAAATTTTTTTTAATTTTAAACATTTTTCTCTTTTTCTTTTTCTTTTTCTTTTTCTTTTTTTTACTACGTACCAGCCCCTTTGTTAAGTGCTAGGAATACAAATACAAAAAGTAAGACGCTTCCTGCCCTTAAGGAGTTTATATTCTTTTTTATTTTTATTTTTTGCTTTTTTTTTTTTGGAGGGGGAAAGGTAAGGCAATTGGAGTTAAGTGACTTGCCCAGGAGTTCATATTCTAATAGGAAAAGATAGCATATGCAGAAGATGGTAGCAGGCAGTGTTCTAGGAAGCTCACAGGATGGTCAGCAGAGTCACAGGACAATTGACACGGCCATTCCAAGAATTCTACTATTGATTTGATTCCTATTTCCAGAGTTTCCCTCACAAAGAAAGTGGGGGCAGGGTCATGCAGCACCTTAGCAGGAAGATGACCAGGATGCTGTTTCATGGGTCTGGGGCAAACAAACATTGAACTCTCACCGGTAGCCAGAGTGGGGTGCCAGGGTAGGAGCTGGAAGATTCCATTAGAAGCAGAGGGTGAGTAAAAGCCATATCCAAGAGACACTTGTGGAAAAGGAATCATCAGGCTTTTGTCATAGCTCTGATGGAGAAAGTAAAGGAAGAAAATAAAAAATCACATCTCTAGATTTGACTTGAAGGAATGGTGGTGCCATTGACCATGATGGAGAAAACTGACATCTAGGTAATAGAAAGGGATCACCTCTTGCATCAGAATATAGTGGCTTCAATATTCATAGGTCAAGTGTCAATTGTTACCCAGACATCTAAGAGACATACAATCTGTAATTGGACAGAACAGAGGCAGAAGTAGGAGGTGACCAGAGGAGTAGAGAATTTATACAGGTAGAGTCCATGGCAAAATTGACCGAATTTCTCCTGTATGAGAGGCATGGGGGAGAATATTTCAATACATCAAGGATTTTTTTGGTTCCTCAGTGTTATCATTCCCTATATTGACAGAGATTACAATTCCTCTGGTCTGCGGCCAGACTTTCTGTGGAGGGAAACATTCGGCATTTCACCATCAGCCTAGATATGAGCCTTTTAACTTAGCCAAGCTGCTCCTTCAACAGCAGAAAACAACCATCTCTAGATCTGTCCTTGAAGCCCTCCTAGCTTAGACCATCCTGTCAAAGCATTGGCATTACCTCTAGGAATCCAGGATCACCTGCCTGCCGTGATGAGGCTGTTGAGGAAGAGATACAGAGATGATAGAAAAGATAATCCTTACAGTTATCATAGAATCATGTATAACCAGACTTCCAACCAACTCCAGGGACTGGGAAGGAACTGTGTCTTGGGATATGTAGAAAGGGTTAAATACAGTACTGTGTATCTGCAAAAAGGAGATAATGAAGTGAAGGCTAGAGCTTCTATGAGCAGAAATATATGTAGGGGTTTTTTTGCTTTTTTTTTTGGAGGGCAGTTGGGGGGTTAACTGACTTGCCCAAGGTCACACGGCTAGTTTTGTGTTAAGTGATTTGAACTCAGGTCCTCCTGACTCCAGGGCTGGTGCTCTATTCACTGTGCCACCTAGCCGCCCCAATATATGTAGTTCTTGAGTTTTTGGTGTGGCATGGACCCCTTTAGACATCTGGTGAAATCTATGGCATTACCTCACTGATAAAGGTCTATATGGTGAAAGCTATAGCTTTGGGGTTTTCCTGTAGCAATGTATGGCTGTGAGAACTGGAAAACTGAGTGTTGCTGAATGAATGAATGCTTTCACATTGTGCTGGAGATTTCTGAGAGTCCATTGGACAGAAAGGAGATTAAATCAGTCAACACTTAAAGAAAATAACTCTGACTATTCATCAGAAAGATAAATACTGAAGCTGAAGCTGAAGCTGAAATTCTTTGGACATATAATAGGACTCACTGGAAAAGCCTCTGATCCTGGGAAAGATTGAAGGCAAAAAGAGAAGAGGACAGCAGAGGATGAGATGGATACATAGTATCATGGATGCAATTAACATGAGCTTGTACAGACTTCAGGAGATAGCAGAGGACAAAGGGCTTGGCATGTTATGGTCCATAGGCTCATAAAAAGTCATACGTGACTGAACAATGGAATGAGAAATGCACCCTTTTTCAGATTAATGTTTTTAAATGCACAAAAGAAGCTACATAAGAGTATAAAGGAAACTATGTGAAATAAGTTACCAAAATGTTTTTTAAGAAATGAGTTCATAGGGGGCAGCTAGGGGGCAGCTAGGTGGCACAGTGAATGGAGCAGCAGCCCTGGAGTCAGGAGTCCTATCTTTTCATTATATGTCCTGAGTTCAAATCCAGGAAAGAAAGAAAGAAAGAAAGAAAGAAAGAAAGAAAGAAAGAAAGAAAGAAAGAAAGAAAGAAAGAAAGAAAGAAAGAAAGAAAGAAAGAAAGAAAGAAAGAAAGAAAGAAAGAAAGAAAGAAAGGAAGGAAGGAGTTCATGGACCCAAGGGTTAAAACCTCTTAAGAGAAAGAGAGAAGCAACAGATGCATGGAGGAAATCAGTTCCTCAATATATTTCTGATTACCAGCCTGCCTCCCAAGAGATCTCTATAATGAATCTCCTTCAGTGCGATGGGGCCTCCCTTCTTAGTTTGAGCTGAAATCTCAACTGGCTTCCAGCTAGAGGACTCATTCAGATTTGTGTATTTATTGACCGATTCTAATCTGCATAACTTTTCTAATTTCCATTTGCTATTTGCTTAGATGAATGAATTGACTTAATTTGCTCTTTGTGATTATCTTTTGTGTAGCCAATGTTTGATGGGAAGAGGCTAAGATGTGGAGAGTAAGATAAGGGTTACAGTTCCTTTTAAGAGCAACCAGTGAAGCACCTTTCCTGGTGAACTAGACTCATACCCCTAGACCACTAATATTTGGGGGAGCAGATACAGATAAATCTAACCTACTATGGATAGATGAGACAAAGAGCAAGTGCCCAGTCACAGCCTCAAATTACAATCTCAATCTCCTTTGGAAAGGGGTAGGCCAGAATCCAGACACATCCATCATGCAGTCTAAAGGCCTTATCTATTTACATTTAGATAACCCAAGTGGATATAACTATATTCCATGAGAATAATATAAATCTTACAGATAGGATCATAGGTCTAGTATCTGAAGAAGCAGCAGAGTCAACGTGGCATGTGTCTCTCATTTTACAGATGAGGAAACTGGGCCCCAGGAAGATGATGTGTCTGGTCCCAGGTCAAACAGGTAGGTGAGAGGTGGGATATGAGGTCAGGTTCTTTAACTCCAGGACCAGCGTTCTTTCCATATTAAGGAATTGTTCATATAATACTGGACATCAAAAAGGTGTGCAAATAGCCAATATGAGAATTTAAGTGAAAAGGAAACAAAACAAAATGATATGACTGATTCAAGTAAAAGAGATTGCTTCCAGAGAGAGCCAAGCAAGGTTTCTCTGTTATTCGCCCAACAAAATGTACAGCTGTTCCTTCCACATTGTGACTTTCCCCATTAAATTTTCGTTTTATCGTGGGTCAGCATAAAAAGTTAAATGGGAATTTGGGGGGGGGGGAATTTTGCAGAAGCCCCAGACAACATAGGAAGAAGGTCAGCAGATAATATAGAAAAGGTTTAGAAACTCAGAAATGCAAAAAGTTGTGTGTGTGTGTGTGTGTGTGTGTGTAGCATTGTGCATTATCAACTCAAATTTTACAGTAAGGTAATATAAACACTCCATAAAAGAAAAAGAAAAAAATTCGGACTTCTTCTCTGCTATGAAGGCAGGGCCAAAAAATTTTATGTGAATTTTCCAGATTGGAGGGGAACCAAGTCCTAACCCTCTCAATGTGGAAGGGATAACTTTAAACTCAATCTTTTCAGTAAAGAAGACAGGCTATCAGAATTAGGTAAGAGAATTGAACAGCTAGGCGAAAAAGTAAAAGTTTGGGGAGGGGGTTAATGGGGAAAGTTTTAAAAAAATAAATGTGGGACATGAGCTAAAGAGTTAAGGATAAACCCTATGTTCCTGTGATATGGGGCACCAAGATTCAACAGCAGTCTTTATTTCTGCTTGTCAACAGCAGAACAATGCAGAAAGAGTAGAGGGAGCTCTGTAATGAGGGAAAACCAAGATTAGAGAGACAGCTAAGGGGCTGGTTTAGGAGATGAGGGGTCAATGGCAATCAAGATATCTTATAGCAAGTTGTAAATATTAAGCACCATCTGAATTAGTCTTAATTATTAATAAAGCTGAATTACTCCTTTTACTGTATGCAATTAGGTTAAATTCAACAAACATTCTTTGACAGTCTTTTCTATGCAAGGTACTGTGCTAGGCTCTAAGGACACAGAAATAAAAATGAAACAGTTCCTGCCCTCACGGAGCTTACATTTTACTGGAGGAATAAAGTATGGACAAAGTTTTTGTATACATAAGTAGTTTCACAACACATATACTTGACAGAGGGGAGAAAAGAGGGAGGGAAAAGGGGAGGGAGAAGAGGGGAGAGAGGGAAAGGAGAGAAAGAGAGAGAGAATATGAATTAATTGGAAAGGATTAGTAAATCATTAACAGTTATCATGTGTCTACTATGAGACTGGGGATACTGAGAAAGGCAAAAACACAGTCCCTGCCCTCAGGAAGCTCACAGTGTAATGGGGAAGACAACATGCAAACAACCATGTCAAAAAAAAAGCTATAAATAGGATAAATTGGAAATAGTCAACAAAGGGAAAATGCTGGGATTAAGTATTGGGAAGGTTTCCTGAAGGATCAGAAAAGGGATTGGGAAAAAAAGAGTATTTGAGCTATTCTTTGAGAGAAGCTAGGTTCTATAATGCAGAGGTGAGAAAGGAATGTGTTCCAGATATATCAAACCTCTTGTGTAAAGTTATGGTGGTGAGAGAGAAAATGTGCATAGGAACTGCCAGCAAGCCAATGAGAATGGAATGGAGAGTTGTGAAGAGAAGGAATATAAAACAAGCCAGGAAAAGTAGAAGGCAGCCAGATTGTGTAGTGCATTGAACAGCAGGTCAAAATTTTTGCATTTTATCTTAGAGGTAATAGGGAGCAATTGAAGACTGAAGTTTTTGAGTTGGGACACAATATGATCAGATCAGCATTTTAGGAATATCAACTTGGCAGTTGTAGAGAAGCAAGAGACAGAAAGCAATTAGGTGGCTCTTATAAGGGAGTCCAGGGAAAAGGTAGTGGTGATTTGAACTAGTCTAGAGGCTGTAAGAGTAGAGGGAAGCTGGCGAATGTAAGAGATTTTATGGAGAGGGAATTGACAAACCTTGGCAATTGATGGGCTATGAGGGTGAGAGAGAGAGGAGTCATATAACTCCAAGGTGATGAAACAAAACAGTCTCTTAAGGAGAAGAAATGATTGTTTACTATGGGTTTTAGTGGAGAAATGGGTATTAGAGAATTTGATGAGAGTAGAGAGGTCAGAAGTTTAGATGATACAGTTTTAAGAGAATTTGAATAGAAGATGTTTAGCCAATAAGATTAGGTCACTCATTAAGAATAGAGGGAGGAAAGAGATGAGGTGATAACTGAAATGGGAAGATGGACTGATGAGATATGATTGATGTCATTAAACCAAAGTGTATGGAAAACCAAAATGTATGCTGGATCTTAACACCTCCTCTTGAAGATCATCAGCTCATTACCTTATAAGCTACCTCTTTCCGTTGTTGGACTGCTTGAACTAGGATAGAGGCTGTAGAAGTGGAGAGAGGTTCTTGAATGTGATAGCAAACCAAAATGTATGCTGGATTTATGAACTGTAGTAAGGCCATTGGCATCCACACAATGCCAAGAGACTGGAAAACCTCAATATGTCAGGTAGCTCCCATGTCAAGGATTTATGGGAGGATGTGGACTTTTATCCAGGATGGGAAGTCATGAAAGAGTTGAAATCTGCAGATCTGCTGAAGGAGTACCAGTTGGAGGGAATATCCACATCCAACTATTTACATTTTTTTTTCTGTTTGTTTTGAGGCAATCAGGGTTAAGTGACTTGCCCAGGGTCACAAAGCTAGTAAGTATCTGATGCTTGCACTGAAGGGGAGAGGGCTGAACATGAGAATGTGGGAATGATGAGACACCAGCCAGGTGGGAAAGCTGTCTAGGCAGTCAATCATGCCCTGTTCCCTTGCTAATCAAGGAAAGATGGCGATCGAATCACCCCCAGCAACAATAAGCCTCTCACAAGGAGAGGAGCCTAGGGATATCCTGACTCAGACCCTACCCATGATTGGACTGGCGCGGTATTGGCCCTCTACAAGTCTCTGCGGTGGGATTTGAACTCAGGTCCTTGACTCCAGGGCTGATGCTCAACCAACTTTGCAACCTAGCTGCCCCTCATATCCATGTATTTGTAAAGTAACTTCAAGGGTAAAATTGTCAGATTCAATCCTATTGAAACAGGAGTCATATTCACAATTCTCTGAGAATTAAGTAAGTAAAAAGCTGCATGCCCCTTCACAAGAAAACATCTGAGAAAATAGGTATCATTTTACCTAGAAAATACAAAGGCAAAAATGTCAGCCAAAGAAGCAGCAGCTTGACTAATCAGTAGGAATTCCAGAGATGGATTTTGGCTCAATAAAAGGGCAGAATTTCCTAATTATTAGAGCTGTCCAATGTTGGAAATGATGCCTTATAAGGGAATGAGATTCCTGTCCCTGGAGATCTTCAAGTGAAAGCTTTATGATCATTGGGGACTGGAAGGATTCGTGCTTCTTCAACTCCAGTATTCTAAGACTGGCTTGCTTCTCAGAGACTCAGTTTCCTCTCTGGACTAGGAAGCAAGAGGCCTAGTTTCTTGCTCCAACTTTGTCACTGTATAGGCACATGATTTTGTGAAAGTCTATTCCCTCTTTGGGCCTCAGTTTCCATCTCTGTAAAATGAAGTTGTTGGATTATGTAACCTCAAAGTTTCTCTCTAGCTCCAGTAAACCTGGAAGGATTTCTAGCATATCATAAAGGACTTTTTGAGTAAAACCCATTGTGATTTTTAGTAGGAAAAAATCTAGTGAAATGAGATTATTTTGAGGATTACATAATACAAGGATATCAGAAGGTGCTCAGTGCTCAATTTCTTCTTTCTGAGATGAATTACTCACTGTTTGGACAGGGAAAGGGAATATTTGTCCCTTTGTGCATATATATACAAGAGCTAATGAAGCTTTTTTTATTGACATACTAATTTATTTTAATTTTATTATTATATCATTACAATATATTGTATTACTGTGTATTGTTAACATATTACTAGCTAGCATTTATATAGGACTTTAAGGTTTACAAAGTGCTTTATAGATATTGTCAGATTTGGCACTCAGAATAACTGTGGGCAGTAGGTGCTATTTTAATCCTCATTTTACAAATGAAGAAACTAGACAGAGGTTAAGTGACTTGCCCAGGGTCACACAGCTAGTAAATGTCTAAGGCCAGATTTGAACTCAGAGTACTCTATACTATTTCAGTTGGTGATCTAATCAGCTCCCAGAGGTCCAATTATCACCAGCCATCTGATGATTTGAGGTCTTCCAGATCTATGGTTGCCTTTTCTCTCATTTATGGGACGCTCACTAGGCTTGGTGTGGTTTCTTTCCCAGGCTCCTCACATAGCCATAAATCTACATTCAATCTGTCCTCTGTTCCCAATACAGACATTGCCACTGGCTACTCTAAAGGATGCTGCTAGGACACTGATGTGAGAATGGGAAGTCTAACATCTTCCAGGTCTTTGCAAGCTAGAAAAGTCTTCCTCTAGATGAAAGAGGGTGGGGAAAGGATATGGGGATAAGGCTAAAACTGAAGTCTCTTCCCTCACTGTCTCCTTCCCAGGTGGCTCCTCCTCAGAGGTTGGAGGGAAGCCTCTCTCTCCTGGTTTGCCATTTGCCAGAGTTCCCTTGATTCCAGCTGACTTTTTATGAAGGACTCAGTGGGTATGACAAAATCCCTCAGCACACAGTAGGCACACAAATTGCTTATTAATTTGTAACCCAGATTGCTATCAACTGGAATGAAATGTGCTCCATAACTACCATTTGAGGGATGATTATCATGCTATGTTTACTATACAATCAAATAAAACTGAGTTCTGCCTAATCATTTGCCTTTTGTTAGTTGGGCTGATAAATGAGTTGTGCAATTCCATATCTTTCTAGTCAAATAAATCTCAGTGAATTTCCTACTGGGCAAGGGGAAATAATATGTCTTTATCTAGCAATGGCGGCTTCAGCAGCAGCAGAAACCCAGACTAAACTGACAATAAAATAACAACATAAATGTTTTTTGGGGCCCGCTCTGATTTCACAGAGTAGGGAAATGGAAATGGACATTCACCCTCCTGTACCTGACCACTGTAGATGTAGGGCAGTTAAACAACAAGCCAGTGTCAGAAGCAAAACTTGAACCTTGATCTTGACACCAAGGCTGGCATGCTGCCAACTGATTACTCGCTAGTTCTAGAATGTGCCAGCTGCTTTGAACTCAGCATTTGTCTCATTTGAGCTTTACAAGAACTTCATAAGGCGGGTGCTATAAGTATCATCCCCATCTTACAGATGAGGAAACTGAGGCTCAAAAGAGATACTGACTTGTGTGAGGCAGATGCTATATTATCATCCCCATTTTACAGATGAGGAAACTGAGATTCAGAAAGAAGGAAGTGATTTGTGCAGTGTCACACACACAGCAAGTGTCAGAGGAAGAATTCAAAACAGGTGAGCCTACCTCTAAGCCCAGCGCTGTATCCACTCTGCCAAAATGATGAATGGTCTGAAGCGAAGGGCTGGCCCAGAAGATAACTTGAGTTACTTTTCAGCTCTAAGATCTATGACTCTCTGATGAAATCTGGTACAACAAGGATTGCCATGACAACGGGACGCCGGGCGACACTGGCAGCTACTCGGTGTTTGCCACCAGCTGCCAAGCTGTGCAGACACAGAACAGAGGCAGTTTTGGGGAGGGAAATAGTATCAGCTGTCTGCTTGATCACAGCAGACTAAAAGGCCCTTTATGCAGAATCTTAAGCTCAAATAGCATCCTGCACACGACTGTTAAGAGAAAGCAACAGAAAACCAGTAAGCAAGCTGGAGCTGGGGGCTAACTTCCTAGAACTGATCCAGATTTGGTTCAGTCTCCAACTCCACCTACAGCACAATGGTAACTGCTGCTCATGATGATGATCCTGAGTCCTGAAATTATTTTATTAATTAAATTATTTTCATTGTGGCAATATGGTGTCAAATAGAATGCTGGCCTCAAAATGAAGACTTGAGTTCAATCCCTTTTTCTATTACATACTAGCTGTATGACCTGGGGCAAGTCACTTAACCTCTATTTGCCTCCGTATCCTCCTCTGTAAAATGGGGGGTAGGGACAGGAATAACTGTGTGACAAGTCACTTAACTGCTATTTGCTTCAGTTTTCTGATCTGTAAAATGGGGATAATTATTGTACCTATTTCCCAGGACTGTTGGGAGAATCAAATGAGATCGTCTTTGTAAAGCACTTAGAGTAGTACCTGGCATGTAGTAGAAACCATATAAATGTTAGCTAGTTAACTAGACTGTATGACCCTAGGCAAGTCACTTAACCTTTCCCTGCTCTAGGCAAATCTCAAAGATTTGAAGTAGAAGGGAAGGTGTTGAATTGGCAGGAGTTCCTCTCAGGGAGCACCCTTCACTAGTGGGATTCTAGACCTTGTCTCTAGTGCCCCAAATATTACCTCAAAGGAGGCAATATTAGTAAGATATTTTAACACAGTGCTTAGTATACAGTAGGTACTTAATGAATGCTGTTTCCTTCCTTTCCCTTCCCCAACCCTTCTCTTTCAGTATTTAGTATCTGGAAGATGCACTCAACTTGGGTCCAGAAGGCTGGGCTGAAGGCCTGGCTTTGCTACTTGTTAGAGGTTACCTTTGGGAAATCAACTTCTCTGAGCTCGTTCATTCATTTATAAAATAGGAACAATAAAAACCTGAAATATCTGCCTGCCAGCATTGTTGGGAGGAGCAAACGAGAAACGAGAGGTGAGATAATGCTGTGCTGATCTGGAGTTCAAGAACCTGGCTCCAGATTCTGCTTCAGCCCTTTACTCTCAGTGTCAGATGAAGTCATTCTCTCCACTTCCCTAAATCTGAGTTTCCACTAAATCTGTGAAATCGGTGGGTTGGATGAGATCTCTTCAGGGGCCTCTTTTAGTCTTAAATACATACAAGGATCATCAAAACTGTTCTATACTGGTAAAGCTCATACAAGTGTGTTGTTGCTCAGTCATTTTCAGTTGTGTCTGACTCTTGGCGACCCCATTTGGAGTTTTAGTAGCAGAGATACTGATGAGGTGTAGGCTCTGGGATCATAAGGTTCATCTTCATTTTACATCATTCATAAAAATGAAGAGGGTGTCCAAAGAGGGTTAGGGTTGCCTGAGACCCCAAAATACCAACATGACAGGTCCTGTGGAAAGAATTCCACTCAAGTCTTCTCAGCCAAAGAAAAGTAAAGTTTATTGAAAGTTCAAGTTCTCCACATGGGGTAGACTCTTATGGAGCCAATCTATGCTAGGTCATTCTATGGTGCTCACACACAGTAAGTCTGTGCTAGGGCATTCTGTGGCGCTCTCACAGACATGGAGGGAAGGTGGGATTCTTATATACAGAGGAATCTAGGGATGGTCTAGAGGAGGAGTTTGGGGAGGGTTCTCAAGAGGAGTCAATGAGGTCAGACTCCAGCAACGAGTTTGGGAAGGGTCTTCAGGAAGAGTTAATGAGGTGAATTGATATTTTGATAGGCTCCAGGGTGGGAAGCAGATGGACAATGGAGGACCAGGCTAGTAACAGAGATTTGGGCCCAGCCACAATGAAATACTTATGGCCTCTACAAATGCCTCATCAAGTGGGAAGATTCAATCAGACTTCAAGGGGTTTCCCAGAGCCTGTACCTCAAAGATTCAAGGAGAGCTCAAGGGGGGGGAGGTTCCCAGAGCTTACACCTCATCATTACTGGAGTGGTTTGCCATTTCCTTCTCCAGCATATTTTACAGATGAGAAAAACTGAGGCAAACAGGGTTAAGTGATTTGCCCAGGGTCATACTGCTAGCAAATGCCTGAGTTCAAATTTGAACTCAGATCCTCCGGACTCCTGGCCTAGCATTCTATCCACTATACCACCTAGCTGTCCTAATACAAGAGTAAACTATTATTATTTCTGACTCCTTATTAGAAAACGGATTATTTCCATCTGTATGGTATGCTGTTTTAACTCCTAGCCAGAATATCTGATTAATCAGAATGCTATATTTCCCAAATATGCTGGTTGAAATCAATCCAATCAATTAATCTATAAACATGCCAGGACTGTGCTAGGGATACAAAAAGAAGGAAAAGTCAGTTCCTCTCCTCAAAAATTTTCTAATCTAATTTATAGCAATGAGAAAGATGGAAAGCAGGAAATACTGACTACAACGGGGGATCTTACCTTCTCCTTCCAGCTCCCAACCACCTCCTAGAGGGTTGTCACCCTTAGTTTCAGCTCAGACCTTCCCACCCCACCAAGAAGATTCTAGCAACAACCCAAAGAAGCTGACTTGAGTTAGAAGGTGGAAGGACAGGCCAAATGTTGACTCTGAATTGCTTGAGGAAAAGAAGATAAGCCCACAGGACCCCACACCTGGGCAGGCCACTCCTTTCTCATAACAATCCTTTTAACAATCCTCTTGGATGGCTTAACCTTAGAGAAAAGACAGTAAACCTCAGTAGAGTGGCAATGACTCACCTAAGGTCACAGTGTAATAGGTGGCAGAGCTGGGATTCCAACCTGGCTGCTCCAACTCCAAATCCAGTATTGCCTCTGGTGATGTTAGGATATCCTAACCTTGGACTGGAGCAAAAGAGTGAAACTTTCTGTTTTTCTTCCATCACTGAGAGGAGCAGTGGCCATTCACAGGGACCTTTGGGTAACATTTCATGAACATGCAGTTATTTAATCATAGCATGTCAGAGGTAGAAGGGATCTTAGAATTAACTAGTTCTGGAAAAAAAAATCAGCCCCAGACAAGTGAAATATTTTGTCAGGAAGATCACATCAAGTTAAATGCCCATCTAGGGCTAGTGCTCAAGTCTCCTGAAAGAATCCAATGTTCTTTCCAAAACCATTGAATGGGATTAATAATAGTATTTATATTGAAGGTAACTAGGTGGTGAAGTAGCGAGAGAACCAGGCCTGGAGTCAGGAAGATGAATCTTCTTGAATTCATATCTAGCCACAGACATTTACTAGTTGTGTGACCCTGGGCAAATCACTTACCTTCATAAGATCTCTTACACATTCCCCTTTTTCTATTTTAACACTGAAATCACCCCGGTACAAGCCCTCATCACCCCATGATGGGAATGTTGCCATAGCCTGCTGGTTGGTTTCCTGCCTCAAGTCTCTTCCCACTCCAGGCCATCTTCTCATCAAATTAATCTTTCTAAAGCTCTGGTCTGACCATGGCACTCCCACCCTTATTCAAAAATTCCCTATCACCTCCAAGATTTAAAAGGAAATCTTCTGTTTGTGGTTCAAATCCCTTCAAAGGTGATGGTGCTTGAGGAAAAGAAGATAAGCCCACAGGACCCCACACCTAGGCAGGCCACTCCTTTCTCAGGACAATCCTTTTAACAATTCTCTTGGATGGCTTAACAACCTTAGAGAAAAACCAGCAAATCAGAGCAGACTGGCAATGACTCACCTAAGGTCACAGTGTAATAGGTAGCAGAGCTGGGATTCCAACCTGGCTGCTCCAACTCCAACTCCAAATCCAGCATTGTCTCCAGTGTACAGAGCACCAGCCCTGGAGTCAGGAGGACCTGAGTTCAAATCCCACCTCAGACACTTGACACTTACTAGCCCTGTGACCTTGGGCAAGTCACTTAACCCCAATTGCTTTGCCTTCCCCTCTGCAAAAAAAAAAAAAAGCCCTTCATAATTCCTATTTTTCCAGTCTTCTTACTACAATTTATACCACCACTACCCCTGCCCCAACACCCCCCCACCCCCTGCCCCTCATACTCAGAAATCCAAAGACATTAGCCTCCTTGTTTCCTTGCAAAGCACCTTACCTCCTGACTCCAGAAAGACATCTCCCCTGCCTGGAATGCTCTCCTTCCTCTTCTCTGCTTCCTGGCTTCCTTCAAGTCCCAGCTAAAATCTTACGCTCTACAAGATGCCTTTCCCAATCCCCCTCAATGCTAGTGCATATTTCTTTTTTTTTTTTTTTGGAGGGCAGTTGGGGTTAAGTGACTTGCCCAAGGTCACACGGCTAGTTTTTTGTGTTAAGTGTCTGAGGCCGGATTTGAACTCAGACTACTCCTGACTCCAGGGCCGGTGCTCTATTCACTGTGCCACCTAGCCGCCCCACTAGTGCATATTTCTGATAGATCCTGTGTAAAGCCAGAGTTGTTTGCATGTTCTTTCCTCCTGTTAGCGAGATCCTAGATATCAGGAACCGTCTTTTGCCTGTTTATCTCCAGTGCTTAATAAGCGCTTGTCGACTAACATCTGGAGAGCACTTTGCAAACCTTAGAGTGCTATATAAATGCCAGTTATTATTGTTACTCATCTTAAGGCCCAGTACTTTGTCTGCTGTACCATACTTTCTCTTCCAGGAATCTTGCCTTGATTCCCCTGGTCAGTAACGATCTTCCTGCTTAGACCTCATATGTCATTTCTTTCTGTAACTAATTCACTAATAACATGCTATTACATATCGCATGATACACTATTGGATATAGCTATATTTTTGGATTTGTGTTATAACCTCTTAAAAGACTAATGATTCTATGAAAGCAGGAATTCTGCTTTGTGTAAAATTACTCTCTCTGTGGACTTAGCATAGTATTCTGCATACAGCTGGTGTTTAATAAGTTCTCTGTTCGTTTTACCTGAATGACCTTGTCAAATCTCATTGCTTCTCTTGGCCTTATTATCCTCATTGTTAAAAGGAAAGAGTTGAGCTAAATTATTTCTTAGGTCTCTCCCAGCTCTGACCTTTGTTTATAAAGACCCTTCAAGCACTAACATTCTGGGATCCTGAAAAGTGCATCCATGAGAATGACTACAAAGGTGACAATTTTTGACAACATAGAAGTGCTGGGCAATGCTTCTGGGCTAGTGGTTCTGCTACTTCCTATGCAGCTACATTGTATGCCACAGATACACAAGGGGCCAACCTCGACCAGGAACCATTGCCAGATTTTGAACAGCTGGGCCCAGTTTGGTCTGGAAGTAATATGAACTGTCTGGCCATTCTCTGGCTAACCTAGGACTGACCCAGGGGCAGCTATAGCTACCAGCTCGGCAAAGCACTTGGAGTCTTACCTACAGACACACACACACACATCTGCTGCTCACAATCCTGAGCACACTGAGCATAGGAGATAAGAAAAATAATCTCCTCTGAGACTTTCTTATTGGCTACAAGCAATAGGAACTGGGACACTCCAATCAGCCACTGGAAATTGTCTTCAGCAGACACATACTTCATGCCATGAGACCATGTTAAAATGGTATCACATTACTTTAGGTCTCTGCACGCTCTGTTTACTAGGCAATTTCCCTTAATGGGCCTTGCTCATGCTACCATCTATAAAGGATGCTAAAATATACAACTTTTTAATGTACCAACTCTAGATAGACAAATTGCTACCAATTTTTATTTTGGCCTGAGTGAGAAGTTCAGGAGACCTTAGATCTAGTCCTACATGGATCACAGATTAGCTCTGGCTTTAAGCAAACGCCTCCATGTTCTCAAAGGATGATGAGTCATAGAATCTCCACAAGGAAGGCATGTCAAGGGGTCACTCAGTTCAACTCAGTGATGAATGAATCAGCTCCTTCCAATTAAATGTATGCTTCAGCAAATCCCACTGATGGAGAGCTCAACAGCATAGTGTGACAAAAAGAATACTGTACTCTTACCAATGGGAAAGACCTTGAAGAAGTAACTTCCCTTCTCTCAGCCTTAGTTTGCTCATTCGGAAAATTGGAAAAATAACTCTCATAAAACCTACCTCAATCCAGCTCAATTCAATAAACATTTTAAAGGGCATAAAGACAAAAATGAAAGTCATTGTCCTCAAGGAGCTTACATTTTACTCCCAGGAAACAATATCTACACAGATAAGCCAATACAGAATACATAAACAAAATAAATGCAAACCATTTTCAACAACTGGCAGGACCAGGGAAGGCTTTATTTAGGAGATAGCACTTAAGCTGAACCCTAAAGGGAATTTTGAGTGGCAGGATGGAGAGGTGAGGAGGTGATGAGGTGTAGGCGCTGGGATCCCCCCTTGAGCTCTCCTTGAATCTTTGAGGTACATACTCTGGGAAACCCCTTGAAGTCTGATTGAATCTTCCCACTTGATGAGGCATTTGCAGAGGCCATAAATATTTCATTGTGGCTGGGCCCAAACCTCTGCTACTAGCCTGGCCCTCCATTGTTCATCTACTTCCCACCCTTGAGCCTATCAAAATATCAATCCACCCTTGCATTGACCTCATTAACTCCTCCTGAAGACCTTCCCCAAACTCATTACTGGAGTCTGACCTCATTGACTCCTCCTGAAGACCCTCCCCAAACTCCTCCTCCAGACCACCCCTAGATTCCTCTGTATATAAGACCCTATTTTCCCTCCATCTGTGTGAGAGCACCATGGAATGGCTTGGCACAGACTTGCTCTGTGAAAGCACCATAGAATGACCTAGAATAGACTGACTCCTTAAAAGTCTACCCCATATGACGAACTTGAACTTTCAATAAACTTTGTTTTTCTTTGGCTGAGAAGACTTGAGTAGAATTCTTTCTGCAGGACCCATCATGTTTGTATTTTGGGGTCTCAGGCAACCCTAACCCTCTTGTGGAAAACCTCTTCAACTGGACCTTTAGTAGAGGACTGTTGTGGTCAGATCTAAGTTTTCAGACTATTAATTTCACAGAGTGGAAGATGGATTGGAGAGAGGTGAGGTTGAATCCAAGGAATACTAATGAAGAGGCTGACAGTCTGGCTGAGAGCCAAAAAGGGCCTGAATTAAGGTGGTTGTGGTATAAGTGGGGAGAGAACAGCTCTAAAAGGCTCTGGCAGCAACCCTGCCACCACTAGGATGGGAAGAATAATTTCTCCTTCAAATGGAAAGGGAGTAAGGCATGATGGATAGAACAGGAGACTTGAATTTCAAAGATCTGGTTTTGACTATCCAAATATGCTCTTTCCTTTGTGACTTTGGACAAGTCACTTAAAAAAAAAACCCTCATATTTACACTTTATTTTTTGCTGTACAAGGTGAAAATTTTACATATCTACCACATTTTTAATGAGCTCTCTAAACATTATACAGATATACACAGTGCATCCACATTTCATTTTACTGTGTATACCTTTTTTTTTTTTAGGCAGTTAGGGTTAAGTGACTTGTCAAGAGTCACACAGCTAATAAATGTCTGATGCCAGATTTGAACTAAGGTCTTCCTGACTCCAGAGCCAGTGTCCTATCCATTGTACCACCTAGCTGCCCCCACCTTTACTACTGAAACAGCTGGCTGTAAGCAATGCAAACAGTACTCACAAGATGTAAAGCATAATTTTAGAAGGTGTGTGTTTTACATTGTAAAGAAAGTTAATGACATACTGTGTTCTTCAATTTCAGATTAGTCCAAATGTTTTAGCAGTAATAAACTTGTGTTTTGTTTTCATGAATTTTTTCAGGAAAGTCTTTACTTAAGTAAATGCCAAATTACATTTTCATAATTGTTTATAAAATGAGCCATTTTCCCATAATAAGTTGATTTTAATTGTATACGAGGGAACTACTGAAAATATTGGCCTTATTAGTGATGTCAAACTGGGAACTGAAGTCTTCTATGACTGATTTTTTAAAAAATTCAAACTGAAAAAAAAGAAAATTAAGCCGATTTGACAAAAATTGTTGAAATCATTCTGAACTTTAATGTTCAAGACGATTCAGGTTGTTTTTTTTTTTACTTGATTCCCTCAGCTGCAGATTTCCTTCTTTATTTTATCTTTTTTTTTGAAGGGGGGAAGGCAGGGCCATTGGGGTTAAGTGACTTGCCCAAGGTCACACAGCTAGTATCTGAGGCTAGATTTGAACTCAGGTCCTCCTGACTCCAGTACTGGTGTTCTATTCACTGTGCCACCTAGCTGCCTCTAGATTTCCTTCTTGATTAGGTTGAATTGTAGACTTATCTTCAGATAAAGTAATCTCCATTTCTTCAAATGTTTCGGTACTTATGTTATCTTGTTCCATTTCACACAAATAAATATCAAGGGATCCTTTGTACTCTTTATAAGTATTCTTATGAAGTGCATAATGAACGCTTGCCAAAAAGACAATTTTATGGAGAACTTGTGCAGGCCAAATGTTCACATGGTGGTCAGAAGCAATATAAGGACACTCTCAACGTTTCTCTTAAGAACTTTGGAATTATGTGACATGGGAGATACTGGCACAGGACCACCCAGCATGAGGTGCCCACATCAGAGAGGGTGCTGTGCTCTGTGAGCGAAGCAGAACTGAAACAGCTCAAAGGAAACAGGATGCACAAATTTGGAGAATTCACCCCAAATGTTCAAAAGTGCTATTTGTGTTCAACCTGTGGTAGAGCATTCCAAGGTCATATTAGTCTGATTAGTCACAGTTCAACACATTGAAACTTGACTGTAACATAGTGATGTCATTTTGCCCCTCTTTGAGAGAATGAAGGACAGTAACCAACCAATGTTTAGGAGTTGGCACTTCCAATTTGTTTTTTCTGGAGCCTTGACTGAAATAACAATCTGTCTATGGAAAATCTGAATACTATGGATATCTTGATAGGTCATATAAGCTAATCCTTCATTTTCTTTGTCATCTGTTAGTTCAAACAGTTGCTGAGCATAATCCTTAATGAACTCATCCGAAGCCTTTTCCATTGCTGTTAAATCAGTGAGTTCATCTCTTATCTTCTTTTGTTGGGGTACTTTTGATTAAATACCACCAAGATCCAATCGAATCCATTGAATAAGGTTCTTAGATCTTTTTTGAATGAGGTTGATTCCATCTCATGCACTGATGATGTCATAAACTCTTCCTTTCTGTACTCCCAATGTTGTTGCAACTTAGTTTAAATCAAGAACTCTACCAGCGCCAATGTGATGAACTCCATAAATTTACAAGTTAAATAAATCAAAGATACACCATAAATGAGGTTTTTGTCACTTGGTGTCAAGCTGGCTCTCAGCTGGCTCTCTATGTGGATTGGCAGCCAGGGGATGGATTCCATGGATTCCAGTTTCCTCTGGAGGGCCTCAATATCTGCAGTGGGGTCCAGTCCCAGGTCTAGGCTCCAGACATTCTCCTTGACAGGCTAAGTTGAGCAACTCATGGTCCTCTTCCATTGGGCTTGGTTCTGCCAGGCTTAAGCTGGAGCCACTCCCCACCCTGCTTTCCAGAGTATGGTACCCAGTTCTCCTGGACTCCCTGGATGACAAGTCACTTCTCTGAATTTCAGCTTCATCTTTGGCAAAATGGAGACAATATTGATTACATACTCAGGGCTGGAAAGGATACAGATGAGCCAGATCAGGTTGAGGGCAACTGACAGACCTCAAGTCCATTGATAAGTTGGAGGATACTTAACCCAAGTATGTGAAAACTTCCCCTAGTAGAATGAGTGGATGAGGACAATTTGTTCCAATAGTCAAAGGCAGTTGATGCAAAGTAGGGGACTATAGAACACTTAAGAGCTTGGTCAGTCATCAAAGACACCAAGGTCATCCATGTACCCTCACCAGTCATCTTGATGTTTGTCCTGCCACTGGACTTCAATGGCTTATGAAGAGAGAGCGAGGCTGACAATTTCCTCTAACTCTGCTTCACTTAAATCTAATTCAGCCACAAGTCAGGACATCACCCATGACATGAGTCACCTTCAAAATGGAAGGATGAAGAACAGCTAGAAAGGACGTCTGAGGTCATCTAGTCTCACCCTGCTCATGATACAGATGGGGAAAGTGGAGGCTGAAGAGATGAATAACATACCCAAAGTCACAAAGGTAGTATTGGAGATTCAAACCCAACTTGTCTGACTCCAATTCAGTAGGACTCAATTCAGATAATGCAGGATGCTATGTAATCATGCAATTTATAAAAATGCAAGTAGTTATGGTAATTGAATTCTCCACAGTGCTCAAAGCACAACCAGGGGAAATGCCAGCAGAACCATCTGATGGGTCTGTCATCTGAGGACCAGGACAACTTGGTTAACAGAGGTTCAGAGCTAGTTGGGCTGTAGGGTGATGATATTTTCAGGTTCGGCAACTCACCAACCCCATTTACCACATGATAGAAGGGCTGTAATTTCAGCTCCTATACTGACTACCTACACTGATGAATTCACTGTATGCTGAAAGTATTAAAATGTTATTATAAGGGGAGGTAGGGCACAATGAATAGAGCATTGACCTTCAAGTCAGGAGTACCTGAGTTTAAATCTGGCCTCAGACACTTGACACTTACTAGCTATGACTTTGGGCAAGTCACTTAACCCCAATTGCCTTGCCTTCCCCCCTCCAAAAAAACAAAACAAAACAAAAAACAAGTAAAATGTTATTATATACCTATGAGAATAAATAGGGCAAAAAAAAAGTGTTAATCAACAAATGAGATGACCAGGTTTCTGGAGAATGTTTTAAAGTTTATGAGAATAAAACTATTTGCAAACTATAGAACACTCTAAGGGTTTTTCTCTTTTATGATGTAAATATGCGCAGAAAACTGGTAGTATAAATACTACTCCTCATAGTATTTAATCTTTTAAGAAAGAGTGCATCTCCCTTTTATGGATGGGAAAACTAATAGAATAGTAGGGGACTTGCTGAGGGTAAGAGGCCTCAAAACGGCAGAGCCAGATCTTCAATTCTGACTCCAAATGCAGTACTGTTTATAGTGATACAACTGCTGCCCCAGCCTAAGGAACAAGAGCTCATCAGTGCTGTGATGTTGAACTTTGCTTCACAGACCTAGTCATCTCTGTCTAAGCATTTAAGCACATGCTTTCATTTTTCAGGCTCGTGGAATTAGAACTGCAGTCAAGGTTTTGAGTGAAATTTCTAGCAGAAAATATTAATTAGAAACATTTGTACATGCAAACAAAGCAAACAAATTCAGAAGCTCAGTATCCCAATATCACAGAATGCTGAATAGTATTATGATAGGGGTTTGAGAACTGACTGCCATTCTAGGATTTCTTGTTCCGAGGGACAAGCATTCCCTTTCATCAGTGGGAGTCATTAAGACTACCATCGTCTTTGACCTGGAAGGCAGAATTGAGGCACATGTGGGAAAAAGACACAAAGTAAATGAGAGCAGCCTAAGAGGAAGGAATGGAGACTACATTAACTGAGGAGTAGTGATAGTGGGGAAGGAAGTATCCTCAGCCCAATATCAGGTTTAACCAACTGAGCTAAAGAGGCTCAACAGTGAATGGAACAATGCAATTGAGGGAGAAAAAGGAGGGAGAAAGGGAGAGAGACAGACACACACACACACACACACACAGAACAGAGAAGGAAAAAGACAGAGAGAGGGAGAGGGAGAGAGAGAAGAGAGAGGGGGGAGGAGGAGAGAAAGAGAAAGAGGGAGAGAGGTAGGGAAGGGCATAATTGCCTCTTCAGGGACTAATGGAAGTTCTCAGAGGTTGAATCTTTCCCCTCCTTTCCTTCCCGGTGCTTCTCCAGTAACAGGTATTGCTAAATATTCTTTTCCCTAAACTTTTCTTAAATCTTTATTTTGCTTCAAATATAAAGAAACCTGGGGTGAGCATGAGGGCTTTCATTGTATACTTACTTAACCCATGCTAAGAAAGGGGCCATAGAAAAAAGTCAAGAATTAGTTGGAAATGCAAATTTTCAATTAGGACAAAGAACAAACTTTTGTGTGAATGTTAAGAATGTTCTTAACTGAAGGCCCTGAGCTCTTGTGATTGAACTGATAACTTTTCTTCTGATAATAAACTCCATAATATAACAGGAGAAAGAAATCAAGGGACCTTGAGGCTATTAAACTTCCCCTAGACTATAGTCAAGCTAGTTGGAGGGGAGAGGGCTTGACTCAAGAAAATTCATTCTAAACTAGGGATGAGCAAACTATAGCCCAACAGCCAAATCCACCTACTACCTGTTTTTGTATAGCTTGGAGAGGTAAGAATTTTTTTTATATCTTTTATCAGACCCTTGCTCTAAGCCGAGACCCACAGAAAATATTCAGCTCTACCTCTTTCTAGAATAAATTAAGGGAGCAAAACCGGCCAACTCTATCCTTTACAGAAATACTTATCAATGTTAGTCATCCAGGGAATACAGAAAACATACCTGATCTAAACATGCAAGGATTCCTTTTTGAAACACTCCCACCTAACAAGATGAAAGATTGTGATAACCATCACACAAAATGAGAGTACTGTTTGAAAAAAAATCATGTTCTAACAGGCAAGAGATTTTAATGTGTTTCAAGTATTTAATACTTTGTTATATAGTTAGCTACAAAGAAAATATAGCAACATGCAGGAAATCAATCCAAACGAAAAGAGGTAAAATGCAGAGAAGATCCAAGTGTGTTAAAAGAGAAAAAAGTACAAATACAAAAATAATTTTTTAAGCCACAAGCTCCCCTCCCTCTCACCCCTCCCCCACCACCAGATTTATCACTTATGGACCAACACAACTCCAAAGACTTACCTAACCACTCAATATTCTAAAAAATGTTAGGGAAGTGAGTGCTGGAAGAAAAGACTAGTATCTCATTCAATACAAACAGCATCCATGTCACTGCTTCCACTATTAACAGAAATTAGAACCCAAGTTTCTAATAACTTTTTTTTTTTAGATTTTTCTTTATGCTTTTTGGAGAGGGGAGGGCAGTTGGGGTTAAGTGACTTGCCTAAGGTCACATGGCTAGTTTTGTGTCAAGTGTCTGAGGCTGGATTTGAACTCAGGTCTTCCTTACTCTAGGGCCAGTGCTCTATTCACTGCACCACCTAGCCGCCCCTAATAACTTTCACACATTAAAGATGTCTCTTCATTTTACAGCAGACCAAGTTGGACCACTTAGGCCACGGCCCTCTTCCTCCCCACACTCAGGCTTTATGTTCTTGCAAATGTTTGAAGGGAGCCCCTCCTAGTGGCAATAACTTGAGACCAGGGCCACCTCAAGGCCTCCATCTTAACCCTGTAAAAAACAGACAAACCCCAAACTCAAAGAAATAAACATTTTTTTAAACCTAAAGACATAGACAATGAGTCTGTGAAGTGCAAGCAAGTTTTATCTTCATAACTTTTATTTTCACATTATTAAGACTGAAAAAAAAAAGGTATGTAAGTATATGTGTAGGACTATGCCCATTCACAAAAAGTCAGATCCTGCATAGAGAGGTAAACATATGTGAGAAACAGGATATGCCAATCAATCGAGCCATGAATATTTACCAAGAGCCCAAAGTGTGTGAGGCACTGGGCTAGGTGCTGGGGAGGTACTGAGAAAGGAGTTTAAACAAACTTCTCAACATAGTAACAACATCTTATGGTTGTATAAAAAGTCCTCTTGGCAAATTGTCAATGGCCATAGAAGTAAGTAGCATTACAAAACTGAATTGCCAGTATAATCATGCACTTTGCCCCATCTGGTATCACGGGCAGGCTGCATCACACCACAGTAACTAGAGCCAGGGAACAAATGATAGACAGTGGGCTCCAGGCAGGGATCAAGGGGTCCTCCATGCTGAGCAGCATTCCAGGGGAGAACTCAGTAGGCAATCTAGAGGCAAGGTATTAGCAAAAGGTGTGTTATACAAAAGTATAAAAACATTTCAAAAATTCTAAAACCTGCTGGGCAGACGTACAGTTTGTGCCCTGGCATCTTGGCTACTTGTGTGATCGTGAGTATTTCCTACAATACAGGAATTTCTGCTGGTATTCTGTATGGATAACCTGCAACCCAGCAAAAAGAACAGAAAAAGAAACCACAACTCTCACCATCTCTTATCTATGCATTTTCATGATCTAACTTAGTGAGATTTATTAAATAGCCAATCACCGCATCTAATAGCTGTGATTGTACCTCGAAGCTTGTATTATGTCCTTAAAATAGAGCTAAGAAGTTAGAATAGCAAAGGGCTCTTAAGGTGCTGTTCTAGCATGTACTAGATAAACCCCTGCATACTGATGGGCACAATGGAATATGAGAGCCTGGATATATACCTTAATAGCAAGATCACAGTGTATCCTACCAGACTGGAAGGGTCATTTCTCAGAAAGTTTTGAACTGTCACTGAGATGTTATTCTATGCGGATCACAGGATCCAGAAATGAAAGAGACCTTGTAACGATTCTAGTTCATGCTACAATCCTCCACCTCCTCTGCTGCTGGAAGAAATTGATGCTCGTGAATACACATGTATAACTTATATTGAATTGCTTGCCTTCTCCAAAGGGGTGGGGAGAGAGGAAGGGTAAGAATTTGGAACTCAAGGTTTTAAAAACGAATGTTAAAAATTGTTTTTACATGTGACTGGGGAAAAAAATAACAAACCAAAAAAAAAAAAAAAGAAGTTGCTGCTTATTGGTATTCAATGATCTGCCCGAGGTCAAATGTGCAGTAAGTAGCAGAGTATGAAGTGAAATTCAAAGGCTTTTGCTGCCATATGCAATGCTCCTACAGCTAGGCTGCCTTGCCCTCCATTAAATCACACTTCCCTCTTTGGCAGGCATGATAGCCCCATATCCAAGCAATGTTAATCATAAGGTTTGCTTTTAATAAAGTCATAAGTTTGCAATGAGTTTTGCTGAATAAAACTAAATTGAAATTTGTGCTTTGAGAGCATCTTTTGTTGGTCTCAACTTGCAGAACTGAACATTCACATTCATTGAGTTCCTGCCAAATGCTGGAATCATCTAATAAGGCTATTTTCTAAGCTCTCAACTTGTTTAGGTTCATGAAGGGTTCAAGAATTGGAGTCAACTCTTTGGTTGAGGGTCATAAAATAACACCCAAGGCTCACCATACATTCTGAATATTTCTGGGCCAGAAATCGTTGCAGTCTATGTTCTGGGGACCAATCAAAATATCAGCTAACATTTTAAGATTAAACGATCTCCAAGGTCCTTCCAGCTCTAAATACTATAATGGCTTTTAGAATAACTCTAAACTGATGAAACGGATTTAAAAAAAATTTAAGCTCGGAGACAGAAAAAGCTCCCTAGGCTTTTGTCCCAATATATTATTGCAATGAAGTCTTAAGTGACTCTCTAAGACTCTATGTCATGGAGTCCAATCTTCATTGGTGGAGGAAGGCCCCACCCTGAGAATTAGCAATCAAAGGTCTTTAATATATTAATTTATTGACCCAAAATCTGTTCAAACTTATGGAATATGGACTTTGAATACATATCTGACAATGAGTTACATTCCAGGACCTTTGAAAACAAAATAAGATAAAACATAACCACTTAGAAAATCCACAAAGGATTCATTCATTTTCAAAGTCAAAGTAGTAATAAAAGTTGACTTTTCAAGAATGCGAATGAAAAATACTGTCTTTCCTTAGAGATGGCAATTTCCAAGGAGATGAGTCTGCTGGGGAAGATTTGTTAACATGAAGTGGCCAACATTTTTCATATGCATATAAGCTAGCTATTCTCCAAATCTGATATATAGTTGAAGCTCTGTATGTTCTAGTTTATCTAGAGCTACAGTATTCAGAAATGCTGCAAAGAGGACTTCGAATTTGTATTTTAAAAGGAAAAACTCAACCCAAGTGGTTTATAGAGGGGAACTGTGAAAAACAAATATAGCATGCCTTAATACTGTCAAGGGAGACGCTGCAAGATATTAGGCTGAAGTCCCAGTAGCCCCAAATTGAGAGTTTACAATCAAGGCTAACTAATACGTGTCACCTTTATTCTAAATAATATACCTCGTTACTATAAAATGATCTGGAAATAGCTAGGAGGACTGCCATAACCTTCACATATTTCATAGAGATAGATAGCTTTCACTGCTCATATGCAAATCTCAGAGTAGAACTAAGTCAGCTTATTTCCTGGGTCCCACAATCATTCGTAGATCCTAAGCTCATGGCCTTCCTCCCCACTCTTGAGCCTTCATGAGGTGCAAAAAGTCATGGCAATGACTATGGTACTTGATCATGACCGAGGGTGAGATATTGAGTCTAGAAGGGAAGGGAAGAGAAGGGGATGAGCATTTCTATAGTGCTTATAATGAGCCAGGCACTCTGCTCAATAACTATTCTGCTGAGGGGTCAGCAGTGTCTTAAGGAAGATCGTAAGAATGCTGACCGATTTTGACAAAGTCCAGAAGTCCAGTATTAGCACCATCAGGCCTCTTTATAGAAAGGAAGAAAGGGGCCTGCACAGCTTTGTTTTAAAAACCTGCAAAATCACAACTGACCAGTAGAGGGCAGCAGAATCAGGTACCGTAGGTTACCACTGAGTATAGGCTCCAGTAGTCAACTGCCACTGGACAACAGAAAGAGGGATCTAAAATGTGTTTTACTTTTTCATTCTTTTTTTTGGAGGGCAGTTGGGGTTAAGTGACTTGCCCAAGGTCACACGGCTAGTTTTTGTGTTGTGTCT
>CM053595.1:276034457-276063314 GCA_028646575.1 Pseudocheirus occidentalis | reverse complement strand
TATATATATATATATATGTATGTATATTTAACATTTGATTATAGAACTTTAAATTCTAGATTCTTTCCCTTCCTCCCTTGTCACCCACCCCCACTGGAGAGACAATCAATTCAATACAGGCTGTCCACGTGTAATTACACAGGACATCTCCACAATGGACATATTGTGAATCGCTGACTATATTTCCCTCCTTTCTGTCCCACCCTCCACTTGTTCTATTCTCTACTTTGTCCCTATCCCTTTACAGAAGTGTGTGCTTCTGTCACTATGAGTTTCAATGTGTATTTCAGTCATTCATTCTAGGCAGGGGTAATGAGAGTGTGTACAAAGGCAGTGGTGGCAGAAATAAAGATGAGGGGGTAGATGCATACACTGGAGACAGAACTGACAGCACTTGGTAGCTGAATGGAAAAGAGAAGAAAGTCAAAGATAAACACCACGGAAACAAGTACTGTTGCTGATTTTTGATCTTTCAGTTATGTCTGACTTTTCATGATCATATTGTCCAAGGGGTTTTCTTTGCAAAGAAATCATCGCACTGGTATGATGTCACTTCCTTCTCCAGTAGATTAAGGCAAACAGGGTGAAGTGACTTGCCCAGGGTCACATTGATAGTAAGTATCTGAGGCCAGACTGGAACTCAGGTCTTTCCACTGAGCCACTTAGCTCCTAGCTGCAAATATTTGGTAACAAATATAGGAGAAAGAAAACAATGGCACCTCAGTCAGAGATAATGAAGTCAGAATGCATGTCTTCTTTCTATGTTCTCACAGAGTTGAGCAATGCTGTGCACACAGCAAATTCTCAAGGATTATTTGATCCATCAAGAAATTCATAGGTCAAGCGATCTCTTTAAAAATAACTACCTGTCCTAAAATATGTTTAGTAGAGTACATCCCATTTTGGACTTCCTATGCCATGTGGGATCACTGGGGAAGGAATGGGTGGTACTTTTGTTCATTCATTTATTTGTGGAGAAGCTGCCAAAAGAATGTAGAGGAAAGAACATCGGGCTGGGTCAGTTCTGCTACTTAAGGGTTATGTCACTTTGGGCAAATCACCTTCACCTCTGTGCATGTCAGTTTCCACACTGGTGAGTGGGGAGGATGGCAGGTGAAAGCCCTTCCTAGACCCTAAGGAATTATCCAGATCACCACTCACTTAAATGGGTCATCCCGTCATCTAAGAATGTAAACGCTTTGAGGACAGGGACTGGTTATGCTTTTGTATTTATAGCATAGTAATTAGCACAGTCCTTGGTGCAGACTAAGTGCTTGATAAATGGTGCTTTCTTTCATTTACTCTTTCATTCACTCATCCTCAATGAACTGATTATTACTTATTCATAATAAGTTAGTCCAGCCATTTAAAAATGGAACATTCTCATTTGCGCATTGCTTCCTGTCAGAGACTGCAGAGCTGGGGCTTGGGGGATGGGAGGAGGGCAGGGCAGTGTTGGCATTCTCTAGGGGTATGATAATCACCTTCCCTGTCTTCATCACTTATATTTTTAACCAACTTTGTAGCTTTAAAAGTGCCTGCACATACATGATTTTATTTGATCCTTACAAAATCCTCATGAGAAGAGGAGGTAGGGGTGAGGGCAGGAGGGAACAAGCATTTATTAAGCACCTACTGTATGCCAAGCAGTGTACTAGGACTTTACAAACATTATCTCATTCGATGCTCACCACAACATGGTAAGGTAAATGCTAAAGGCAGGTAGTATGGGCGCAGCATGGCATGACAGAATGAGTACCCATTTAGAGTCAGTGGACCTTGGTTTGAATCTCAGCTCTGCTAATGACACCATGTGTGACCTTGGGAAACCAATCAGTCAATCAAAAAGTATTTATTAAGCACCCACTATGTGCCCAGTATACAAATGAAAGGCAAAAATAGTGCTTGCCCTCAAGGAGCTTACACTCTAAAGAATAGACAACATGTATATAAATGGATATGTATAAGCTACATTCAGAGGGGCTGGATGGGAGGGCATTAGAAACTGGGGAACCAGTGGCATTTGAGATAAATCTTGTAGGATGCCAGGGGAGCTAGGAGCAGAGGTAGAGGGGCAGGCATAGGGGATGGTCAGGGGAGAGGCAGAGAAACAGAAGACGAAGCACTATGCTGGAGAATAGCCAGCAGGCTGGTGTGGCTGGACCACAGGGTAATGAGTAAGAGTAGAGAAGTGAAAAGGGACCAGGCTGGGGTGAACTTTAAATGGAAAATAAAGGAGCTTCCGTCTGATCCTGGAAGCCAGAGTAAGAGGTCTTGGGATTTGGTCACTTAGCTTCTCTCAGCATTAGCTTCCTCAGCTAGAAAATAAAAGGGCTGTGGAAAAGATAGCCTTGGAGGTTCTTTCCAGCTCAAAGTCTATGCTACTCTTCCTATTGCTCTAGAAATGGAAAATGAACCTCAGAAACATTAACCAATTCCCCCAGTCCACACAGCTTTGGCTACTTGGAAAGAGGAGGGGAAAGGGTAAAGGTCAAACCAGGACCTCTTGGTCTCAGCATCAAATTACACAGAAGATGTCCATAGAGCTCTCTGGTGTGTGCCAATCATGCTCCACATCTCCTCACTTCATACCCCTGGTTTCAATCCCATTTCTCCTCTGCCTCGAGGCTCCAAAATGGTGGGCTGATGGTTCAAAATAACAACTCTAAGAGAGGCCTGTCTTATAAACAGATATGGCATCTGGCTTTGCTGAACCTTGGTTTTTCTATTAAAAAGGGATACCATCCTTAGGATATCCTAAATTCGGCCTCACTGATAAACCAGAAGAATGCCCCCTCTTCTTTCCTTCCAGAGAGATGGAACTATAGGGGTTAGAACTTTGCATGATAGAAGAGAGTATGGTATACTGAGGACTAGTTTCAAGGTCAGAAAGTCCTGAGTTCCAGCCCCACCTCTGACGCATATTGGCTGTTTGACCCTAGGTGAGTAATTTAACCTCTCAGTGCTCCAGGCAAACTCAACAACAACAGCTAATATTTACATCAGTAAGATCTAAGAACTAAATTGAATTGTGTATTGTAGAGGGAATTTCCTCACTGAGAACTTTTTTCACCAATGAAAGGGGAAATCCAGTGCGGAAAAAGAATAACAATTGATGTTTACATGGCACTTTCAGATTTTGGAAAGGCTCTAAACAGATTATGCTGTATAAGCATCACAATAATTCCATCACCTAGGGAATGATAGATATATTTAGTTTTACAGATGAAGAAACTGGGGCTCAGTCAGTTTAAGGTGATCAAACCTGTAAAATTCGTGAGAGAATAAATTTGAACCCAAGTTTTCCTGATTCCTAATCCAGCACCCTTAGCCAGGAAGCAACACGGACTTTGCAAAAGCTCCCACTGGAGCCGAACATTGAGAATGCAACTACCTCGGCAAACCTGCTACGTAGGACCACGAGTCACTTTTGGGACTGTATGCCTCCACAGAAGAAAGAGCCCCATTTTCATTTCTTCCACCGACAGCTACCAGCATGTCTGAAATGGAGGCCAGGTAGAAATCCACTCGGCGCTGGTTCATGGAAGCCACCTGTAAAAAAGCAACAGTAACTCACTTAACCATCAGGATCCAGAAAGAGATTCATCCCCTCCCCTAGGCATATCCTGTAGTAGCAAGGAGGAGAAGTAGTAGTTTTGGCATTTATGTAGCAAATTAAGATTTGCAAACTTTACAACCATAAGCATTAAAGATATTATCATTAGATATAGAATAAATAATATTATTAATACAATATAAATATATTAAATGTTATATAATTATAGATTATATCAATATAATATTAATAATATATTATTAAAGGTATTATTATTGTTGTTGTTCTGTTTTTATTTTTTGGGGGGAGGCAACTGGGTTAAGTGATTTACCCAGAGTCACATAGCCTGTGTCTGAGGCTGGATTTGAACTCAGGTCCTCCTGACTCCAGGACCAGTGCTCTATCTACTGTGTCACCTAGCTGTCCTTCTCCTTTGTCAGGTATGGTGAGGGAGAAGCAAAGATGACTTGTAACAAGTGTGTTCTTATAAAATAACATGGCAGGGTACAAAGGTTAGATTTAGAGTCATAAGATCTGGGTGTGAATCTCACTTCCTCTGCTTGACTACCCCTGTGACCCTAGGCAAGTCACTCCAACTCTGAGTTGCAGTTTCATCATCTGCAAAATCTGCCTTCTGTCCCCTCCCCCAACCCCACAATGTGTCCTGAGGAAAGCACTTTGTAAACCCTACTGTGGGATTGGAAAGAGAGGCATTATTACCGTCTCTCAGGCCCATTTCAAGTACATACATTCTTTAACAAAAGCCAGTTTCCCCAGGAGCACATGGCCAGGAAGGAGAAGAAGCAGGATTCAAGCCGAGGTCTTAAGAGGCTGAGCCCGCTGCTTTTGCTAGTAGTGGGTCAAAAATGAGGTCCGTGATATTACTGGCTGTCTTTTGGGGGCAATTCCCAGAAATGAGGCCCTAGAATATTTGAAGATATGAAGGCATCACTGGACCAAGAGTCTAGACTCCCAAGGGGACAACTTCCAGCTAGTAGTTTAAATTCGGGGGTTTAGTGGGGTTAGTTTATGTCAGTCAAATGACTTTATCCATCTGCCTCAGGAACAGAACAACACCCAGAAGGGTAATCTCCCCAGAGAAAAAGAACCAGGGCATCTATGCACACATGTACATGCACACATGCACGCACACACACGTGCACACACACACACACACACACATGCACGCACGCTTACACACACACCACCTAAGAAGGGGAACTGCAGGCAGTAAAGAATGTCAGTCAACAAGCATTTACTAACTGCTTACTACGTGCTGGTACTATGCTAAATTTGGGGTTTATAAAGAAAGGCAAAAACTCAGTTTCCGCCCTGCAGATGCTCACATTTTAGCGGGGGTAATAACAGCCGAATACCACCGGCATCACAAATGAAAGGCCATGATAGCAGCAGTTAACAACAGTGCCTACCACGTGCCAGGCTCTATGCGCAGCAAGTATCTGCCAATACCATCTCATCTGATCTTTACAACAATCCTGAGAAGTAGGCGCTGTTGGTTATTCGTTATCACCATTCAGTCATTTCAGTCGTATTCCGACTCTCCATGACCCCATTTGGGGTTTTCTTGGCAAAGATACTGGAGGGGTTTGCTGTCTTCTTCGGTCCATATTACAGATGAGGAAACTGAGGCAAACAGGGTGAAGTGACTTGCCCAGGGTCACACAGCTAGTAAATGTCTGACAACAGACTTGAACTCAGGAAAACAAGTCTCTCTAATTCCAGGCCCAGTGCTCTATCCACTGCACCACCCAGTTACCCTTAGGTGCTGTTATTGCCCCCTTTTGTAGATGAGGAATCTGAGGCAAGCAGAAGTTAAGTGACTTGTCCAGGGTCACACAGCAAGTAAGTGTCTAAAGAAGGTTTTGAGCTCAGGTCTTCCTAGTTTCCCCATAGGGTGACCTTAAAGGAAAGTGGGGGAGTCTGGGAAAGGCAACTTGAAAAAAGCGAGATTTGTGCTAGGAAGTGAAGAGTTCAAGGTTAAGAAGGAAGGTATGGGGGATGGTCAGGGGAAAATGGAAGATGGAGTCATAGGTGAGGAGCAACAAATAAGACTGGAGAAACCAGAGGGAAAAGAGGAGGATTTGGCTCCATTAGCAATTGAGCACACTCTGGTTTTTTACCCAAGAGGAGGACAAGGCATAAAACATAACATAAAGACCAAAGGTAGAGATGGGCAGCTAGGTAGCACAGTAGTTAGAGTGCCAGGCCTGGAGTCAGGAAGACCTGAGTTCAGATCTGGGCAAGTCACTTTATCCTGTTTGCCTCAGTTTCCTCATCTGTAAAATGAGCTGGAGAAGAAAAGGGCAAACCACTCCATGATCTGCAAAAGGAGCCACCAAAAGTGGGACATGACTGAAAATGTCTTAACCACAAAAACAAAAAAGGTAGCGATGAAAAGAATCTTTAACAAAAAAGAAAGACAAATCTGGCTTTAATCTCACCTTTATCCACTGGTTCCAGCGGGGATCATACCTATAAAGAAGATTCGAAGCGGCATCTCCTCCATTGTCCCTGGAGAAGCTGCCTCCAGCTATGAAAATGAACCCTCCCAGGACAGCCACACAGTGATGGCTCCTCCTGGCTGGGAGGGGGGTCTCCATGACCCACTGCTCATTTTTGGCATCCAGAAAGCAGGTATCATCGCTGAGCTCCAGGCAGCGTTCTGACACCTCCCCGCCAACAAAGAGGAGGCGCTCCTCGTTAGTGCGCAGCGAGGTACGTTTGGTCTGTAACACGGGCTGGGCAGCGACATTGTTGTGGTAGGTCACAGCTTCCTCAATGAAACCCTCGCAGTTCGCCTCCTTGGGCAACAGCGAGCAGACAGCAGGCTTGACCCGATGCAGGAGGTCACTCTTGGGAATCAGCGGGAAATGGATATTTTCTAGCACCTGGAAGGCATCTGCCTCCCTCTCTGGATACTGGGTCAGCCACTGGAGGGCCGCCTGCAGCAAGTCATGCTCACACTCTCGCTGCACCAGGCTGCTTCCCAGGTACTGGCAAAGCTTCTGGAGAGAGACATTCTGCAGAAAGTCTGGGGTGAAGGACAGCGTCCCAAAGTTCCGTAGGATAAAGGAGTCTATATAAGAGTCCAGGCGTTTCAGACTGTAGATGGACGCTAGTTCCTGCAGGTACAGGTAATTCTCCTCGCTCACCTCATTTTCCAAGTACTCACAGCAGAAATCAACCACCTTCCAGATCTGCAGGAGGTGAGCCGTCTCTAAGATGTAGTCAATGTTACCACCGTCTAATGAAAGCTCGCTGCCGTAGAGGAAGTCAATGACAGCTCGGAGGCCAATGTACGAGGCTCCGACCAGTTCCACCTCCTTCTGGTAGGCCTCCCGCATACCAATGGTAAACATAGAGTTGAAATAGTCACTGCACACAGCCAGGAGATTCCGGTGGGCCGGGACTCTCTGTTCGTCAGCAACCAAGACGATGTCGCAGAAGAGGCCTCGGTGTCTCTGCTCATTCAGCCTCTGGAGCACCATGTTGGGATGGTCAGCCCATCTATACACCTGAAACAAACAGACACATCAGAGCTCTACTTCCCAGAAGAGGGAGAAGAAAAACATTCCTCTGGGAAAGTAAGATTGAAAATCCTAACAACCCTGTGGCCCTTGAAGCTCACCGAGAGAGAGGACCACATTTTCTTTTTTTTTTAAGTGACTTGTGCAAGGTCACACGGCTAATAAGTGTTAAGTGTCTGAGGCCAGATTTGAACTCAGGTCCTCCAGACTTCAGGGGCGGTGCTCTACTCTCTGCGCCACCTAGCCACCCCTAGTTTTCAGTTATGTCCAATTCTTTGTGACCCCATTTGGGATTCTCTTGGCAAAGATACTGGAATGGTTTGTTTGCCATTTCCTTCTCTAGTTCATTTCACAGATGAGAAAACTCAGGTAAATAGGGTGAAGTGACTTGTCCAGGGTCACACAGCTAATAAGTGTCTGAGGCCAGATTTGAACTCAGGAAAACGAGTCTTCTTGAGTCCAGGTCCAGCGCTCTATCTACTGCATCATGGGCCTGCCCTCTAAGGGAATTCTCTAGTACAAACTTGGATTCTCTTCTACATACTTTAACTCAGGGGTTCTCAAATTTTTTGGTCTTAGGACATTTTACGTTAAAAAAAATTACTGAATTTTTGTTTATGTGGATTACATTTATCTATTTTTACTGTATTATGAAATAAAAAGCCTTCATGTTTCAATGAAAATAGTTTCCACCTCTTAGACCCACAAAAGGGTCTCAAGAACCCCAGGTGGCCCAGGGCCATACTCTGAGAACCAGTGTTTTATTTTATCTTTGCTTAAAAAAAAGTGAAATGAATTTGAAAGGCCATTCCCCATCCTCAGCATCAGAAGAGTTGTCTTCGTCCTTCTTGGTGAGACCTTTTCTGCCCTTCCCCCTCCCCTCAGCTCTTAGTCATCACTTCCTCCTGAAGCACTCTGCTCACCCCACCCCTCAGTAGAATATGAGCTACTTAAGGGGAGAGACTGTTCAGTTTTCAATTTTTATTCCTAGAGTCAAGTATTCAGCAAGCAACCTTGCTTGCTGAACTACTGAACTGAATGTGTCCTGACCCTACCACTTACTAACTGTGTGATCTTGGAAGCATAACATGGCAAAGCTCTGAGCCTCAGTCTTCCCACCTGTAAAATGGGGATAAACATATTTGTCCCTCCTATCTCGCAGGGTCACTGTGAAGATCAAGCTGACCGAGATAAACATGAGCAGACAGGTCAGAGGCTTTGTAACTGGCAAGTGCTCTGCCAGGGAAAGCCATTAGTATCATAGGCCAGTGTTCTGAGGAACAGACACTGGTAACATCTTAACAATAACAATAAGAAGCCACATTTCGACGGGGCATTTCGATTTATAAAGCCCTTCCCCCATAAAAACCCTGCAAGGCAAATAGTACAAGTAATATATCCATTTTCCAGATGAAGAGACTAAGGCTTAGAAAAGGGAAGTTAACTAGCCCACATCCACCACAGCTAGCACGTGTCAGAGCCTGTGAATTCAGGCCTCATGATGCCCGGTCCATGCCTTTCTCCCTGCTACAACAGGAGACTCTGAAACCATAACCTGCTAAGTGATCAACAAAAATGGACATTTCTGTGCCTTCTTAAGGTTTATAAAACCTCACTCTTATAACACCCTAAGGTGAGTTGAACAGCACAGGTATTTTTAGCCCTTTTCCAGATGAGAAAACTGAGGTTCTTAGTGGTTCAGTGACTTGCCCACAGTCAGGATTCAAACTCAGGACACTTCATTTCTAGTGCCATGTTCTTTTCTACTAGACCTCGCAAGTCTTATCAGCTGAGGCTTCTAGTTAGCATGGAAGACAGAGTGTCAGAGTTGGAGGTGGAAGATTTGAGTTCAGATTCCATCTCTGACACTAGGTGGTATGACCTTGGACAAATCACTTAACCACCATCAACCTCAAGTTTCCTTATCTGGGAAATAGGGATAATAATAGCAACTCCCTCCCAGGGTTGTTGTGAAGACCAAATGAGATCATCTTTATGCACTGGCCCTGGAGTCAGGAGGACCTGAGTTCAAATCTGGTCTCAGACATTTAACACTTACTAGTTGTGTGACCTTGGGCAAGTCACTTAAGCCCAATTTCCCTGCCTCCCCCCCTCTAAAAAGCAAAAAAAAAAAAGCTTAGAACAATGCCTGACATATAGCAGGGACTATCCAGATGTTAGCTGTTACTTATATGGCCCTTATTTTAGAAGGCTGCTGGGAGGACAGAATGAATTATGATTTGTAGGTTTAAAGTGCTCTATAAATACTGGCTATTACTATAATTATGATCAAAAGATCACAGATGAAGAAATAAAAGGAAATTTAGTAGGCACTGGGTTTAAGCTCCTCATTTTACAGATGAAAAAATTAAGTCTCAGAGAGGTTAAGTGACATGCCTAGGGTCACAGAGCTAAGGACTAGAATGTAGGGTACTTTAAGGTTTGCAGAGTGCTTTACACAGATGACCTCATTTGACTCAGCTGGAAAGTGGTGTAGGATTTTTTGAGGGGGAAGGAAATTAGAGTTAAATGACTTGCCCAGGGTCACACAGCTAGTAAGTGTCTCAGGCCAGATCTGAACTCATATCCTTCTGACTTCAGGGCTGGTACTTTATCCACTGAGCCATATAGTTGTTCCTTGGGGTGGGATTTGAACCCAGGCCTACCAGACTCCAATGCCATGCCCTATGTCCATCTCTGTGATACTGTATAATAAGCTCAGTGATTTGATTTTTTTCAAGGGCAAAGAAAGGCTGGGGTTTTATGTGCCAGTTTCCTTGCCACAAAAAGCTGCTTACCCTCAGCTTATCACCTTTGCTTGTGATGGAAATAAATCAACAAAAATGGGGTGAGGGGGAGTGTGGTCCTGCCAGGTTCCCAACATGTCCAGGGAACAAAATCCAAAGCCACTCTCTGAGCCTTCAGCCCCTTTGACAGGAGACACTGAAAAGGGAGAGCTGATCTCTGACAGATCCAAATCTGTCCACACTGTCCACAGCAGCTGCTGCCCCCTTGTGGCTGTTAATGATACAACTCCTCTTACTGTTTTAAAGCACTTTATTAAAAAGTTGATTTCATTTAACCTTCCCTTCCCTGACTGTTTCTGTGACTCAGGGTTTGTTTATCTAAATGTGCAATTCTTGACATCTGAAAGCAAAATCCAACAGTACAGTTTCAGACAAAGGCCTGGGAGGATTATTAGGGGGCTCTAGATGGCTCTGCTGCCACAGGCTGGCTATGAGTCATTGGTGATGGGAGATAAACAAGCCGACTGAGGCTGTAGCCAGGAGGTTAACCTGACGCTGAGGGCCTGAACACACAAGGAGGAGAAAAGTAAACTTCTAATTTGTTCCACGGTAGTGAGGCATGTCTGGCGTAGTGCTGTGGGATTTCAGAGACTGGATGAGGAATGCCATAGAAAACAGGGGAATGACCTGGAAAGCGGCTAAGCGGTAACTCTTGAGTCTTTCTATTCCCAGGATTGTCATTTTAGGGATGGAAAGGATGTGAGGCCATTTAGGAAACTTAAAAAGGGGAAGTGATTTACCCAAAGCCCATCATGGAAGAACCCATTGCTAAGTCCTCTGAGGGCAACAAAGACTTAAGGTCCCTGCCCTTTAGAAGCAGTAGAAACTAGAAACAATTTATAAGTTCCTGGTGGCTATTCTGACTATAATAAATAGAAATGGCCTGATTTTGAAAACAGTCACAATGAAAACTTTCACAGAATCAGTCTTTCAATAGCTGTCTAGTCTAACCCATTAGAAAAAAGAATTCCCACTATATTGAATCTGTTGAGTGGGTCTCCAGTCTTTGCTGGAAGTTCTTCAGGGAGGGGGGGAGTCACCACCTCATGGGACAGACATTCTATTTCTGACCAGCTCTCACTGGCCTTGGGAAGCTTTGCCTTCCATGGAGCTAAAACATCTCTTCTCAGCTTTCATCCACTGCTCCACCTTCTGCCCTGTGTTGCCAAGCAGAATGAGTTGAATTCTCCTTTCAGAGGATACTTTTCTGACTAATAAGGTATTAGCTCCTCTAATGTGAATGCAAATATGGAAGGAGATTTAAGATGGAAATTGCATAGCATGAAAAGTATGCTGAATGACCACACATGCCTAACCTATATCAAACTGCTTGCCTTCTCAATGAGGGTGGTGAAGAGGGAGGGAGAGAATTTGGAACTCCACATTTTAAAGGACAAATGTAAAAAATTGATTTTACATGTAATTGGAGAAAAAAAAATATAATTGGCTCAAAAAAAAGAAAGGGAGGAAATAGAGAAGGACAGAAAGGAAAGAAAAAGACAGAAAAGGGAGGAAGGAAGGAAGAAATAAAGGAAGGAAGGAAGGAAGGAAGAAAGAAAGAAAAAAAGAAAGAAAGAAAGAAAGAATGCTAAGCTTGAAGTCAGATGACTTGAGTTCAAATTTGGTTCTGATCCTTACTACCAGTATGACTTTGGGCAAGTCACTTTGCCTACCTAGGCCTAACCTTCCTCATTTGGACTAGATCAGGGGTTCAGCACACTATATTTTTGTATGCCAATAGAATTTTACTCAAAAATGAAAAAACAAACATTCTTAGTCCTTGGGCTGCACAAAAGCAGCTGGCAAGCCAGATTTGGCCCAGGGTAATCGCATGGCTGACCCATGCACTAGATGGCTCCTGAAACCTTTATGAAATTTTATAATCCCATGAAGAGGAATGCCTAGGGATAGCCCTTCTAGAAAGGCAGGCTGGGTGTTAGGATTATATCCCAGGTTCTTAGAGGTGCTTCTCAAAGCTTCTCAAACCTATCCAAGCTGACCCAGCTACTGTTTGGTAAAGAGAGGTTTCTGGGAGACCTTGCCAAATCTCAGTCTTCAAATCAGGAACCAAAAGTAGTCTTTCCATTGATTCCACATTCATGTTGAGTGGAGCCAGTGTTGGGCCAGGGATGTTCCCAGAATTAAAGGAGGAGAATTGTAGACCTAACTCTCAATAGTAATATCAGATGGTTTCCTGGGGCTCTGTTCCTTTTTATCTACTTTAGTGACAGGAAAGAGAGAATTCTCCTGCTTCCTCAGGATTCCTTGAATTCCAGTATACCTAGGATCTGGCTTCAGATACTTACTAGCATGTGACCCTGGACAAATCACTTAACTAATCCTATTTGTGTCAGTTTCCTCATCTGTAAAATGGGAATAATAATAGCAATGGTAACAATGTATTACTACGTAATGTGTCATATAGTAATAATAAGAGTAATACTATCTTGCTACATAATATATATGTTGTATAACAACAGCAACAGCAATAGGGACATAGCGCCTACCTCACAGTGTTGCAAAGACAAGATGAGATAATAATTGCAAAGCACTTAAAGGGCTTGGCACACAGTAAGTGGTATCTAAATATTAATGATTGTTATTATTATTAGAATGATGCTATAAAGTCCTACTTTAAGGCAAAGCAATTTACTCTGAAACCTGGTAGATTTCCACAAACCTTGTAGATTTCCACAAACCCTGGGCATGTTATGCTACTATGTAACTAAGTGTTACAAATATTCATTATTTAGCAAGCGCTTGCTGTGTGTAGAACATGCTGTGGAGTCCCGGGGGTCGTACAAAGTTGAGAGAAAATGTGGTTTCTTCTCTCCTGGAAATTACAGTTTAGCGGGGAGATAGGATGCAACAAAATGGTGAAGAAAGTATCTGTTCAATTGCTTTGGAGGCCTGGAATCAGGAAGATTCATCTAACCAAGTTCAAATCTGGCCTCAGACACTTGCTAGGCTGTGTGACCCTGGGTAAGTCATTTAACCCTGTTTGCCTCAGTTTTATCATCTATAAAAAAGGCTAGAGATGGCAGAGATGGCAGCACTGCCCTGGAATCAGGAAGACCTGAGTTCACATCTGACCTCAGACAGAGTAGTTGTGCCCAAGTAGACCTTGGACAAGTCACTTACAAAGAAAGAAAAATAGCAAACCATTCCAGTATCTTTGCCAAGAAAAACCCAAATGGGGTCATGAAGAGTTGGACATGACTGAAATGATTCATCAACACTAAAATGACCACTTAGTTAAATTAGTACTACAGTCAACTAGTCAAACTAGCTCCTAAGTATGGGCCCAAATTAAAATGTAATTGGGAAAATGTTTAACAAAATGTTAAAATATTTAACACTTAAAATATTTAAAAAATACGAATAGATAATGTTAAGTTGTGGTTTTCTAAGTCAAGATGAAAATCTGTTTCTCATCTGAGTTTGACATCACTAAATTAGATAATAGGTATAAATCATACCCAATGTTGAAAACATCAGTGTGGGAAAGTAACATGTCAGCACCAGGGCCTGGTGGAATGGAATGCCAGGTTTGAAGCCAGGAAGCTCAGAGTTCAAATCCTGCCTCTGACACTAACTAGCTGTGGGACCCTGTGGCAAGTCACTTAAGGTCTATGTGGAAGCTTCTTCTCTGGAAGCTCACCAGGATTATAAAATAACAGATTTGGAGCTGGAAGGGAGTTCTTCTAGTTCAGGGGTCCCTGACCTTTTTTTGAGGGCTGTGGACCTCTTCTGGAAATCTGGTGAAGTCTATGGATCTCTTCCAAGAATGCTTATAAATGTGTAAAACACATAACACTAATTATATTGAAATAAAGCTATTAAAATATTAAAAAAAAAACAAGTTAATGGATTCCTAACCTACAGGTTAGAACCCCCTGACTGAATCTAACCGCTTTATTTTGCAGCTGAGATACCGAGGCCCAAAGAGCTTAAGTGACCTGCCCTGGGGGTCAGGGCTAAGAAGTGTCAATGTGGGATTTCCTCCCTCCAAGTGCCACACTATCCACTTCACTCTGCCAAGTGATAGGTCTCTATCTGCGTGGTAGAGGGAATAATTCCCACACTGAGAGTTCCCTGGAGCTGACCAAATCACAGAACATTTCCTGTATTTGTGTAACCTATGAACAGATATCCCTCCTTAAAGAAAAATTATTCATAGAGTTTTGAAATGAAAATATTACAGGTTAAATGAGCCAAAGCGTCATTAAGTGACTAACCAGTCTTTTCCAATCTTCTTCAATTTGTTTTAAAAAGCCATTTAAAATTGCTACTGAATGAGTCTTACCAAGTGGTATATTTTACAAAATCTGGTTTTGAAGAGAGCTTGGAGAGAATCCAGTCAAACTCCATCTTTTTATGGATGAAGAAATAATCTCAGAGATATCAAATAATTTGCCTTAAGCGGTCCAAAATCAACAATTTTGTAAAAATCTTTTGGTGAGATGCGGGCCTGAAGACCCTGCTACTGAGGAGACTGGAGCTGGTAGCTGACTTGAACTTGGGAAGTCTGAGCTATATAGTAGGGTTAAGACACATGTTTTCTAGCTGTGTGACCCTGGGAAGGTCACTTAACCTCTCTGGGCTTCAGTTTCTCAACTGTAAAATAAAAGGGTTGAACACAATCAGGGGAGTCCTAACCTGGCTAGGAATCTGTGGACTTGGTTTTTTTTTTCTCTGTTCACACAAGGTTTGGCATCAATAAAGTGAGCCCCTGGGAATGGGGTGGGAATGGGGGGCCAGAAGGCTGGTTGCCCAAGGAGGGATAAACCAGTCTAAGTCAGAAATGCAGCATCTCAAATGTTTTTCTGCTGACCAGCAGTGAGGTAGGGTCCATGAGTAGCTACCACACTTCTAGTATCTGTTAGGGAAATCTAGCCTCCAAAAAAAAAAGTTTCTCCTGTTTCTTCAAATAAGTGCACGTTCTCTTTTGCTTTATACACAATCTCTTTTACTTTGTCCTTTAGAGAAGTCATCAGTGGCCAGTTGGGGCAGCCAGGGGGTAGAGTGGATAGTGTACTGGGCCTGGAGTCAGGAATAACTGAGTGTAAATCCAGTTTCAGACATCTGCTATCTGCGTGACCCTAGACAAGTCACTGGACCCTGTTTGCCTCAGTTTTCTCATTTGTAAAATGAGCTGGAGAAGGAAATGGCAAACCACTCCAGTATCTTTGCCAAGAAAACCCCAAATGGGGTCACTAAGAGTCAGATACAATAGAAATGACAGAACAACAACAAAAATCAGTAGTCAATGTTTCTCTTCCTTATCAATCAGGAAAAGCAAACAACAATTCTTCGAATAAAACTACTCACTGATTATGGTGAAAAATGGGAGCACTTCTAAAAATGAAAATCTGAATTCATTTCTCCTTGCGTCAGGAAGCAAAGACTGGGCCAACATTGCACATAAATGTTTGGGATTTGGCGGGGGAAGGAGGGTAAGTGATCTGCTCAGGGTCACATAGTTAGTTAAGTGTCTAAGGCCAGATTTGATCTCAGCTCCTCCTGACTCCAGGGCCAGTGTTCCATCCACAGCAACACTGAGCTACCCCCATCACTGCACAAAATGTAAAACTCTTCTAGATAGATTGGTTAGTTTTCTTAACTGTTTTTTCACCCCCTTTAAATTTTTTTCTTATAAAGGCTCACTTTCTAGGAGAAAGGGAGGGACATGCTAGGGAACATAAGCAATGGCAAAATAAAATATATTAATAAAATGTTTTAAAGAAAAATGTTAAAGTCATGCCTGGGGTAAGTGGGTTCTTACAAAGGAACATTCCTGGCATGTACTAGTCAATGTATAGCTAAGCACCAAGCCATTTAAGCAACCACCCCCAAGGTCATAAGCTAACCAAAGGGTCCTCCCAGTTCACAGGCCTTCCAAAGTCTGAGGGGCCTCAGGGACCTAACTTTGGATGGAGTGAGTAAAAGCTGGATAACTAGAGGACCCTCGGCAGGGAGGAGAGGAGAGAGCTGAAGAAATCCACTGTTCCCCCCCCACCTTTTCCTCCAGGTGGCAAATTACTTTACTGGGTTCTTGGCCATTAAGGACAGCTATCTTCTATATAGTTTATATCTGCTTATATGTGTATGTGTTGCACAATTACTGTGTGTATATTCTTGTACATGTTATCTCCTCCATTTACTCCTTGACGGCTTGACTGATTTATTTTTGTCTTTGTAGCCTGATTGCAAAGCACAGCCCCTGACCCATAGCAGGTAGCTAATAAATGCTTATTGATTGGTTGGTAGTTTTTGGTCTGCTTTATGACTCTGAGCTTCCCCTTTCTCTGAATCAAATTAGATGATTGCTGGAGTCTGTCCAACATTCTGTGATTCTCCTCCTGCCATTCTGCCAAGCTTGATATGAAAACACCTCCAGTCTGCACTTTAAAGATGAATAATCTAAAATTAATCCTGGGGAGATGCACATATTGTATACCCAAGAGAGAAACGGTAAAGCCCAAGGGTTAAATGTCTGGTCAGAAGAGCTAGGTTCAAATCTGGCCTCTAACACATACTAGCTATGTGACCATGGACAAAACACTCTCAGTTAACTTTCTAAAGCTAAACAGGTAAGTGGCAAATCTGCATCAAACTTCTGGAGGAAGTTTCCAGACCAAGAGCTCCCTATGCTAAAGAAATCAGCAGAGTACAGATAAATAAGTACCTCTTCTGGAATCTGAGGACAGTGGTTCAAATCCTGCCTTTGATAAATCCATGTTTTAAATTTATTCGATTAATATTTTTAAAAATATTACTACACGACAGTAATTTCAATCAGAAAATATGTACTCTACTATCTCAGTGACTTTGGACAACTCATTGAGTCACTGATTTCCCCTGGGCCTTAATTTTCTCATTTATAAAATGAGAAGGTTGGGCTACATGTTCTCTGAGCCAGAGCTGATCCTATAAGCTGATCCTATATATAATCTAGACTCAAAAAGAAAAAAGAGGCTATAAGAACCTTGACTGGAGGCATATAATTCACAAACACACACCTTAGAAGATTCACTGATCTTGTATGGACGAGACACTCTTGTCTGTCTGGCCCCCTCCATCATAAAGTGATTGGTAGTAGTCCTAAAACAAAAGAAAAAATAATTATTGAGCATATACTATTATTGTCATTTACTAAATTCACATGGATCTAGTACACGGATAAAACCACTGGAAGGAAGAGGGTGGGAAGTCATGGAAAGAACAGGGAGACTAGACTTCATGACAGATGGAATCTAATTAGCTACATTACCGGTTTTGATTTTTAAAAAGTTATAGTGAAGAATCACATGTGATTAATGAACACCCTCCATCTTCTATTTCCCAGAATACCCATCTGCAAATCATCACCATATCTTTTGTGACCAGCTGGCCATGACACATACAGCTCTGTCCCTTGTCTGAATCAGAATCCCTAAAAGGATTGATGTGGGCATCTGAAAGAATCCTCTGAATGAATATGTGCATATGTATACAGACAAATATGTGTATATACACATATACATATTTATGTGGACACACACACTATTGAATGGTTAAACACATTTTAGAAAATTTCTTAGAAAAATGTAGCCTTAGGGGCAGCTAGGTGGTACAGGAGATAGAGCACAGACCCCTGGAATAAGGAGGACCCGAGTTCAAATTTGACCTCAGACACTTACATGCCATTTAACTTGGCTTGCCTCCCTGCCTCCCCCTCCTCCCCAAAAAAGTACAGCCTTGTCCAGATTTCAAGGTGCAGGCAGGACAATGTGCATAGGAAACTTAAGTTCAACAATTAGTAAGCACCACTTGTATGCAAGGCACAATACTGCTGTAGACGGTACAAAGACAAAAATGAAAGTTCTTGCCTTCAAGGGGTACCTTGCCTACTGAGGTGGGGGTGGGGTGATCAATGGAAAAGATTTGTTGTATTAAGGTGGGTTCTGGTACCTTGTTCTTCCAAAGTGGTAACTTTAGGCAAGTTACTTGACCCCTGTGGGCTATACTTTTCTTCATCTGTAAAGTGAGCCTGGCAGATCTGATGAACTCTGGGGTTCCTGCCATCTCTACCAGTCCACAAAACTGGGCAGCAAGCTGTTGATAGGTTTTGTGGGGGAAGAAGAAATATGGAAGGCAGGGGCACACAAGGAAGATCAATTAGGTAACACAAAGCATGGCCCTTTTACCTGGCCTGACTTCAGCAGATTATCTAGGGGCATTAGTGCCTGAGTACATGGTAACCTGGAGAAGGTCCAGGTTACCCCGCTGTGGAAGAGTAAGAACCATCCATCCAGATGGCAAGGCAAGCAGGAATGAGCTCAACCCTTGTTCGGAGCCCACTGGGCTCAGGAGAAAAGAGGTGACAGGGTCTTTAAGATTCGATTTCCCGGGTGGAACAAGTCCAGAAGAAAATCAAAGCAAGTTTTACCTGCAGGTTCGTCCTGCTCCCACCTTAGGGGATCAATGGCTGTAGATTCAGAGAACATGGGTTCAAATATGGCTTTTTTATCCACTGGGTGACCCTGAGCAAATGACTTGCTCACTCTGGGTCTCAATTGCCTCCTCTATAAGAAAGGAGACTGAAAGAGATCGCTAAGGTCCCTCCTACCTCTAAGTTCTAGGACCTAAGTACAGGAATCGAGCGCCAAGCTCCGTGTCCGCCCCCGAGCCACTTAAGAAGTCCTTCAGGGGCTCCCCTGGCAATTCTGGGTAACGGGGGGCGGCCGTTCCTGGCTATGGACAGCCAGTTCTCTCTCTACATCCCCCACATACACCCACACGTCCAAATCCCAGCCATCCAAAGCCTTGCCTTCGCCAAAAAACACCCCTACCCCACCCCCCAAACCAAAGAAACCGGGGTCCCTTCCAAGATCTAAACATTCATTAAACTGCTACTGCGCACAGGCTAGGAGGGAGAGACAAAGTTTGTAGAAAACACCAGCCCTGCTCTCAACCAGCTTGCATTCTAGTAGGAGGACAAGACACAGTGGAACAGAGAAGAAAGGGCGCCTATTCAACAGATTTGGGGAATTTACTTTAACCCCAAACGCACAATTAGATCATTAAGATTTACATTCTTGTAGGGGGCTGGGCTCTACACTTGCCAACCCCGGCAGAGGTAAGGGGCGGGGGAGTGGGGGGGTGAAGTCAGCCAGCTGGAAGGCAGGGACAAAGATTCTGGGTCCAAGCTGGACCTCTGACTCCAAGGGTAACTGGGGTAAGAGGTTCCATGCTTTGCGAGGGGGGCAGCTGGAACAAGGGATGCAAAGTGAGAAGGGAGGGAGGGAGGAAGGGCAGGAGGCTGGGGAGCTGGCAGAGGGGCCAAGCGGACCAACCTGGGGAGGTGAGCGCTGCGCGGACTGCCGCCGCTACAGGCTGGCCGGAGCAGCGCCGCCGGCGCCCGGGCTGGATCCCGATCCCTGGCCGGAGCGGCCAGGCGGCAGCGGCGCGGCCGGCTCTCCGCCGGCTAGGTCCACAGCCATGGCTCCGCCAGGAAGTGCTGGGCCGAGTGAAGCGGAGGCCGGGCCAATGAGCGCGCGGGGAGCGAGGGGCGGGGGCCCTGGAAGAGGTGGGCTCAGCTCTCGGCCAGCTGACGCGGCCCGGGCCGCAAACAAACAACCAGACTGCGGGACCCGCCTCCGCCTCTCCCTCCTTCCTCCTCCTCCTCTTACACCCTCCTCCCTTCTCCCTCAACCTCCCTCCTCTCTCTCCACCTCCTTTCTCACTCCTTCCCTACCTCCTCCCTTCTTCCTCCTCCGTTTTCCTCCTCTACCTCCTCTCCTCCTCCCTTCTTCCTCTTCTTCTTCCCTCCTTTCTTCCTCCTCTGCCTTCATCTTCCTCCCTTCATCTTCTTCACTCCTCCCTTCTCCCTCCACCTCCCTCCTCTCTCCCCTCCACCTCCTTTCTCACTCCTTCTCTACCTCCTCCCTTCTTCCGCCTCTGTTTTTCTCCTCTACCTCCTCCCCTCCTCCTTTCTCCTCCTTCCTCCCTCCTTCCTTTCTTCCTCCATCCTCCTCCTCCCTTTTCCCTCTACCTCCTTCCTCCCTCTCTCCACTTCCTCCCTCCCTCCTTTCTTACCTTCTCCCTTCTTCCTCTTCCGTTTTCTCTTCTTCTTCCTTCCCTCCTCCCTTCTCCCTCTTCTTCCTTCCTCCCTCCTTTCTTCTTCCTCTTTCCTCCATCTTCCCTCTGCCTCCCTCCTCCCTCTCCCTCCACCTCCCTCCTCTCTCCTTTCCTACCTCCTTCCTTCTTCTTCCTTCCATCCCTCCTCCTTCTTCCTCTTCTTCCTCCATCCTTCCTCCACCTCCCTTCTGCCTTCTCCCTCCACCTCCTTCCTCTCTCCTTCCCTACCTCCTTCCTCCTCCATTTTTCTCCTCTACCTCTTCCCCTCTTCCCTTCTCCCTCTTCTTTCTCCCTCCTTTCTTCCTCCTCTTCCTCCCATCCTCCTCCTCCTCCTTCCCCTTTCCTTCTACCTACCTTCCTTCCTTCTCCCTCATCTATTTTTCTCCGCTTCCTCCTTCTTCTCTTTCCTCCCTCCTCCCTGTTTCCCTTACATCCTTCCTCTCCTTCCTTTCTTCCTTCTTTCTCCTCCCTCCTCTCTACTCCTTCATCTCTTCTCCTCTCTCCTTTGTCTCTTCTACTTCCTCCCAAAAGTCCAGGGGGGATTTTGACTTGGATGGGCCCCTGCTGCTGACCCACTTGGGCCAGGCCCAGGGTAGGGGTGGGGAGAACAGGGGGAAGGAACTCTTTGGAATCCAGTATCTCATGACTACAGGATTTGGAACTGAAAAGGACTCTCCTACTCCAGACTCTTCCCCCCCCCCCCCATCCCTTTATTTTTCAAACAAGGAAACAGACCCAGACTCCTAGGTGCTGCATGTGAAGTGATTCAGAATCTAGGATGATACAGTCAGAGTTGGAGGAGACCTCAGAAGTCATATAATCTAAATCATTTTACCCATAAAGAAGCTGAGGCAGGCCAGAATATGAACTCCTGGAGGTCTGGAGGAGACAGTTTTGCCCTTCTTTTCATCCCAAGCCCCTAGTACAGTGCCTGTCACTTAATAGACATTTAATAAATGCTTGCTTACTGACTGAATGACTAGCTCAGGAGAGTGCCTTGCCCAACTTTATCAGCTACAGCAGGTGTGGTGAAGCCAGGTTCTCAGACTCCAAATCCCTCAGTCTAGGGATGCTGTTACTACTAAGTGCCAATGTCAGAACTTGATCCTATGGTATCAGTTCTGAGACCAGTTCTCTTTCCAGGCCATAAAACTCTTCTGAGAAACAACTGTAAACTCCAGGAGATACAATGAATATGGAAACAGCAGATACTCTGCAGTAAGAGACTCCACTTGCTCCTTGAAGTGTCAATTTCAGCGGCCAAGTCAGGACATGAACCAAGTTCAGTCAGTCAATAAACCATTTATAGAATGCTACTTTGTTCCAGGTAGAATGCTAAGTCCTGGGGGCTACAAAGAAAGGCAAAAGAGCACAGCTAAAATCTAACAGGGAAGCAATAAACAAACAACTATCTAAAAACAAAGTATTCTTTCTATGATTCTAGGTCATCTCACGGAGGCCCCTTGAGTGGCAAATAACAAAGCTGGGATTCTAGGCACAGACAGGAAGATGACACAGTTTTTATACCTAGTTTCTTTTTTTTAAATCATTGGAAGTCTTGAATATTACCACGTTCATCATTGTCAGGTTTTTGTTTGTTTGTTTTGTTATGTTTTGCGCAGGCCTATGATTCCAAAGGTATAAGGAGCTTCCAGATGAGAAAACTCTCTTTACCCATGCAGATTGGCGATGGTTTGCAATTTATAGAGTTGCCTAGGGAATTGGAATGTTGACTTGTCCTGGGTATATAATATGTATCAGAGGCAGGAACACAGACTTTGAGGCCAGGTTTCTACCTGCTTCTTTCTCTGTCAAGTTATCTCTCTCTTTTCTCAAAGAGCCTTATTGCCAGCAAGTGTAACTTTGCCCAGTGTTCTTATTCTTTTGTCAGGAATCCCAAGGCCTGATGTTTCTTTTGCAGAGTTTTTCCTGCTTTCTTGACAGGACCCTGCTTCTGCTAACCTGGGAAAATCCTGGTTTTATAGATGGTTGGATTGGGAAGGGACTTTAGAAACCACCAAGCCTAACCTGTTCATTTTACAGAGGAGGAAACTGAGACCCAGAGAGATTCAAGAAACTTAACCCAAATAGGGAGTGCTGGAGTTGGTCCTCAAACCCAGGTCACTGAACTCCTAGCCCTGTACTGTATCTACTGTGACACACTGCCTTTCTGACACTAGGCAGCTGAGAAGACTGATTCCAAATCTGGATGGCAAATACTAAGCATGTAGCCCAGGTACCTGGGTTTATGTTGGCAGCAGACTGAGTTAGGCACCATTTGAAAAAGATCCTCCTGGATCCACTTAGGCCATCCCTAATTTCAATGATCAGTGCTTTAGGAACAAGGGGCTTGAATTTATAGAGCTCTTTAAGGTTTGCAAAGCACTTCAGAAATATAATTTCATTGTATCTTCACAAAAGAAAAAAACAACAACAACAGGGAATCAGGTGCTCTCATTACCCCCATCCCATTGCTGTTCAGCCATACTTCATTTCAAAGAGGACCAATGACATCACAAGGGTGAAGTCTTGACCTGTATTTGAAACCAGATGTGGATGTGGAAACCGAGGCACTTAAGAGAGGTTAAGTGATTTGCTCAGTCACATGGTAAGCTAGTAAGACCAGATTTAAACTTAGGTCTTCCTGACTCCAGGTCCACAAGCATTTAAGAACCTATGTGCCAGGCACTGTGCTAAGAGCTAGAGTACAAAGAAAGGCAAAAACCAGTCCCTGTTCTCAAGAAGTTCACTGTCCAAAGAGGGAGAGGATGTGCAAACATCTATGTATATTATATACAAACCAGATGTGTACAGGATAAATTGGAGATAATTTCAGAGGGGAGATTAAGGAAGACTGGGAAAGGCTTCTTGCAAAAGCCTGGAGGGAGCCAAGGAAGGTAGAGATGGGGAAGGATGGAGTTCCAGGAATGCAGAATAGCCAATGGAAATGCAGGGAGTCAGGAGCTGGAATGTCTTGTTCCAGGAATAGTAAGGAAGGCAGTGGTGCAGCGAGTAGAGCACTGAGTTTAGTCAGAAAGACTTCAGACACTAGTTGTGTGACCCTGGGAAGACCATTTAACCTCTGTTTCCCTCAGTTTCCTCATCTGTAAATTGTAGATCACAATGGCATCTACCTCCTAGGATTGTTTGTGAGGATCACACGAGATAATGATGATAAAGAGCTTAGCACAGTGTCTGGCATCTTGAAAGCACTATATAAATGATGGATGATGATGATGATGACGAAGGTGATGGTGATGATGGTGGTCTCAGAGTCTGTGGGGGTAAGTTGTAAGAAGACGGGAGAGGGAGGAGGGAGTCCAAGTTCTGAAGGGCTTTGAATACCAAAGAGGATTTTATAACTCATCTTGGAAGTGACAGAGAGTGACTGAAGTTTACTGAATGGGGCATGGAATGACCCGGTCAGACCTGAGCTTTGGGAAGACAAATTTAACAGTAAAGTGAGGGTGGCCTGGTGTGTGGTGGAGAGACTTGAGGCACAGAAAACAAACAGTAGGTTATTGCAGTAGCACAGTCCTGATATGATGAGGGGGTGTACCAGAAGGGTGGTAGTGCCAGAAGAGAGGATGCATGTATAAGAAATGATCTAAAAGTAGAGCTGACAGGTCTTGATAACTGATTGTACATGGGGATTGATCTAGGTTGTAAGGTGAGTGACTGGAAGGATGGTGGTACAAGTTAGAAAGAAGGGGGGATTTTTAGGGAAAGAGAATGAGTTCAGTTTCTGATTTGTTGAGTTTAAGATATCAATGGGCTGTCTAATCTGGGTTGAGATGTCTAAGAGGCTATTGTAAATATGAGGCTGGAGTTCTGAATAAAGCTTAGGGCTGGATAAGTAGATCTGAGAGCCATCTGCATAAAGAGGATCATTGAATCCATGTAGGCTGATGAGATCACCAAATATAGAGATCAATAGTATAGAGGGAGAAGAGAAGAGGGCCCAGAAGAGAGCCTTAGCGAACATCAGGGTTAGAGGGAGTGACCCAGATAAAGATTAATCAAAGGAGAATAAGGAGCAGTCAGACAGGGAGGAGAACCTTGAGAGAATTATACCAAAAATCCTAGAAGAGAAAAGCTTTATTTAGGATATGACAGTGAGCAACAGTGGTAAAAGCTACAGAGAGATTAAGAAGTAAGAAGACTAAGAAAAGGTCATTTGATTGGACAGTTAAGAGATCATTGATAACTTCAGGGAGAGCCATTTTGGTTGAATGATGAGGTCAGAGCCAAAGAGTTAAGAAGAGAATGAAAGGAAAGGAAATGGATGTCATTCTCAAAGAGTTTCACCACAAAAGAAGAGATATGGGAGAGTAGGGGAATGGGATCAAATGAGGGGTTTTTGAGGGTATGAAGATATAGACATGTTTGTGGGTAAAAGGGAAGTAACCAGTAAACATGCAGAGATTGAAGATTAGTGAAAGAGTACAGATGATGGAAGGGGGCAATCTGTTAGAGAGACTTGGAGAAAATTGGATAATTTGCACATGTGGAAGGAGCTACCTTGGCAAGAAGGCTCACCTGTTCATGTGGGGGAGACATGCAGAAGGATATAAATCATAATGAGGTCTACCCAATTAAAGTAGCTTAAGGAAAGATATAAAAGGAGAAACCAGGGAAAGTATGGGGACCAAGACTAATAACTTGATTTCCATAGGAGGAGCAGGCCAGGAAGGTCTTAGGAAGGCCTTAGTCAGCTAAGGGGATCCAGCTTTTAGAGTGCTAATCCTTTCACCATCCCCTCAAGAACAATGGCATTTCCAAATCTTTTCATCTCTCCTAAAATCTCCCATTATCCCCTGCCCCCATCCCTTTAGCTTAGAAGATAGGAAGAAAGGAAGAAAGCAGGAGGAAGGAAGAAAGGAAAGAAGGAAGGAAGGAAGGAAGGAAGAAAGAAAGGAAAGAAAGAAGGAAGGAAGGAAAGAAGGGAGGAAGGGAGGAAAGAAAGAAGGAAGGAAGAAAAGAAGGAAGGAAAGAAGGAAGGAAGGGAGGGAGGAAGGAAGGAAAGAAGGGAGGAAGGGAGGAAAGAAAGAAGGAAGGAAGAAAAGAAGGAAGGAAAGAAGGAAGGGAGGAAGGAAGGAAGGAAGGAAAAAGGGATGAATTTAAGAATTCTAGGACAACACAACAGGAAACTGAAAAGGTGGACAAGTACTAGGTTGGGGGCATGTTGCTGAAGTCCACAGGAGTATATGTAGCCAGGCAGGAAAAGAAGAGACAAGCTGGCCTGGTTGCCCTTGTTGCGGTTCAGTTTTGTCTGACTCTGTGTGACTCTAGCTGCCCCTGGATGTGGTACCCTTACTGAGGTTGTAAGAGGAGCTTTCCATCTCTACCCTCTTCAATTTGAATTGGAAGGAGGGCACCATAGCCCTCCCATGGGTACTAATGAAGTGTGAGTTTCAGGATTAAAGTGATCATGATGAAGAAATTGAAAGAAGAGATGGCTAGTCCTTAAATGGAGATTTCAGGAGGAACTGAATCCCTCAAGTGTAATTAAGGGCTTGCCCATGGCCACAAAGCTAGCAACTGGAAGAGTTAAGGTTTGAACCCAGGTTTCCTAACATCAGATTGGGTTCTCTTTCCATTATATCAGGGGTTCTTGTAAAGCACTGGTACATGTTTAAAACAGATTTACCATTACTTGTGCTAATTGGTCTGATGTAAATACCAGTTGAACTTAAATTTCTCAATACTAGCAATCAAACCATTATTAATTAATATTTCAAAATCGTACAAACATCATCCCCTCCAGGAAAAAACCATCAACTTTATTTTCTAAGGGTCCTAGTGAGCATGACATTTACCCAGGGACCAAAAACTTCCCTTTCCACCCAGTCAGAGGTCATATGTTTTCTTTTGAGTGGTGGGATCATCTGGCAAGTCTCTACCAAACAGTGCTGTTCAAGTGAACACAAGGGATGGTTAGAGACTCAAATGTCAAGGGTGAGGAATGAGGAATGCAGAAGTCTCCTTCATCTTGGCCTTGGCTTGGTTTATGTAGCTCTAGCTGTGGGAAAGCATTAGCTAAACTCAAGTTCTTGCTTATAATTCCTTACTTAATTTGTTTACCACATAATTTGGTTAATGATTTATTACTCCACTAATACTAAAGTTGGTTACATTTTTCCCCCCATTGGTGGTCTGTCCAATCAGGAATTCATACATGATTATCCGTTATTTAGGAGAACACATGTTGCTTACCAAGTTATGCCACACAAATGCTTATCCTAAAAAATGAAAAAGAGCTTATTGAACTTATTTAGCATAAAATGAAAGCTTGAAAAAAATAGAATAGGTTATACTAAGCTAACAAAGTTATTCTGACGATAGGTCTTAAGTAATTGTGTGTCATGGACCCCTTTGTCAGTCTAGTGAAGCCTTTGGACCCTTCTCAGAATAATGTTTTTAAACATATAAAATAAAGTATATAGGGTTACAAAGGAAACCATTAAACCACTAAAAATGCAATTATCATAATATTTTTTTAAAAATCAGGTCACAGTCCCCAGGTTAAAAACCTTGTACTGCATGATCTGGATCTGAAATGATAATCTTCTTAGCACTTCTGACTACAGGCAGCAATCCATAAACATTTAGAAGCACCAACTGCGTACCATAATAGACAGCAGTGAGACAAAAAGCAAATGGCCTCTGATCTCGAGCTTATAATTTATCAGGAAACTACACACCTATATAAAAGCAAATAAAAATAATACAAAAGAAATACAAGGCCATTTTTGTTTGGGGGAGTGAGAAAGCAAAAGAACTGTTGAAAATCAGGAAAGACCTTCAATAAAGCAATAAACATTTATTAACTGCTCACTCTGTGCCAGGCACTGTGTTAAGCCTCCTACCTTATGTAGGAGATAGCCCTTGAGATGAGCCTTGAAAGAAATTAAAGATTCTAAGGGACAAGTAGGTGGTGCAGTGGATAGAGCACCAGGCTAGAGTCAGAAAGACCTGCGTTAAAATCCATCCTCAGATACTCACTAGTTGTGTGACCCTGATCAAGTCACATTACCCTGTTTGCCTCAGTTTCCTCAATGGTAAAACGAACTGTAGAAAGAAATGGAAAACCACTCCTATCTTTGCCTAGAAAACCCCAAATGGGGAGAGTCAGGCACAAATGAAAACAAGGGATTCTAAGAGATGGAGTTGAGGAGGGAGGGCATTCCAGGAATAGGACACAGCCTATGCAAAAGTACCCAGAAAAAGAAAGGGAGTGTAACAGTGGTGCTCATGGGTGTGTGTTACTGTGGAAGATATAGGTGACCACTTATCTTTCCTTTTCCCTTTTTCTCCCTCAGCCTGACCCAGTTAGTTCGCTTTTTAGCCTAGGGACAATATAATTGACAACAGATTAGTATTAGTAGTTATAACAATAATAATAGCTAGCACTTATATAGTACCTACTATGTGCTAGGCATTGTGCTGAGCACTTTACAATTATAATCTCATTTGGTTCTCACAACAAACCTGGGAGGTAGGTACTATTATCATCCCCATTTTGGCTGTTGTTCAGTCTTTTCAATCATGACTTCCTCTTTGTGATCTCATTTGGGATTTTCTTCCTTCCTTCCTTCCTTCCTTCCTTCCTTCCTTCCTTCCTTCCTTCCTTCCTTCCTTCCTTCCTTTCTTCCTTCCTCTCTTTCTTTTCTTCTTTTTTCTCTTTCTTTCACATTAGTCATGTTGTGAAAGAAGAATCAGAAGAAAAGTGAAAAACCATGAGAAAGAAAAAACCCCAAACAAAGTGAAAATAGTATGCTTCAATCTGCGTTTAGACTCCACAGTTCTTTCTCATGGTGTGGACAGTGTTTTCCATTATAAGTCTTTCAGAATTGTGTTAGACCATTGTATTGCTAAGAAGAGCTAAGCCTACCATAGTTAATCATTGCACAATGTTGCTGTCATTGTGTACGATGTTCTCCAGGTTCTGCTCACTTCACTCAGCATCAGTTCATGTAAGTCTTTCCAGGTTGTTCTGAGATCCACCTGCTTATAATTTCTTATAGCACAACAGTATTTCAATACATTCATATACCACAATTTGTTCAGTTATTCCCCAGTTGATGGGTATCCCCTCAATTTCTAGTTCTTTGCTACCACAAAAAGAGCTGCTGTATTTGTACATGTCAGTCCTTTTCCCTTTTTTATGATCTCTTTGGGCAGATCAAGTAGTGGTATTGTTGGATCAAAGGGCATTTGGGGTTTTCCTGACAGAGATGCTGGAGTGGTTTCCGATTTTCTTCTTCAGCTCATTTTACAGCTAAGAAACTGAGGTAAACAGGGTTAAGTGACTTACCCAAGGTCACACAGCTAGGAAGTGTCTGAGACAGGATTTGAATTCTGGTTTTCTGACTCCAGGTCCAGTGCTCTACTCACTGTGCCACCTAAATATCTTAACCAAATTTTGTAACTTGCTAACTTATCATCAGTTATAATTTTGAGAGGTCACCTTCAGATGTGTTCAGAAGTCAGATTGCAAGGAGTTAGATTGGATGTCCCATAGGCATCTGAAATTCAAGATGTTTACAACACATCTCATTGTCTTCCTATTCTTTCAAACTTAACTTTAATCTGTGTTCACAATTTAAGATATCCTCTTCCATTCCCCCATCCTCATTTCTAATAAGTTGCCAAGACAAACTTTTTCAAAGATTTTGGTTGTGAAATGAGGGTGTAGGAAGGACAAGTGAAAGGTTTTTTTGCTTTGTTTTTCTTAAGGATGGTGAAGATCTGAGCTTGTTTGTAGGCAGTAGGGAAGGATCTAGTAAATAAAGAGTGATGAAAGATGACAGGGAGAAGGAGG